>CM033792.1:33146390-33671390 GCA_019656835.1 Rhododendron ovatum | reverse complement strand
TGATAAGGTAAATATTTCCACAAGCTTTGAAAAACGAACAATTTTTATAATCGAAATGAATCCGAAAAGATGCATAATTGTCTCCAACAGGGTCATTCAGTCTTTTTGGGCAACTGAGTCGGACCCTCTCCCATTAAGAATTAATTCATCCGTTTGGATTTAATAGTTCATTAGTGTTTATCCGTGCCTACGACACTACACACCTTGATTGGAATTATCCGTGCCTATGGCACTTGTTAGTTAATGGCTCAAACACTAAATCAATTCATTAGTGTGTAGTATGTGATCCTCTTCTTAGTGACATGAAAGAGAATTATCCGTGCTTATGATACTCCCCTAACTAAACTTTTAAGCTAATTACAAAAAATATCAATTTGCTTATGGAATCCCAGTAAATACCAAATAAAAAAATTAAATTAGCACTATTATGGATTCCTTACCACATACATTAAACCCATTTGCAGAAACGAGAGAACATATTAGAACTCATAAATCAAAAACCTTAATGTAACTTCAATCATTAATAGTTATCAAATGCCATAAACTAATCATATAAAGAGTAAAAAAAAATTAGTTCGAACCGTGAGAAAAAAAATAGGCTATCGAAAAAAGTTACAGAGAACTCAGGCTTTGGTTGAAATACCTCAGTGAAAACGATCACCAGAGGCGTAGTATTTGTCCGTGCATACGGTACTACCCACCCCGATTGGAATTGACTCAATTTGCTGAAAATTTTGTACCCATGGAGTTACTATTCTGAAATTCAAGCTAAGACTTACATCAATTTCTACCCATGTAGGCACGGGCAACCTAATGATAACGGAAAAAGGAAGGGAGAAAAAGAAAAAGAAGGGTCTGAAAACACATAGACTTGGATGCAGACTACACTACTAAACTATCATTCAAAATGGAACGTCAAGAATAATCAAAATAACAAAACTCGATATATGTAACATTTAACAACATACCTACCCACCCATACCAAAAAAATCACCCAAATTTCTTGAGCACTCGAAAAAGGCAGAAATTCCACCCGGAACAGCAGTTAAATTGAAATTTAAACAATACTTGCACCCTGGAAAGAAACAGACACCAAAAAATCTCCAAGGAATATTTTACACGACTAGTTTCTTTGTTAGACCATTACCTTTGCTTTCACGGAACTTTCTTAGCTTAATTTTTATGTAACTTTCTTCAACCAGCTTTGTCGGAATAAATAAAAAATCCGAAAGGAATGTTTTCTTTTTCTTCTTTTTTTTTATAATCGAAAGGAATGTTTTTTGGCTTAACTTCCGAAGGGATTTGTATATCTCGGTGGGGATTTGAAAGATGATAGAAGAGAGAGAGAGAGAGAGAGAGAGAGAGAGAGAGGCGCCCGGGGGGGGGGGGGGGGGGGGGGGGGGAACCCAAACGACAGGAGTTGGAATTTATTTATTTTATTATGTCAACGACAGAAGCTGAGTGAAAAGAAGAAATGGCATTTTTGTGAAATATTTGAAAATTTGTGGGCACTTTCTTAAGAGAGTTGGAAAGCACACATTAACCATTAGATCAAACAAATCTAAACCGTTATAACAATTTGTTCCTACACCATTCTATTTTATAATAAAGATAGTTCAATTTTAATCAGATAAAAAATAAGTTATATCTTTAAATTAGTAATGAATTTTATACTCCCTCTGTCTCCTATTTAGAATCCAGTATTCTATTTTAGGTTGTCCCATAGTAAATGTTTATTTTGTAAAGTTAGTGAATAAAAATTGATACATTGTCTATTTTATCCCTAAAAGTATATTCCATTTAGAAAAGTTAGTGAGTAAGTGTAATGATGATAAGTAGGAAAAGTGGAGGAAAAAAGTTGATGTGAAAGGTATAATGATGATATCTTTTTAATAAGTTAGAATTACGAAGCAAGACATTTAAAAAGGGACGGAGGGAGTATCAAATATGGATCTTATTTAATCAATCTCAATTAGTTCTATAAGACAATATTTTCAAAATTGCATAAAATATTATAAATTACAAAATATAATCAATTGAAAAGTGGCAATTGAACGAACTCTTAAAAAGAACTATTAAATCCGGACGGAGGGAGTAACAAAGTACAGCTTAGAAACAGTACTATGGGCACCCTTGATGTTTTCCTTAATGACATATACTCTCTTTATGTATGAGAAATGACTATAAACTCCTTGTGATTTCAATGTTCATTTTATCGACAAGTCTTTGACAAAAAATGTGATGACATTAGCCAAAAGTAGCTTATATTGACGAACTGAATGTTTTGAAATAAAATAAACAATAAAAGCTTTCAACTCACAATATTTTTTGAGAAATTGATATTCGTGATCCACTTTTTACTGATGGCACTCCACTTTGTTTATGAAGTTTACTAGTAACTTCACGTTAAAATTGAAGTATCATCAGTAAAAAGTGGAGTGCGAAAATCAATTTTCCATTTTTTGACCAAAACGTAATAAATCTGTTCTTTCTTACTAAAATAGTTCTCTCAACGACTATAAAGTGAAGAGCTATTATTAAATTTTACTCTTTTGATTAAAAGAACTCCTTCAATGTGTAAACAAATGTCATTTTGATTTAAATAAGTGAAATACTTTTGTAATACATTTTCTTATAAAAAAAAGGGTGAATGTTTAGATTTAAGCTAATTTTGGTTCATTCTATCATGTGTTTGGCTAGACTATTGTGAATTTAGGTGTTCGCGAAACGCACAACTATATCACAGGAGTTTCACTCTGTCATTTCTCATTGTTATTTAAAAAGCCTCAAGGGGTTTCAGTGAAATTTACCCGTTTTGGAATAGTATTGTGTGAGATACTGAGATCTTAATCAAATTTTACCACAAAAACATAGGTTTTCTAATGCAAAAGTAAAATTACGTATCGCAGAAAACTGTAGCAATTTTAAAATTGCTCCATTATTGTGCAGTGAAAATAACTTTCGAAAAAGACATACAAACAAAAATCCAAACTTGGGAACCATTCGTTTTCGCGAAGCGTTAAGTTTTGGACTACTTATTGTAGTCTATAAATATCAAGTTGTTTCCACTAAACTATAAGTTGTGGAAAATATATAGGGTTCGTAGAAAAAAAATGTGTTGAATGTTTTAGTTTAGCGAAAATAATTTAATTTTCGGTAAAAAAATTTAGTTTGAGAAAAATTTATTCACGGATTCTGAATGAAAAGTTTTAAGATTAAATCAAGCACTTACATGTATCAGATTGAGCTGATTTTTTTTTACGAGAATCCTTCAAAAAATATTTTCAAATTAATAAACGTCTCGGATCATTTTGTGGGACCCCATAGTGGATATCATAAAAAATTTGTGTAATATCTGTGTTAAAAGTCTGTGTCGGAAGTGTTTTCTGAAAATTTATTTCAAGGGAACCTACAAGGAAATTGTATCTCAAATCTGTGTCAGTAGTAAAATGACGTAAATACCCCATTGAGATGCTCAAATAGTGGTCACGACAATGACCAATGATTCCGATACATTTATTTCGAGGGAACCTACAAGGAAATTGTGAAGGATGCCATCATGCCAACATTTGATGGGAGAGGGAAAAAAAAGAAACAGAGTCAAGAACCCGTCAAGGGGCAACGGAAAAAGTGTACCGAAATTGACCCCCGGAACCCACTTTCGGATTCCACTAAAGTCATTCGAATCGTCGATTACTTTTAAAATACCTTTTTTGAGTGACACGGTAAAAAGTCAATTCAATCGAATAGTTGTAAGTGCATTCAGAAATGTTTGGATCATTTTGTGTGGGACTTGAAAATGGATGCCGCAAGCTGATTGTGCACGATGGTACACTTCTCATGGGTACCCGTAATTTTATCAACAATGCTATGTCCACTGTACGTTATGTGTGACCTATTTCGGGCCGCATAAAATACAAAAATTATATTTACCGATATTCGTTAGAGTTGATTTTCTACCGGGTCACATAAAAAAATACAAAAACTTATTTATAAATTTTAAATTTTTTTTATGGGGCCAGGAGTAGGCTCCACAAGGCGTGCGTAGACTTGTGTGTGGACTTTCCGTTATTGCCTCTTTAAAAATAAATATGTATTTATAATTTTTAAGTTTAAAAATAATAGGCTTATTGAAATAAAAAAAATGTAATACGAATCTTGTTTCATAGATGAATAGGAAAACAAGATTTTTAAGCTTGAAAAATTAAAAATTAAAAAAATGTAATATCAAATCCTGCAAAAAATTAAAAATTTATTTTTGTAAGCTCTTTATTTTTAAGCTTGAAAACAGATTTTTATTTTTTAAATACTTATTTGAAAAAATGAAATAGGTCTAGTGTAGTTTTATTAATAAAGATCAGTAAGGTGAATAGGAAAACAAGAGTAATTATTGAGTGGTCTTAGGGTATCGTCACGTAATACTCCAATGCTTATCCACAGCATATTTTTATGAGATCCATCTATTTTGTACTAGCCCCAACAAAAAAATATGTGATCAGATAAGAGTGTTAGGTACCATGTGGCGATAGCCGAAGATCACCAAATAATTTTTCAGGAAAACACAAACTTAAATTAATTCAAAATAATTGATTGGAGACTGCTTTATATTCTCTCTCAATCTGAAACCACAGGAGTTTAGAGAGGAGAAGAGTAGTAGAGTGGTCTTCCTTCCTCCACAAGCTCGCTTTCTCTCTCTCTCTAACCTGTGTGCTAGAAAGGAATCTTTCTTTTGCTTCTACAGCACTACTCTAACCTCACCACCCCCTCCCCCTTCTCTCTCAACACTTTTACACCCATATCTGAATTGCCAAGAACACTTAAATCTGAACATATATCCGTTAATCTAGTCAGAGAAAATCATTAGAGGGGAGAGAGAGAGAGAGAAGGGTGAGGCTCTTGGGTTTGTGAGATAATACAAAAAACAATATTCTCCAAATTAAAAATGGCTGATTTGAAAGTAGGAAACAAGAAGATACTCACCATCAACCTAAACTCCCTTTTCCCCACCAATGACCACAAAAGCTCAACCACCAGGTCTCCAAAGATCTTCAACCCAAATGGGGTGGTTGGGCTTGGAATTGTCGCTGCCATGAAAGAACTGGATCACAATGTCAACAGGTCCTCTGTTCTTACGATATCCCCCAAATCCAACCCTATTCCTATACTCAGCAGCACAAAATTCGGAGGACCCCATTTGGAAGAGGAGGAGGAGGAGGAGATGGAGTTGTCTGAAGAGTATACCTGTGTGATTTCGCACATGGGTAACAATTTGATTAAGAAAAGAGAGTACTTTGATGGGGTTTTGGCTAATGAGTCTGAAACGACAGCTAGTGAATGGGCGACGGATAAGGCGGGGCCGGTGGTGTTTCGGACGGCAGATTTCTTGAACTCTTGCTATCTTTGCAGGAAGCAGCTTCATGGGCTGGATATTTTCATGTACAGGTACATCTGTAGTTCTGTTCTTCGCTGTTTTTTTAAATAATTGTCAGTTTTTCATATTGTCCTGCTGATTTAGTGTATAGGAACTGTTTCACTGGTACTTTGGTGATAACATTTCAGCGATGCTACTCCACCGCTCTGTTTTACCGTTTTCTCTACTGCTCTGTCTTGACAATCAATAATCTGGAAACAAAGTGGTGAAGGGAGCGGTGAAAAAAAACGGTGCGGTAGACTTTCCGATAACCTTTCTAAGTACCATGTGGGTATCATCCTGTAGTGGTAGACTTGCTAATGCGTTGAAGACACATGACACGGTCATCGAGATATTGACACTAAATATGGTGACCATAGCGTGTGGTTTGTGCTATTTCTTTATATAAATGGTTTGTATCCGAATATTGAGATGATTTGTGGAGCTGATTAATTTGGGGAACAAAAAATGCTACTTGCACAACCGTTGTGTTGGTTGTGTGTGTAATTCTGACCGTCCAAATGTATTTGGACGGTCTAGATTTTAAAAAAACTCGTCCATGGATAAGTTTAACTTTTATAAGAAAGAGTTTGAGCGAATCCTGACCATTCATTACAGCCATGGATTGCTAGAGATTTGTTATGTGTTGTGTTTTACACAACCGTTGTGTGTGTAGCACTTTCGTTTAGGGAACTACTTGCTGAATTTTACGCATTTAGTGATATGTGGAGATAGGTAGATCTGCGGGATTGTTAAGTAAATTAAACGGCCATCATTTGTTGCATAAACGCCCGGTTTTCGTTTATTAGCATGTTTTGAAAGGACATATCAAGAAAATCTGTTAATTTTACCAGCTCTTTTCTTGATTTCGATCTTTCATTTTATTAATCTTTGAGAAAGATACAAAGTCCAAAGGAGCAAGGATTTAAACGGCATCACGTTGTTTTAGTTATTTAGGACTGTGAAAGGGAATTGTAGGGAGGAGTACCGAGTATTTGGGCATTTTTGGTCAGTTGGTATCAGTTGGATATGAACACTTCTCATATCATTTTGAAACAATTATTGACACTAAAAGTTATTTCTTCTTATTATAGTCTGTGTGTGGATGGGTCCTTTCTCATGGTAATTGGGAAACTTGTTCCGTGTTTGAAAAATACAGGACATTCAACGATGGGGCTTCTGACTAAGAACTCTGCAATACCAAGAATTTCTTGTGAATAGAACTAATCTCAGTCTTGAATCTTGCTGTGCCTGAAATCTGAGATTTCATATTTGATTTTGTCATTTTAGGATTTAGACCCACACAATAAATGAAAGGATCTGTCGCCAGAAAACGTTGCTGGAAATAACTTATAGTACCTGCTATTTTACGGCAACCTTGAGTTCTGAATTATTCGTCGTTTATCCTCTTGTTTTCTTTCACCTTCTCAGAGAAGAATCCGGTTTTGAGAATGTAAAGTGGATATTGTCGTATCCAAGCCTTGTTTTCTATTTCGAGTTTAGCTCAATGAGGTAGATAGTTTTCGTGCAGACATTCTGTAGTCATGCTTGGAACCTGGAAGTAATGCCAGGTGCATTATTGGTGGAATTAATTAGGAAACAAGCATATTCATCTAGAGTAGACAATAATGCTTAGTTATTAGATGCAAGATTATTTATTTCCATCGGGATATGTGGCGGTTGTCGGTCAAGGATGTCCATTGTGTTCTTCATCAACACTCTGAAGTTATATATCTGTTCTCTACTTATCTGTGTTCCAAGTTATGTCTGTTTTCCTGTCATTTGTATCAGAATCACTATAGTCATGTTCTGTTTGGCGATGCTGTTTCCTTGTGTTTTCTGTTGATTACACATACTTGTCATGTTACAACATCGTGGTGAAATTTCCTGATCTCATTTGACAAGGATCCAGGTTTTCTTTTCTTTTCTTCTGTTTTACCAGAGACCAATGCTAATTGCTAAGTTAAGGGATGCGAATTACCCTTCGGACCAAGGAGTTTTGTAGCGAAAACAAATTTTTCTTTCATTTTCGAAGCACATCCTTGATCCAAATGCAGACCTCACGCCAAATTTTTACCTGTCTTTTCCATAAAAATCTGCGCCTCCCCATTACTTTGCCCTTGACGTTGTTAACCGATTCAAATCTTTTGAGCATCATTTGACATTCAAACATGTGAAGATTTTGCAACCACAATCAGCTTTTGTTGGTTTCCAGCTAGTTAATATTTCATTTAAGTATTCAAGGTACTTATTCCTTTGACTCGAGCTTTCTACGGATTATTCCGCTTCCCTGAAACATATAGAATCTTGCAATGGCTCAAAACTTCATATTTTCAAAAGATGTTTTGTTGGAGAGAGCCCAGCTTTGGCTGCCATTGTACCCATAAATATTCCGGATTCGTGAAGGGAAAATGTGGCTTGCAAAATTCCACTTCATTCGGTCTTTCAATTTTTTTTTGTTCTTTTTCGTCTAACTTTTTGTGAAGGATGCATACAATGCACCTTGTTTGTATCAGCTTGTGGTGTTGAATCCTTCTGGGATTGGTTCTTTGGAGATATTATTCCCTCTGCATTGGCCACTTAGAAGAGCAATCCAGTATTTTCTTCTATTGCCTAACAAAATACGGATTCAAATGGTATATGTAACTTGTGTTATCATTTTGCAGAGGAGAGAAGGCTTTTTGTAGCGCGGAATGCCGCTGCAAACAAATCTCATTGGATGAACACAAAGAAAAACGCGGGTCTGGGGCGATGAAGCCGCTCGACTACCCTGTCTCTCCTTGCTCCAGTCCTATGCAGTTTTTCGCAGGGGTGGCTGCAGCATAAATAAACCTTCTTGTAGTACCTATAAATAAATATGTAATCTAAATAAATAAAGGGAAATACATAGTGAAGAAAGTTTGGAGAAGTAGAACGATGATAATAATTCGTACTGCCGGCATATTTTGATCAGGTGTGGTGAGCATGTAGTTTCTTTCTGCATCTTTGGAGTGAAAGGAAATTGCTGCTGCAAAGATGGGATGGAGAAGATTTTAATGAGAATTTCGTATAACTTGTTTGATGTCGAAAGGGGAACAAACGTCAAGATCTGTGTATTACCTGAAGTATTGTTGCAAGTCATTGCCTGATTTTGGTTGCAAAATGTTTGCTGTTTTTGAATTTGGAAAACAAGTAGATGCTATATATGGAGTTGCCACGCAGTGATTTAAAAACCGAGCGCCTTGTGCGCCATGGCGCACAGACGAGGCGAGGCAAGGCAAAGGGTCTGCGCCTCAAGTGGTAGAGCTTAGCCGCAAATAGCAAACGCAAAGCATAGGCGCCAAAGTGTGCGCCTAGGCGCAGCACATAGAGGCTATGAGGCGCGTGCTTTTGATTTCCCATCTATGGACACTGACGTACATGCACAAAACCAGAAATAGATGTGTACAGAATCGTCCGTTGCACATGGCTCTCACACCATGAACATGGAACTCTCTCTCTCTCTCTCTCTCTCTCTCTCTCTCTCTCTCTCTCAATGCAATCTGGAAGGATAAGGTACCAATAACATGTGTGGTGTTTTAACTTATCAAAAAAAAAAAACAATACATGCATGGTGTTTCACTCTTCAGTACTGAGTTCTTCCCAAAATTATTGGTTTGATATTTATCTGGTACTCTATTATTTACTTTGCGTAATTTGTTTCTATAGTTTTCTTCAAATTTTTTATAATTTTAGGAAAAATTATCATTCGTCTCAACGTGAAATTAGAAAAGTAAGAAAACAACGAGCCGAAATTGTATATAAGGCTGTCTCTTAGAACGGAAGCGGGGGGCCTGCTGTCTCGGATTTTGGAGCCCACCCCGCTCTCGCTCCGATGATCGGAATCGTTCACTTTGTAAAGTTCGTCGAGTAGAACAACTGTGAAAAAAATCAACTTAATTAGATATCATTAAGTGCCTGATCGAAACCTTTTTATCTTGAAAAGAATGGATTCGAAACACTGGATCAAATCCACTGTAACCCATGGACAGAGAGTTATATGAGCTCCGATCAGACACTTAATAATATCCAATTAAGCTGATTTTTAACAGAGTTGTTCTACTCGACGAGCTTTACAAAGTGAACGATTTCGATCATCGGAGCGAGAGCGGGGTGGGCCCCAAAATCGGGACAGCAGCCCCCCAGCTTCCCTCTTAGAACACACGAACACACAAAAACTGTGGAACACATTAAATCAATGTGCCACGCGTTCAAGTTACGATTCTAGCGGGCTGATTTCTCGGAACAGCATCGGTTAACCGTTTCAGTTTAATCGTCTTTTTTAGGTGGTTCTGTTAAATGCGTATGGTTATTTGAAACAAACGGTTTTCTTGGCGAACCAAACCGGTAAAGTAGCCGGTTGACAAGCCAATTGGTTGGAGCTTCCGGTCCAGGTTTTCAAGGTTCAAACTATGGGACAAAGGTCTTCTACCATTGATGGATAAACAATGGAACACAGCTTTAGCAGCTGAGAGTTCCACTTGACAGACACATGGTATCGAGTTTTTTTTTTTTTTTGATTACGTCAAAGCCCGAAGGCGTTACAGATTTCATCAAAAGATACAAAAATGAACCAAAACTATCGAGACGTCGACAAGATCAAGTCGATGACTGAGACAATTGCACATTGCAAAAAAGATATTCACCGGACTCATCCATATTGCCTGGGCGGGCCTTGGGCACAGGCCCACCAGGTGACCACCTAGGACCTCTAGTTTTCGGCCCAATTACAAGGCTCCCAAATGACAGAATATATTAAATATGTCAAATATCTAGCTAATTGGCAACTGTGGTATGGTGGTAACATACCCTTGCTTTATCCACAAGGTCACGCATTCGAGACCTGCTTATGGATTTGAACTTTGTAATCGAGCTCACAACATCAGGCACATAGGAGATATTTCAATCATTGTGCCATTGAACCACAGTGAGATCTTGCATCTTATGTCGAAAAACAAATACATAGACAGATATAAGAGGTTCCATTTTCAAATCTCGCTTTAGGCCTCCAAAAACTTAGGGCCGGGCCTGGATATTGCTCTTTATAATTTTATTGTTGTAGCTGGAATTAATGCAAGTTTAACTCAGGTCCAAAAGCTAACATTATTTGTAAAATTCCATGATCCACAAGTCACAGACCAAGCATTCCAATCTGATGCCGGAAAATCCAGCTCCGGTGGCCAGGGCCAAAAGCTCCGGTTGGGTGCGCTCCTTCCCTCCAACCAGCTGAGCCATCATCTGCAAATCCATTTGGAAAATGCCTTTTGTAGCGGCGCTAGTATCTGGCATTACCGGAAGAATTCCGTCCACCACAATTACCTTTCCTTTTTCCGGGAGAGCTTTATAGCAATTCTTTAGCAGCTTCAGGCAATGATCGTCACTCCAGTTATGAAGTATCCACTGCACATGATTGCTTAATCGTAATCGTAATCGTAATCTTCACTAATCATAATATTAGATGAATGCATTATAAGGTGCGAATCATGGGTGCACTTAGGTGCAGTGCGGGCCCCGACATTTGGGTTGCCTAAGCCCGACCTTTCACTTGGTTGCCCACTCGAAAATTAAAATCGCAAGATTTTCAGGGAACCACGCAAGGAAAAATGCGTTTGGGCTCATTCCGGGTCTCACAAAAATCTAGAAAAATATCCAATTTTTTTTGAATATTATTTTATGGGGCCCTGTAAAAAATCGGCTCCAAGAGATATCGATCGGTAAGTATTACTTTTGGATTCGTTGGGGCGAAACTGCTCAATTCTCTCATATGAATTCAAAAGTAACACTTACTAATATTCGTTGGAGCTGATTTTTTTCTTGCCCCATAAAATAATATTAAAAAATTTATGGATATTTTTCTAAATTTTTGTGGGACCTAGAATGGGCCCAAACGAGTTTTTCCTTATGTGGTTGTTTGCAAATTTTTATTGCGAATAACAGGACTCGTTGCCCACTAGTGTTAAGTATAAAAAAAAGACATACAAGCAACAACAAAAAAAGGACAAAAACAAGATTATAATGTTCATTTAGCTTGAATTACATCATCCGTCCCTTCTCCTTTTGGCTATAGCGTCCCTTTTCTTTTTTTCTTCTTATCTGATAGCCCTTGTAATTTTCTCTCTTAATAATTTGCCCTCATATTTTTTTTATCTGTTATTTATCCCAAGTATGTAAAAACCTCTCTTTTATCCTCCTAATTTTCTCAAGTATCATAATTTTTTCAAGTAGGTGGAAACCATACATATTTACTTTTTTTTAAAAATTTGAACAAAATTTTTTGGATGATGCCCCTAAATATATTTTTTGCTGGATTTCTATTTTTTTTTTGTGTACATACAATTTTTTTTTTTTTTTGTTGCCCCTTGCCAGGGGTTGCCCGAGCAGGCCGGCTTGCAGGGCTTACCCCCTGGCCGGCCCTGCTTAGGTGTTGGGATTTGTCCCACATTGGTTAATTATCTCCTCCAAAACTAGTATATAAGTCTGGGGGGCCTCTCCACTCTTTGCCAATTGGTTCGGAGTTGGATCCTTTAACATGGTATCAAAGCTAGGCTTTTGGAGGCTTTTTCCCTTTGTTTGTGCCATAGTTGCACTTTGTTTCATTGTGATCCGTGTGTTTTGGATCCTTTGTTGACCTCTCCACGTGCGAATCGGGGGGTCGCATGTGCGGGGGAGTGTTAGGATTTGTCCCACATTGGTTAATTATCTCCTCCAAAACTAGTATATAAGCCTGGGGGGCCTCTCCACTCTTTGTCAATTGGTTTGGAGTTGGATGCTTTAACATTAGGTGCTAGGAGGTGGAGTTGGATGCTTTAACATTAGGTGCTAGGAGGTTAGGAGTTCAACTCCTCTAACGTGCCAACCTAACTATCCTAAACAATATTAACTTTCCCCGACAGGAAAAAAACGATGAATGAATGCTACTGAAAACACCTTATCAGCTTAAGTGTATTTGACAAAATTAGAAGAGCATTATGCATCCTAATTACTTTCATGCATAATTGATTTTATCTCGTGTCTTGGAAAGGAAAATGTAAACATCATGCAAAATTGATATCAACATATATTCAGGGAACAGGTAGCGGGAGAAATCACACATGATGGGCATCGCCTTGATTTGGTTAGTAATCAATTTCTCACTCAACAATGAGGGACAGGTTTAATGGCAGAAACTCGATCGGACTTGGTTGGACAAGATTCATATTCGAGTCTCTCCATAGCCCATTATTCGAACTAATTATACTTTTGATAATACCTATACGTGGTGGGACCTTAGCTTTAATCCTAACGTAAGTGCGCTGGGATCGATCTCGGCAAGTCAAAGCACAACTCTATCAAGCAAAGCACAACAACTCTATCGGGCAAAAATCCTTGCATGCTCCCGAAAAAGGGCTTTTAACCGATATTTGGCAAGGCAAAGCACAACTCTATTGGGCCAAAAACCCCTTGATGCTCGTGAATAAGTGGTTGAGCTAGAAAGAAGAGATAAATTTTCATTTGAAAAAAGATATATAGTTGTTGTATTAATCAATATATCTTTTGTATTATCCCATCCTATAATATACAAGTCGATTATTTCAAGTCCAATTAATGCCATAATAATAAACGAATTTACTTTTTGTTTTTATTGAATTACTGAAGCACACATGTACATATTACTTGTTTAATTATGAGAGTATTTCAACAGTCTCATAAGCTAATGTAAAATTATTAAAAATTAATTAATTAACCTCGATTAAATTATAAACTGAAATACATATTATGCTAACCATACTCAAAATAAAAATTTTGTAATTGTTTCTTTTAAAAAGTTGGTGGGGTCAGGTCTCCCATCTGGCCACACAAGAGCTTTGCCCCTGGGTGGGGTCCCTTACCAATTGTGGTAGTATGTGATGAGACAATATTTCTAGACGGAGGTGACGGTGAACCATACCTACACTTCTATCTTTTTGCAAAAAAAAATAAAAATAAAAAATCAATTTTACCTAATGGACATTTAAAGTGATATGGGTATTAAAATTCACCTTCATGAGTATGGCATCTCCTTTTGGAATGATTCCAAACATATCGCCTCCAACATGTTCCACACCTGAACAAAAGTTACATCGCCGTGCTTGTAATGAGCTTATAATATATGATTGGATAAATAGGTTTTTTGAACAGATTAGACAACTTGGCGAACTGAAACATCTTAGTAGCTAGAGAAATGTGATAAAAATGGACAAAAAAACATACGTGGGTAGGGCGGGGCATGTTGAATAACATGTGGAAGATCAAAATTAACAGCCGTGATATGTGGGTATTTGGAGGTGATTAACTTGAGGGTAGCACCAAGACCGCCGCCGACATCGACGAGCTTCTGGACTTGCTCGAAACCCCTGTAGGAAGACTCCAGGATTTTCTTGTTAACGATGGCGCTGTGGTCGATCATGGCCTTGTTGAATACCTCACTGAACCTGGGATCGTTCCTCGAGTACTCAAATGCAGGAATCCCATGAACCTTGTGAAATGGGATCCCTCCTTCCAGAACTGCCCCTTTTAGTTGGTACCTGGAAGAGTAAGGTAATAATATAAAGAGACCTGGTACAATCCAAAACACTCGATATGTCAGCGAAAGAAAATGGATGGTCTAGATTCACACTATAGATTTTTTCTTTTTTTTTGCTAAGCCTATCCATTTTCTTTTCCGGACACTTTCATGAATTGATCGAGTGTCCAGGATCCTAACAGTTTTGTAATATAAAACAATCTCAGTCAATTCAAACTTTGGAATGATTCAATATGGGTATGAATACGAATTACCAGCTGCCAACAAAGGCCTTTTCCAGGGCCAGAACCAATATGGGTGCTAACGAGGCTCCGTCTTGGTTGGGCACAAAGTATTTCGCCACGGGCGCAAGCCCGTACAACCTCCCATCCAGTGCAGGAGCAGGGGAGTCATGATCCACGACAGAGCAAGTGAGGATGGAATGGCTGGCCAGCAGGCGAAGCATCCGGTCCAGCATTTCAGGTGCATCGGGGTTGCCTACGAGTGCAGTCGGGCCAGCTGGGGGCAGCTGAGACGCGATCTGAGACGGGGAGAGCTGGGCTCCAGGACCTGCTCTGGCTATTATGTCGAGCACTTGTAACTCCACCACCGCTTTCAGCACGAACGGCAACACTGGCGAGAGAGCCAGCTCCACCGCGTAGCTATACTGCTGCTGCTCTTCATTAGTTTCATCTCTCACATGATCCAAACTGTAACAAAACGCCATATCTTTTTCTATATTTGTGCTTCTTCTTCTTCTTTAAAAGGAGGAGTTGCAGCCCATTTTATACATCCATTGATTCCTATTACTCCGATAGTTCTGTCCTTATAGAATATTCACCCACCATGGTTTATCTTTCTGCTCGTGGGACGTGTGAGACATTAATATAATGACAATTTCTGTCGTATATTTCATTTAATTTAAAATTTTCTTATAACTTTGGATCTCTTCCATATTGATTAGTCTGTGCACATTTACTCCATTGTCCTTGGGATGCCATTGCTTGGCGGAGGAGCATTAACCCATGCTCATTTACTTCCCTTATTTCATTTCCTTGTCTGCCTTGGCAGTCCACCGGCTCCTCTCCCATTCCCTCTTTAATTATGTTTTATGTCTTCTTTTGGAGCTATATATTGCATCGTTCTTCCTCATCAAATGCACAGAGAAGAAAAATTACTCTTACACTTCTATAGCAACAAAACAAAACCATATTCACTTTGTTTTCCAGTTTGCATATTACTTTGAAGCTACTCCTATATTTTGAGCATACGGACAATTATGGGTTCGTGAGTAAGCTTTAGCTGCACACAAAGCTTCTCAAAGGATCGTTGAATCTTGGGAGTAGAGCGTCATTCAACCCAGTACAGAAGGGGACGTATTTTCCTTACGAGGGCCCCACCATACGTGCCTCGATCCACAGGCTTTTCTAATCCCTATTTTTTCTGATTAAGAATTCTATCTTCGCTGCTATTATTATTGTTTTGCTACTGGTTTACAGTAATTCCTACTACTCTGTTAAAATTTAATCCAACAATTTCGTGTTGGGTGGGAGACAAATAAAACTTCACACAGAAAATTACTCAAACAAACTTTATGTGAATTGCTCATAATGGGGTTCCCTGCTCTCACTCGTCTCCAATGGTGGAGTCAGGATTTTGACCCGAGAGGAGCTGACTTATAATAGTAGACATGTATTTTTTATCGGAACGTATATATACTTATTATATCATAAAGTTTTTGCTCTCCGATACATTGCATTCGTACATTGAAATGATTTCAACTTAATGCAATTAAAGTGTACCAATCATTTTGCATTTTTTCTTTAGGCTACTTCAACAGTCACGTGCTTATGTTTTATTTATGAAAGAAATAGATAAATGAGAATGTAAAATAAGTACCGATTTTTTTATCAAATCAAACCGAAATTATTAATTAAGATTATAAGTAGCTATACACAAATAATTATCAATGATATTCAAAATCAGATATACACAAATTAAAAATTTTAAAACTCGAATGTTCGGGAGAGCCGGGAGCCAGCCCCAACATACCTCTGCCCGTGCTCGTCTCTCTCTCTCTCCCCAACATAGCTTTTCCTACTCCCACACAGACCCACACTGTTTACTTGAGGGGCATTGTGGCTCCCATCCTAACTGTTGCCAAGCACATGCACCAAAGTTGCCAACTGGTGTGGACAGCCAACTACCTTGCACCGTGCCAGCCACCAACAGTGAAGGCTTTGTCTGGCGTGATTGGAAGCAGGGAGATCCGTATTTGGCTATAAATGGGACCTTTTGGTTCAATCAGAAGTACCTCTATTGAGTGAGAGATCGACCAGTGAGGTAGCGATGTAAAGCATAGATAGATGAGAGTGTGGTGAGGTGAATGACCTCACTTGTAAAGCTCGTCCATTTATAGTGTGTGTTTGCCCGATTCCTTCTGGATGGACTCGAATTTGGAGAACCACGTACATCTCCTATGTTCGTGTTTGTGTGTGTGTATTTTGGCTCTGTTTAATCCACCCTGGGGCACAACACACACATGCACGTATATATAATTCCTAACATGCAGCTACTACTGGCAACATTTTAAAAGCCTCCACGGAAAGCAAGGCCTACAAAAACAGTCCAAAACATCCACCTAGTCAGGTTTCGGATACAAAAGTTGGAGAGTCTGATCCGTCTCAGGTTTCCGAGAAATTTTTCAGTGCCGAGCAGGTATCACGTGGTGTCTGCTCGGTCCATCCGGATCGTTCATTTTGGTTTTGGACAGCTCGGATTTGGAGAGAAAAAAAGGAGAGAGAGTATTTCAATCTAGGCCGTCCAATACATTCTTAGATAGCTCGAATGTGTCTACTTGGGCACCACGTTAGCCGGTGATGTGGTACCCACCCAGCATTGAAAATTTTCTCCGGGTTTCCAATGTGCGCATAAGACCAATCCGTTTGGAGATTATTCATAGATTCCACACAATGCTACCTAGACCCAATATATATTAAATGACTCATATTCAGTTAAAAGGCTAAGTCTTATAAGTAGTGAGTTATCCAATTGTATATATATTGAGGTCCAATCATTTTTCTATTTACCTGATGTGGGATTTAATCTTTCATAGATGTTCCTAACAATCTCCCCTCATGTGTGAACCTTGCAGACTGGCCCACTCAAATATTTTTACTACTTGGATTTGAGTATAACTCTTTTTTAATAAAAACATGGATAATGGACTGTACGTTTTTGTTTTTTTATCAATACGTGGGGTTAAATTGTAATGTATGTGCGCGAGGCTCAAATCCAAAATTTACACCCCCTGAGTGCGAGTAACTCGTGATACGCACCTAGTTAATTGGTTTTTCAAATTGTCTTTCGCCTTGGCCCATTTCTCCGAGCGCATGAGATCTCTCCTTGTGTCTAGCCACATCCCCAAGCCCACTAAGGTACATTGTCATTTATGGTAGAAAAAAGGTCTTATAACTAGCCAATGTGGAACAAGTCAACCACAAGGTTTTAACAAATGCACCAAAAATATCTAACAGATTACATACAAATTCTAATTGATGATATCCTCACATTCTGCATGTGTGACAGGACTAAAGCTTCACTCGCTCTAGTTTTTTATGATTTAGCTTGCTAAAACTCCACTTGCTCTAGTTTCCTAAAGAAAGACCCTCATATCTCTCTAGATCACTAAATTCACCATTTCGATATGTGATTGTTTCCGTAAAAATTATTATCTGATACCCCACCACGTACACATGAATCAATGCACCCCTAAAGTGGGGTCCTAAATATACCCAAAAAAAGAAAAAGACAAATAGCTTGCCGCATAGGGGCCCTTTTGATCAAAATCTCTCTCTCTCAAAAAAAGAAAAAGACAACTAGCATGCCGCATAGGGGCCCTTTTGATCAAAATATCTCTCTCTCTCTCTCTCTCTCTCTCCGCATAGGGGCCCTTTTGATCAAAATCAATCTCTCTCTCTCTCCCCGCATAGGGGCCCTTTTGATAAAAAATCTCTCCCTTTCTCTCTCCGTCGTCTTTTTTTTTTTTCCTTTTTCAAAAGACGAATGGAACTGTGAGCTCAAAACTCACTGACAAAAAAAAAAAAATTAGAATCTTAGATGCTATAAATCACATTAAAACAAACCAGAGAAATTTATGGAGAAAGAAAAAAACAGAACACGCAGATTTATAAGATTGGCTAGGCAACTGCTTACTTCTTGAAAGCCATACCAATTCATAAGAATCAATGGAGGAAATCCTCTTGGTCTCTCTCTACAACTACAAGTACTACCCCAGCTTTCTTTTTTCAAGAATGTGATTTTTTAAAAGTTCTAATCCTAAAAAAATTGATTCTCAGTGGAAGAAAAATAACTTTTGTTTTGTATTAGCAACAAAATATTTTGTTACCATGTTTCATCACCTAGAGGTTGTCGCTAAAAGTATATAGTAGTTTTTTGTGACGAAAATTTTTGTTGCGTAATGTAACACTTTGGTGGCAAATTTCATCACTAAAAGCGATCCAAACTATAAAAATAACATTCAACTCAGCTTTTTTTAAATGGTCAATGTCATATATCATTCAAAGCCTGAAAGCATTACATAAATCATTAAAAGATTAGAAGAGAACCAAAACTATCTAATCCGTGCATCTACTGCAAATGTAGGTCGGCGAAACGTCGATTGAGACATAAGAACCAATCATAGAAGAGGTAGCGAAGAAACCAACAGGGGTCCCCAGTTCAAACCTTAGGAACGCGCATATGAAATCTGGGCAAGCTTCACGACCGTGATACCCACAGGCTAGACGTCGGCACGCCCTTGTCAGTGGGTAAAGATGTCGGCAGACAAGATGACACCCAAATCCACTGACCCGGGCACTGGATCAACCTGTGCGAGCCAGCTGAAACTTCAAGCTCAGGCGCACAAAAGGACAACCGCTGGCAAGCAGACTGGAGGTACTGGAAATCACCTCCGAGAAACCAGAACACAACTACAATCTAAAAAAAATTCACACCACCAAACCAACCGGATTTGGAAAACCAGACCGGTACCTACACCGGACTAGGGAAACCAGCCAGAAAACCCGGATAAACCAGTAAAAAATAGAAAAAAAAATTAAGAAAAACCCCAACTCCATCACACTGTTATTACCTTGCTGCTGGCCACTAAATCGCTGGATTTGAAAAGACAAGGCGGGGTCCAATCGAGACAAGTTCACAGAACGCCGACCGGAGGTTTGATCATCCGAAGCAAAGTCACCAAGAGCAGACACCACTAGCCATACCAGACCGAAGAGAGTAGATACACCGGAGAGTCAAGAGACAAGAGGAGGAAGGGGAGAGGAAGCGGAGGAGGTGGAGGAGGGCGGCCCCCTCCCCCAGATCTGGAAAAGATAGGGGTAGACAGAAAAAAACAAGTCAGTCCCATTCAACTCAGCTAGAATTGTCGGAAAAACATGACTTTAAATGCTTATTGCACTTTCCACGTGATCAGTCCCATTCAACTCAGCTAGAATTGTCGGGAAAACATATTTTAAATGCTTGTTACACTTTCCACGTGATCTTGCAAGCCAATACCGCACATCATGCTCTTAGAAAAGTTAGGCTCCGTTCCGGAACGTGAAATAAATATTTATTTTTTAAGAAGACAATTTCAAGTTAAAAAATGATAGGCGTATTGAAATCTAAAAATATGTAATATGGATCTTATTTGAAAGATCTCATTGAGATCTTTAAAATAGTGAAAAAAATCAAAAAATTATTTTTCATTTACATTATTTTTTAGTTTGAAAATGTAAAATAAATACTTATTTTTTAAGAAGGTGCTCTGAAATGGGCTCTTATTCCTCAACATTGTCACAACGTGGAATTGTGGAAACACTTGAGAATTATCTTTGTAGTAAAAACAACTTCTAAATCATCGTAGCAGAAGATAATTGAATCATGAGCGAAATTGCAATTGTGTGGCACAATTACACTGATGTACCACCACTTTTATCGTTGTTTTGCTTTTTCGATTTCTCTCGATAAAACGAATCAGTACGCAAGCCGAGACTCCCGAGATTGGAATAGTCCTGGGATACCACTTGACCTGGGGTAGCGGATATAACTCGACATGACCAAGCCACACGCTTGATAATAGGAGGAATCACTCCAAGCAAGACATACTTACACAATATTTAACAATCAACTCAAACTGCCTTCTTATTTCTTTATATTATATATATATATATATATATCGGGACGGTTACGGGGACACTTAAACCCCCCAAGTTTCCGATCGAATTTTGATGATTCAAGCCGCTCAATATGATCAGAACGTGATTTTAAGGGTTCCCATTTAGAAATCAGCAAAAAAAATAACCGGGAAGGGTTTCATCTGAATAGTTTTTTATTGAATTTTATTGAACGGTTCAATAAAAAACTGCTCAAATCAAGCCCTTCCCGGTTAGTTTTTTTGCCAGTTTCTCGCAGCCACCCTTAAAATCACGTTCTGAACACATTGAGCGGCTTGTATTATCAAAATTTGATCGGAAACTATAAGATTAAGATTTGGAGGGTTTTTTTAAGTGTCTCCGGAACCGCCCCATATATATATATATATATATATACACACACACACACACACACTCGGGATCCAATGAGGAATCTCGCACGGGCTTACCGTGCGGGACTCCCCTTTTTCGATCGAATTGCGACGATCCGAGCCGCTCAAAGTGTGCAGAACGTGATTTTAAGGGTACCCTATAGAAATTGGCAAAAAAATGATCGGGAAGGGCTTGATCTGAACAGTTTTTTACTGAACCGTTCAATAAAAAATTATTCGGATGAAGTCTTTTCCGATCATTTTTGTTTGCTAATTTCTTTTAGGTACCCTTAAAATCACGTTCTGATCACTTTGAGCGGCTCGGATCGTTGTAATTCGATCGGAAAAGGAGAGTCCCGCATGGTAAGTCCATGCGGGATCCCTTAGGAGATCCGGACTGTATAGGGATTACAAAGATGAGACTCATCAAGACTAATATAATAAATACTCTGACAATTTCCAACGTAGACATTTCAAATACCTAGACAACCCTTCATCTACATGCATAAAGATAAATCTAGAACAATATGTTTAGCGTAGCTAACTAACTGCATACGAGTGATAAATTAATAGGCTCTAGAATACTCTGACTAGAAATTAAAGGCATTATTAGAAACACAAAAGGACACTTTGACCTAATTAAGATAACACTTCGAGATTAGGATTATTATGCTCCTACAATGCATCAGTAACCGGAACTAATGCAAATTTAACTCAAGTCAAAACACTGATACAAAATATTTTACCTATTTTTTGGTGTTTGATTGTGTAAAAAATGAGGAAAACATTTTACATATAAAACATTTTCTATTAATTGGATAAAAATAACTTACCCTTAAATCTTTCATAAGTTATTTTCCAAAATAAACCTACTGCCTTCTGCTATAATTCTCACTGCTCAGTTTCATCGATTATCAATCCTGACCCACGTTTAATTCCAATATTCTCATATCTCGCTACTGTTTAAGCCCCTCCTCTCTCTCTACACTTTTTTGTCAATTTCTGAAAAAAATTTCAAGTACCAACTAAACACTGGAAAATAAAATTTTGAAGTTTGTTTTCTGAAAAAACATTTTACATTGTAAAATATTTTACATCGAAACAAACGGAGCCTATTTGTAAAATTCCATGATCCACGTATCACAGACGAAGCATTCCAATCTGATGCCGGAAAATCCTCCGGTTGGGTGCGCTCCTTCCCTCCAACTAACTGAGTCATCATCTGCAAGTCAAGGCTAAAAATGCCTTTCGTAGCAGAGCTACTATCTGGCATTACCGGAAGAATTCCGTCCATCACAATTATCTTTCCGTTGTCTGGGAGAGCTTTATGGCAATTCCTTAGCAGCTTCAGGCAATGATCGTCACTCCAATTATGAAGTATCCACTACATATAATTGCAAACGTTGTAGTCGTAAGCTTCACTAATCATAATATTATATATTAATGCATCAGAAAACATCTACAGCAATAAGCTTAATTGTATTTATCAAATCTAGAAGTTCATTAATCTCATGGATCCAAATTAATTACATCCATGCATGCATATTGATTTTATCTTATGTTTTGGAAAGAAAAAGGTAATCAACATCATTGTATACTTGATAGAACTGTGCTACTGGTACAGACAAAAAATCTGTACCATTGGGTACAAACGTCTTTTTTGTCCCATTTTTGGTCTCAAAAAAATGATCGGAGTTACTCATTTTGTTTAAAATACTTTGCTTATGGTCCCTAGAAAAAATAAGCTTAATCCGGTATAGCTAAGAATATTTACGAAACATCCAAATTTTGCTCTACTGAATTCTACAGCAAAGTTTGGATATTTCGTAAATACTCTTAATAATACCGGATTAATCTTATTTCCTATAGGAACCATAAGCAAAGTATTTTAAACAAAATGAATGACTCCGATCATTTTTTTGAGACCCAAAATGAGACAAAAAGGGATTTGTATCCACTGGTACAGATTTTTTGTCTGTACCAGTAGACTTTCTGTACTTGATATAAGCACATATTGTTGTTGGGCCTTAGGTGCTTTTTGGCGTTTTGTTCTGATTCAAATTATTTTTGCATTTGTTATTTTGCACCAAATTTTTGTGGATTATTAATTAAATTAGAAAACCCAGAAAAATTTAGTTTTACCCAGATAATTTTGGAAATATCCAATATAAAATTCCAAAAGTGCGCCGACTTTTTGGATTTTTTGAAAAGTATTTGGGTAAAAGTAAATTTTTTTGGTTTTTCGATTCCTCTCGTTGAGAATTCACAAAAATTTGGTGCAAAACTACCAAACTCGAATTGGTTGGACAAGCCTCAGGATTTAGTCTCCATAGCCCCTTAATTGGGCTAAACACATCCCTAACACCACCCGTACGTAGTGAGACTAGCTTCAGCTGCGACGTAGTTTTGGCTAGTGGGGTTTCTTACAGATAGTGGTATGGTATGATAGGACAACACTCCCTAGCGAAGGTCATAGGATACCATATCTGCACTTCTATTTTTTGAACAAAAACAAATCAATATTTGAAAAAGAGTAAATTCTTTTTGCTTTTCCAATTCCGGGATCCTCTCATCGAGAATTCAAAAAAGTTTGGTGCAAAACTACCAAACTCGAATTGGTTGGACAAGCCTCAGGTTCTAGTCTCCATAGCCGCTTACTAAACACATCTCTAACTCCACCCATTTTTAGTGGAACGTTAGCTTCAGCCGCGACGTAGTTCCAGTGGGGTTTCTTACAGATAGTGGTATGGTGTGATGGGGCAGCACTCCCCAGCGAAGGTCATAGAGTACCGTATCAGCAATTCCATTTTTTATTTGCACAAAAACAAATCAATTTTTTACCACATGGACATAAACGCCATACATAGGTACATCAGTTGTATGCAAATTAAGACTCACCTTCATGAAAATGGCATCTCCTTTTGGAACACTTTCGAACATATCTCCTCCAACATGTTCCACACCTGAACGAAAGTTACAATACCGTTGCTTGTAATGAGCTCATAGTATGACTGGATAAATAGATTTTTTGAATACATTCCATGGGAGAAATTTTTGGGTGCAAATAGGGTACGGCTGACGTGGTACCAGTATGTGTAGCACATCCGAGCAATCCAAACATGCAACCAACGGCTTGGATTGAAAGGCCGGTGCCGAACGAATTTTAAAAGAAAGAAAAGGAAAATAATGTTTGAATCCGAGCCGTTAGTTGCATTGTTTGGACGGCTCAGATGTTCTGCACGGGTGCCATGATTTGCAACCAAAATTTCTCATTCTATGGGGAATGCTAGAGATAGCAGCGGACAAATTGCAGTTATTACTTATTTTAAGGGCAAACTTCAGTTTGTGGTTTACTTCATTTTGAAGCACATAATACATCCGCGGTTTGTGTACTATGTGATCGAACAATTCATTTTCCTGTTATAGTTAACAAAATTGGATCCGAGTCAGTCATATTGTAGAGCTTGATGAGTACTATATACATATCATAATTCAAATCAACCAGACACTGGGAACCTCGTGGTTGAATATAATTTATTGTGAAGGAAAGTTTTCAAATGTAAGTTTTCCTTTCATTTTAACAAGAATAATGTTATCCAGTCGTTGCGTTATCGACATCCAATCAACATGATTTTTTACAGTGATACAGTAGTCTTTGATTAATACATTATAAATATCTCCGAATAGATTTTCAGTGTATTTGTTAAGTTCAAGGAAGAAGATGAAGTCATTTATGTCCAATTATCTAAATTTGTAAAATTAGACGGAATTACAAAGCACGTACGGGGTAGTAATTATATATGTGCATTAATAAATTGAACGTCAAGAGATAGAAAAATGTACTTGAATAGGGCGGGGCATGTTGAGTAACATGCGGAAGGTCAAAATTGATACCCCTAACATGTGGGTGCCTGGAGGTGATCAAGTTGAGGGTGGCACCAAGACCTCCGTCGACATCAAGCGTCTGGACGTGCTCGAAACCCTTGTAGGAAGACTCCAGGATCTTCTTGTTAACAATGGTGCTGTTGCTCAACCTTCGAATTTGAGCTCCTAGAATTTGATTGAACCTTCAAATATCTTCGTTTTCGATATTGATACCTCTATTTGAGATGCTCTTATGATATTAAATTTTATACACGTTTCTTTACACTCTATTCTTATAGAACCACATAAACATGGAGGAGCTAGCGGAGTTGGAAACTTTTTTTCGGACACCTGTACGTGACACGGTCTTTTTGGTTGATTCTTTTTCCTTAATTTTTATGATGTTTGGGTCGGGGTTTTATTTCATTTTTTACATCTCAACAAGAGGAATCGGAAAAAATATATAACTGTAAACCGAAATTGAAAAAAGGTTCATATAAGACAACAAAAATAGAAAAGACTGGCTTTTTTATTTTTGAAACTTTTCTGTCTTCGTATATATATGAACTCTTTTTAAGTTTGGTCTACATTTGTATACTTTTTTCGATTCCTGTCATTGAGAAGAAAAATATTATGCAAAAATTTTATTCAAATCTAGTAGAAACTAAGATCACCCAAAAAAAAAAAAGATCGTGCCAAAAAACTGTGGAAACTTATGGCCAAACTTATCCTTACACTTAAGGGTTATCATCGGGCTGGGCCAATCCAGCCCGCTAAATAACTATCCAAGCCCGTCCACGGGTTGGACTGAGCGGGCTTTTTCTTTTTGCAGGCAGGACTATGTACCTTAAATTGAAGTGCAGACCCAACCCACGGGCTAGCCCAAATGACGAGCAGGCTGGAACACAACTTTAGTTGGGCTACTGCTGGGCATTGGCAATAAAATTTCCTTGGGCTACTGGCCTACTGTTGCTTGTAACTAAGTTGGGTTGGACAATGTTTTATTGATCAAGCTTATCAATCAAAAGTTGGACAATAAAAATGAATGTTTTATTAGTCAAAAGATGGAAAAAAAATATTTTAACTACTCCAATAAAATATGAATGCCTTGTCCACATCCTCCAAGGGCAAAAAACAAGAAGATTATACTGTGCATGTTTGCTAAAAAATGGGTTTTGGGTGATTTTCAGACTATTGGGCAGGCTAAGCAAAAATCTCTATGCTCAAGTCCGACCTATGAAGATTCTAGTCCCGCCCGTCAAACGGGCTTGAACTGGGCAATAGCCTGACGGGTCAGGTTGCTTGCGGGCCAGCGGGCTAATTGATGACCTTGCTTACTTATACTGAAGTATAATGTAATCCTGAATTGAAGTATCTGAATACGAATTACCAGCCGGTAGCAAAGGCCTTTTCCTTGGCCAAATACAAGAAGGGCGCTAACGAGACTCCATCTTGGTTGGCCACAAAGTACTTGGCCACCGGTGCAAACCCGTACAACCTGCTACCAGTGCACGATCAGGAGATTGATCGCGATCATCGTTCACAAACGAGCAAGTGAGGATGGAGTGGCTGGCCAGGAGGCGCAGCATCCGGTCCATCATTTCCGGTGCACCCGGGTTACTCGCGAGTCGAGAGGGTATTGGCCGCCGACAACCGAGACACAATCTGGGATGGGGAGAGCTGGGCTCCTGGACCTGCCATTGCTATTACATCCAGCACTCGTAGCTCCACTGCTGCCCTCATCACCATTGGCATTTGGCAACACGGCCGAGAAATTCAGCACAATGGCATAGCTATAATGTTGCTGCTCCTGTTGGTCTTCATCAGTGTCATCTCTAACATGATCCAAACTGTACCTATGCGCCATATCTTTTCTTTTGATCCGCAACAAAATTTTATTAAAACTCGACAAAGGGTATCGATTCGATCCGCTCTTCTTCTTTAAAAGGAGGAGCTGTAGCCTATTTATACATCTATATTCCTACCTTTCTACGACCCTGGCCATATAATACTCCTATTACTCCAGTTGTGTTTTTCTTATAGAATATTCTGGTCGCGTTAGAGGTGAAAACTGGTAAGTGTTCCAATTTTATTGGATGTCCCCGAAGGGCTTTATCTCCTTTAAAAGTAGTAGTCGCAGCCTTTTTTATACTATCCATTCCTGCCATTCTTCTACTGGCCATATAATACTCCTATTACTCCAGTTGTTGTTTTTTTCTTATAGAATATTCTATGTATCATTCCAATTTTATCGATGTTCCGAAGAGACTCTCTTATACTATATTATGATTATTATCGCCCGCCACTTCTTCTGTTTTTTTGTTCTTGTTTGATGAATGAGACATTAATATTCTCACCCTCCACGGTTGCAGTTGCCTGATAACAAGCTGGGAATACGGTTAGACCATGAGAGAGTATGGCATCATAGGTGATTGGTAAGCCGGCGATCAAGGTTCTACCGTACGAGCCTGTTATATGAGAACTAACAGATACCCGTGTCTAAAGACATGCACGTCAAAATGTTATATAATCCTAGCTTAAACAAATTATTACATGTTTTAACGACAAGTGTAATCTATACATAGCGTGAGTTACCAACTTGTGAAGTTTTCCTATTTGATCATATATATATATATATATATATATATATATATATATATATACAACAATTAAATATGGATACATTACCTTAAAAATGAGGTGAGAAGGAGGGGTAGATTCATTAAGAAAGTGATCTGACAGCTACAAATAACGTGAAAATTTGATCGAACGACTGTGGATGCTACTTTGTTTGTATGCTTAGACAAAAATCACTCTATTTTATAATATAGAATGTTTTCTCATCTTGATGGCCATTTTTAGACTATCATCGGGGTCTCTTGAAAGCAAGGTTTTTAATTTTCATTACTCGTTTTAGCTTTTTTGTGAACTTTCCCAACCTTTGATGATTTTTTTATTTTGTATTTTTTAAATAGATAAATCAAAAAATACGAATCTATATTGAATATTGTTAGCCCTTAGGCTTCTATGGAATAACTTATTGATTTTGATGCATGATAACAAAACATATTTTATTATAATCACAAAATAATTAGTATTATGTTATTTGATACTGATTTGAATAATTAGTGATCACTTTGAAGGATTTGATTGAGCTATACAAGAAAAGATTACTCCGGCCACCAAATCACTATCTTCAATAGTCAAGATAAATTTAAAGGATAAAGATTAAGGACAAATATTCTCCTAACATAATTTGCTAGAGAATGCTTATAATGAAAGGTAAAATGTTGAAGAGATCGAATTCAAGAATGGAAAATCTCTCTTATGTTGGTGGGATTCGAATTAGTAATTATGTGATTGAATACAAGATTAATTTACATGCTGATTGAGGCAGCTCCAAAGGAGATTTGAGTCAGCTCTATTCCTGCAGTCTCACCTTATGGATCATTATTTGAATATCTCTTGATGGCTACTAATTTTGGATGTTGTTCATTGGGAAAAGAATAAAAAATGCTGAATATTTTATCAACATATTCTATTTTGGAAGGAACTTCATTGTAGTCAAATCAAGGAAGAAAACTGAAAAGGGGCAAAATTTGTCGTACAAGATTATTCTCCAATGGCTATATATATATTTTCAAGCTTATAATTGACAGAAGAGGCATGCACGAAAACAGAAAAAGATCGATATTGAAGAAAAGAGCTTACTGTGAAGAAGAAATCAACCAAGAGTTTAATTGATTTTATTCACACTTAGAGAGAGTATTATTTGTGAGTTGATATTCATTGTAAAATGGATTGTACACCCTTATTTATACTCTTGTGAGAGTTTATCTTGGGCAACCCAAAAACAAAAAAAAAAAACTTTTGATACAAATCAAAAAAATGTTTCATCAAATAGTGTAAACCAGTGGTTTGGTGTTGTGGTAGCTGGAAATTCTTAATAATATTCTCTATTCCCGACAACCCCTTCTTTATCTCTCTTCCATTTTAGACCTTTTTTTTTCTTTTTTTTCTCTATTTTTGTTTTGGCCCTTTTTGTTTTCCTTCCAATCAACAATATTACAAAAATCAAATTACTAAAATCACTTCGTTGGAAATTTTAGAATTTAAGAAGAAAACACAACAGTAAAGTGAAAGCGATATGTTCTTACATTTGACTAAAAAAAATTCATAGTTAAATTAAATCGAGCTAGATAACACAATTCGTTATTTTTTCACATATATCTTATTTAAAGTACGAAGCAAATTTTGTATTTTCTTAAAACAATAACTCGTACAATATAACCATTAAAATAACAAAAAAACTATGAGCAGAGACAATTCGAAGAGAACCATGCAGAGACAAACGTGTTTGGCCCTATTTCGGGTCCCAAAAAAATCTAGAAAAATATCCATAAATTTTTGAATATTATTTTATAGGGCCCTGTAAAAAATCAGCTCCAGTGGATATCGGTAAGTATTACTTTTTGATTCGTAAGGGCGAACTGAGCAATTTCGCCCCTACGAATCAAAAAATAATACTTACCGATATCCACTGGAGTTGATTTTTTTACAGGGCCTCATAAAATAATATTCAAAAATTTATGGATATTTTTCTAGATTTTTTTGGGACCCAAAATGGGGCCAAACGCGTTTGTCTCTGCGTGGTTCTCTGCGAATTGTCTCTGCTATTAAACAAGCCGTTAAAATAAATCGAGTTCCACTAAGAGCATTTTTGGGTTTTTATTTTTGACTTTTTTGTGACACTAAAATTTACCTTAAGTTTTGCATTTAGGTAGTAAATATAAAAAACCTAAATTGAACATTATAGAGATGACCATCCAATAGGAAGTAAACACTTTTGGCATGCCTTGTCATAAACACAACCTCTTCCTACATTACTTTTAATTCAAAAAATAAGTACTTATTTTCCCGTACATAACGGGGCCTTTGGGTGACTTCATTGAGGATAGAACATCAAAATTTTGGAAGACTAAAAAAATGTGAATTTGACTTTTTTGACTTGGCCAGGGCATAGAATCCCTTTTATATATTGATGATTTCTTCTCCTATCATTCCGTTGACATCTTAAAATTACTCGAGAAACAATTATTGATTTTTATTTATTTGATTTGAATATGAATGTGGACATCCTTTTCTCTCATCATTCGTCTGAAAACTTTGAAAACAATTGGTAAGAGATTTTTTGGTTCTTAAATTAAACAATTAGGACGAGTTTATATATAACCTATCGAGAAAAACTTTTTTACAGCAGAGCCGTGAAAATAATTTAGGGTGCTCAACCACGCACGTCCAAATATGTTTTGGACGGTTCGGATTTCGAAAAAATTATTCGTTAGAAGAGTGTATAAGTTTGAACGGTTCGGATTTTGAAAAAATTATTCACTAGAAGAGTGTAAGTTTGGACGGTCCGGTCCGGACAATTAATTGCCGAAACGGACGGCTTAGATTAAACGGAGCTGTGAATAAGTTTCTCTCATAACCTATCATTCATGTCACTTCGCACTCCCAAATCCCTTCTCACCAATGCACCCTTTGAATATTTGTTCGTTGGTCCAAATATCAATCCAAGAGAGGGTAAATTGGGTGTCACAAAAATAATGAGGAATTAAAACTAAAATGCAAGACAGATTGAAATATGATATTGCAGCAGAATTGATCGAGCAGGCTCGAAATAGTAAGTAACACAGTGGCAGAATAGTTTGAGCAAGCTCAAAACTAGAATTGTAGCAGATGCAGAGAACTAGTTAATATATTTTTTAGGATTTTAACATATGGAACTAATCAACTAGTTATGCAAGCTATTCAATCACAATTCTGATTTCAATGATATACCATACTACTTATGCAATATTGATATGCAAAACTGAAAATAAAAAAAGTAGGGGGGAGGGAAATCAAACTTGAGGATTTATAGTGGTTTGGTCCGTAACTTCACGGCCAATTCCACTCCCCAAGTGTCCTACTTGGGAATTGTTGCACTCTCTTTGCTAGTTACAATCTTCTAGCTTCGCAGTGCCAGAAACCTTTATAACGAGCGATCTATCCCCAATCACTGTAACTATTTTTGACTCCGGTATTAGTCATGACCACCCCTATGCTTTGTTGCATGCCCACTTACTATTAAGCCATAAAAAAAAAACATACAAGTACCCAAAAACAAAAAATTCAAAGTTCCATTATTCTTTTAGCTTGAATAACACAAAGATATATATATATATATATATATATATATATATATATATATATATATATATAGAGTTAGGTTCCGGTGAGGGATCCCTCATTTTTTTAAAATGAGGGACTTTCATTTCCGATTGAATTTCGATGATCCGAGCCGCTCAAAGTGATCAGAACGTGATTTTAAGGGTCCCCGCGAGAAATCAGCAAAAAAAATGACCGGGAAGGGCTTCATCCGAGCAGTTTTCATTGAACGGTTCAAAAAAAACTGCTCGGATGACGCCCTTCCCGGTTATTTTTTTTGCTGATTTCTCGCGGGGACCCTTAAAATTACATTCTGCACACATTGAACGGTTCGGATTTTCAAAATTTGATCGGAAAATGAAAGTCTCTCATTTTAAAAAAATGAGGGATCCCTCACTTGAAAATTCCTCTATATATATATATCACAACATCAAAATGTAATTCTGGGTATAGTGCTTTATAATTATCACGATCCGATAAAAAAACAACAACTTGTCTTTGCATTTTTTGAAGAAATTTTTTTCAATTGAATCATTATACTTTACTTATCCAAGAACTCGGGATCATTCCACTAGCTTGTGGTTTTTTTTTTTTTTTTGTCTTTTAGTCTTTTTAGTTGATATATTTAAGGAGAATAATGTATCTCAAAAATGTGAAAAATTATGAAGTTAAGATCCCAAAAAACAACAATCACTTCTTCTTCTTCTTCTTTTTGACAATAGTGGAAAGATTTTATTAATTTGACAGGCAGAAACACATATACATTAGAACGTGAAGAACCCCATGGAGGCTAGATGGATGTCCACATATCGGACAAATCACAAGAAAGGGCCTTGTTAGCACAAACATGTGCGGGCCTTGTAACAATCTCATTTGTACAAAACTAAACTCACATGAAATAAAAGACACCTTGAGAGTCAAGCAATCGTGAACCAAAACCTCGATATCAAAAGGCGGGCTATTCGAACTAACACAACTCTTGATGATTGATTCAGCATCCGATTCAATAATCACATGTAAAATTATAATCATTTAATTTGTAAAATTAAGAGCAATCCCCATGCTAATACCTTCCCGAACCACTATAGCCTCGGCAATCCTTGGCGAATTAAGATCCTTTTGAATATGCACTTGATACAATCAGATAGCATCATACTTTCAAGTTGTTATCCTCCTTTCAAATGTCGAAATTATCATCAACGATACACTGACCAAAAAATTGTTTCCTGAGTAGTTTCAAGAAGTCAACGGATTAATGATAGAAGAAGAAATCCATATAAAAAGGATTCTACGCCTTTACCAAATCAACAATCAAACTTCAGTTTTTTTAATTAGTCTTTCCGTCCCGGATCGGAAGTCAAGGTTATATGTTCTGAATGTTTTTTTGAATATAGAAGAGGAGGTTTAATTTGGCACACGGAAGTGGTTTAGGGTACGTGGATCGATCAGATTGGTTGGAGATTAGTGTTTACGTTTTGTAGCTGACCGGAGACTTGAGTTGATATTTAGTTTTGAAGTTAGTTAATTACTTTTAAGGTAGTCCTAAATTAGTGTAGGTAGTTTTGAAGTTAGTTCATTACTTTTAAGGTAGTCCTAAATTGGTGTAGGTAGTATTATATTTGGAACTGTTAGTGATCGTATATGATTCCTTTTGCACAGGTTAGCACCTTTTTACGTGCTTGATTTGCTAATTCCTTGGACCCAGATTAGTGTTAAACATGTTACGTACTTTCGAACTTTCTTGTGTCCCTTAAATTATTCTAATTACACTATAGTTAGATGTCATGTGCGATATTGATATGTGTTCATGTTATGGTGGTATGCATGTGTTCATGTTGTGGAAACTACATTTGTTTAGTATATGTATAGATAGATAGATATAGATATATATCTGATAAAGATTTTAGGCAATATATCATACAGGGCTTGTTTGTTTAAGGAACTCAAAACCCTGCACACAGTTCTAATAAATTTTGTCTATTCAAATCTCTCCACTCATTATACTTTAAAACCTTCTTCAAAATTCAAACCGAATAGGGTCATAATGCATGGGTTTAACCGGACTGCCGACCGATTGACCGGCCCTCCGACCGGAAATCTATTTGGGCTTAAGTACAGCGTATATGTAACAACAACCCGATATTTTTTATTAATAATATCATATAATTAGTATTATTGATAATAAAATTAATTAATTCCTTAATAGGATATATATTTACAAACATAATTATCCTATTCTAATTATCCTATTTTCAATTTTTTTTAATTGCATGCATGCATAATTACGAAATTCCTTCCATCTCTTCCTCTCCTACTCAGTTTCTACTTCCTCCCTAACCCTATTTTTCGTCCATCTCAAAGCCAAGAGTTAGAATTCCATTGAAACACAATTTTATCACCCTTATCAAAAAAATTCTCTTATATATACACCATTACTCCGACCCTAGGCTGTACCACAAAATTTCCCACGCCCCACCAGTCCAGAAGAGAAAGAGAATTCGGAGAGAACGAAGCTCCAATCCATGGAGTTTTAGAGAGAAAAAGAAAGAGAGAGAAAAGTGGATTTCATAGCCACAACCAACTGAGACCCGAATTGATCATTCCAATCACTTCCCTCAACCCCAAGCATCATTCAATTCGAGCCCAAGGTCCCCCGATCGCCGAAACCGAAGTTGTCTTCTCCAAAAACTCAAGATTCGTTTTAAAATCAATTCGATCCAAACCAAGGTATTATAATCCCTTCCAAACACTCCTCTAAGTATATTAAGTGTTTTTATGGTTAACCCAATAGCCTAAATGGACCCATGCATCGAAAACCGTGGAGAAAACAAAAAAATTTCAAAACTACGTTCAACCTTGCGGCCGTAAGGTTCGCATCTGACCTTGCGGTGAAGGTCCCAGACGCAACTCTTGACCGGTCAGACCTTGCGGTTTGACCTGTTTTGCTTCGAATCGACTTTTCGACATCCCGAACACTGTTTTTGACCCCCGAACTATTTTTCCTAGACTTTTCACACCCCAAAGATTATAACTTGTTAAGATCATATTTTTTTATTTAATTATCTATTTATTAAATTATTTATTAGTTATCTATCAAAGTTTACAAACGAAAAATCATTGCGACTTTCCAAACAACGTTTTAACACCCAAACTAATTTTTCCTAGACTTCTTGCATCTTAAAGATGGTATCTTGTTAAATAAATATTTTTTTATTTAATTTACTATTTATTGTTATTTCTATAGCGTTTCTAATCAAAAATTCTTTACGACCTTATAAACCTTATTATAAATGCCCGAATAATTTTATTTAGACTCTCTACATTCTGAAGATAAAATTTTGTTAACCGTAACATATTTTAATTTGTAAATTATTTATTTTCTATTTACTTCACTTTCGGCCACTTTATTTAACATCTTTATTTAAATTAATCACGTGACCCTTCGAACCCAACTTTTGACACTCAACTAATTGCATAGGACCTCTAGAACCCTTATCAAGGTCATGATAAATATTCTAATATTTTTATCTAATTAATGTATTTAATTGATTTTTAATTAATCTATTATCTTAGAATTAATTAATAAGAGCCCAAAAAATTTTCCTTTTAATTCCTTTTAAAACTCTTACTTTATTATTGATATTATGACCATACAAGATTAAGGGCAACGGCCCATTCATAATAAGTTGCGTGATTTCATTATTTATTAATTATTTTAATTATTATTGATTGGTTGTGTATTGCATCGATACTTGATTTGAATGCTAGATTGGACCCTAGAGACATGGGGTGGTATTGCGAAATAGAATTCATCTAGACAATGCTAGATAATGGATGAACTAAAAAGTTTTTATTTTTAGATTGCCTGCAGGCGGATTTTGGTGATTGTGATGAGATTTGTGTTGAAAATAAAACTGGCGGGTGTCCAGTGATAAATTGATAGACTGGCGGGTGTCCAGTGATGAATTGATAGACTGGCGAGAGTCCAGTGATAATTATGAAGTGATTTGTGAAGTGGTATATAAGATAGGCAAACCCTAGTTGTGATTCAGGCATGATAAGCTTTCCCCTTTTGTAGTTATTGGGATGCATACTCGGTACATAACTTAGGTGTAGCTGCGACAGCAAAGGGAAGTGATCTCATGGGACCGAGCATGGCTAGCGGTTGGGGAGGAAAGATCCCGCAGAGGAGATCTTAGATTACACGACAAGTTAATGGATAGTAATAAACTGTTTATGTGGAACAAATTCTGTGTTACCTTTTCGCACTACTATTATCATGCTGCTTGCTAACTGTAAAGTAAGAGGGGTAGTTGGGTTGGATTATACTACGGGGTGAACTCTTTCACTCAAGTACGGATTACCTGGCTCCCGTGCCAGATTTTGCAGAAAATCATGAAGAGACACAGAATCCCGAAAGTGAGCAATTCTATGCAGAGAAGAATCCAGAGGTGGGAGTCGAGCCAGAATATGCTTGGGATCCGTATCAGACCTAGAATACGGCTCGATTATTTTGTTTAGTTTATTACTACAAAGACTAATTTCAGTATTTCTACTATGGTTTGTAATAGATAAATCTTTAGGATGAATTATCCGTTTTGGATTTTGAATTTAATCTAAAAAAAATTCAAAAATTAATATTTAATGCTTTCGATTTTATTTCCGAAAATCGGGGCGTTACAGTATATCCAGTAATGCCTGGCAAACCTGTTAGGCCCAGAAGACTCTATCTGGCCCAACCCATCCCATCCAATATACCGGAAGCCCAACAATTAGAGCCCATTAACTACGTAAGCCCAAAAACTGTTCATCCATTATCCAAAACAAACATCAACTATCAAGCACCTATTGACATTTTCATGTAAAGATATTCATCATCAAAAATTAATCAAAGAACAGGGAAATGTTCCGGATTCAATGGTTTCAATAAACTCCCTACGGTAGTTCGCCTTGGACTTGATCTAGAACTGTTCTCAACAGTTTGTGTAACCATAAATTCTATTGTATTCATTGAGATCTGTTGACTTTTTATACTATTCTGCAGGGGGGAGTAATGAGAAACTATTATGTATAATGGGGATACCAAAGGTGGTGATATCCCCTCCAGTCCGTTTCTACTTTTCTGGCCATTTTTTATCACTTTTGATGATCGGCTCTATTCATTTGGTAGAGTTCGGCGAGAACCATAATTGTACCAAAAACTTTAGTAGGTATATGATCGGCACACGTGAAAATTACAACAAAAAAAAAAAAACCAAAACTAGGTTCTAATTCAATGTAAATTGATCCATTTTTGGATTTTCTTCAATTTTCACATGCACCGATCATGTATCTATTAAAGTCTAATGAACACAATTTTTGGTATGATTAAGGTTTTGGCTGAACTCTACAAAATGAACGAAGCCAATCATCCAAATGTAATCGAAAAAATGGCCAAAAAAGTGGAAACAGACCGAAGGGGATACACCACCATCCCTGATATTCCTGTTATACATAAAAGTTTCTCGGAAGGTGATTGGGTCCCAAGAGGACGGTCGACGATTTAAGGTTGTCATTGAAATCAATTGTATTTTCTGACGTTCTTATTTTCGATCGTTTGTGTGCTCCAAATTTATCATATGGGTTGGTTCAAGGTGGCCTAGAGAGTGCTCTTGAAAGAAAAGAAAGAACAAAAAAAAACCAAATAAATTATTGGTTGAAAATATGAGAAAATATTTAGTTAGTTCATAATACGTAGGTTCTATCTTTTAGGTGTTTTCTTTTCAAAATCATTCTATAAGTTTAATTTCTCGCTTAAAGTGCTCTAATAAGAATATCTCCAACAGCCTCCTCTCTTCCACATTTTTGCTTGAGAGACGAGCCAAACCCTCAGAAACCTTCAACCAACACCCTAGGTTGGAACTCCGTACTTTGATTGAAAGCGACAGTACCTCGCTTGAACCAGCCAACGAGGTACGGTTCACTCGCCTTCAACTATTCTACTCTTTTCCTCTTCGCTTCTTGCAACTTTAGAGCCGGATTTTCGGACTCGAGTACGGCAGAAACGAGATCGACGACGGAAAAATAGAACTCCACAACGACGATGGCAGCAAAACGGAACTCGATGGGGGCGGAAACGAACAACCCGACGGCGGCGAAACCGTTCGTATGGGTGCATGGGTTTGAGGTTTAATTTTTCTTCATATGGTCCAACACCAAATGGACTGAACCCCACATCTGGATTGTGATCCACAATAAACAAATTGGACCCAAATCCTAGAATGGTCCAAAATCCTGGAATCCTATCACACCTCGGAGAGCCTCAGGATTTCTTGCTGGAAATTTAAAAAAATAAATAAATTCCCACACAAATCCGATTCACTATAAATGTGATTTTTTTTTTTCCTTAGTAAAAAAGGTGAGCTTGAGCGACCAACATAGTTAACCTCCCTTAGGCTTAACCATAGTGAGGAATCCACCACCCTAGAATGTCTGGATTTTGAGCTACAGCTGATCCGGCTAAAAAGAAAATATGTGTCCATCACCATGTCGCACACCTTAACAAAAATACCTTCACATTAAATAAAAAATATTTACACCCCTCCCGCCGCATCATCGCCAGAAAGTTGACCAGAAGAGTCGACAGTGCAGAAAAGTTCGTCAGAAAATTGTTCGGCGCTAGAAAATTCGCCGCAAAAAACATCAGCGCGGACAATCATTACCCGGCGGGAAAGAAGATGTTGACCGACTGAGAATAAGATAGTGATCGGTGATGGTCACTATTTGATAGAAAATCAAAAATAATGAAGACCGTAAAACATATTTCCACAAAGAAGTTTATCTGTATCAGATTTTGCAAATATATACGGACAACATGTCTTCACAAATAAGTTCATCTGTTTTGGATTTTACAGATATAGATAACATTTTTCCCAAGATTAGTTTATCTTTTCATATTTATACTCTGAATTAACCTAGCTAACTTATACAACAGATGAACTTAAATCTTGTAATAACTTTGTCTTATTTCAAGGTATGAGTATGTGAGGTAAGCTTATCTGCACAAATAATACATAGTGATGCAGGGAGGCGTGTTGGAATAGCAAAACGCGCAACAACGACAATTACAAATAAGTATGAACTAGAGATACTCTCTCTATCAACACACAATTATGAGAAAACTCTCAAATTTTCATTAACAATTACATAAACAATTGATTTGCCCCAAGGCTTACAACCCAATTTATGGTAGAGCATTACTAAAATACTAAAAAGGAAATAAAACATATGGAATAAAATCAACCTTAATTCTTCTTGACCAGGCGTCGTACAAAATAGGAATGCTAGTTCAAAATAAATTAGGAAACTAAATACTTCTTAGAACACTCATTCCTAAAATTGAAACTCCCAGACAAAATTACCAAAATCAAAATAAAGAAATTAAACTGATGAAGCGTAGCGTGTTGAAAAATTAAGGAGATCGGGTGACAAGATCGCGACAACTCTTCCCTAAACCTATTTAGTCTGAGAATACCCAAAAATAAAGGCAACAACAATTGGTCAATCCACACAGAATACCCAAAAGTTGGCAAAAAAAGAGAACACTCAGTTGCTCAGGCGTCAAATTTCAAAAATAAATAAATTACAACTACTACACCCGATTTTCTCTAGGTATCATTTGATACCCCTACTACCGCTACGTCGATACTACTACTGTTACCCAGTCCACCACCACTAACCTTAAAGACAAGACAAAAGGTGGTTTAATTGGGCAACATATTAATTTAGGCCATGAATTGAGAAATTAGGATTTCCTAATTTCTGTTAGCACAACTGGCCATATATAACGACTGCACTGTCCCTTTCCTAAGATGTTAAGATGCAATCCCATCAATGATTAACACCCTTCATTCGTAGGGCTAACCCTATCTACAAGGGGCTGTCTAGATCAGTTGACATATGCATTATTGGATTGGTCGACTCCATTGAGCTAGCTAGCTTGCTTGTGGGATCCAAGAGAGAGGGAGAAAATGAGTCGGCAGAGTGTTCGCATTTAATGTTGTTTGGCTTTTGTCCTTAGCAATGAAATGAAATAGTCCTACTATATCGGTCCGCTTGTCGACGGATATAAGAGACGGATATGCAATCACCCCAGATATTAGATTCAAAATAATTATATCAGGCGTTTGTCATTCAAATATAGACGACGGATGTACAATTCCTTAGATATTATAGGGAGTATATATAGTTAAGGATAGGAGGAGAGATAGTGCTATTATATCCGCCTTCTTAATTACGAAAATGCAGGGTTTTATAACTTTTTTCACTTTTTGGTGTCCGTCTTCGGTCCTCTTTTAATTCTTCTTTTAATTTCATACCCACCTACTCATATCCACTCCCAAACAAACCTGCATATATATTCATTTTTTTATCACATCATCCCTTGTACTATATCAACACAAAACTAATCTGATCGGCATAGACCATGGGAAAAAAGTGGTGCTACTGTAACCATTAAAATAAAAAAATGTCCAAAAAATCTACATGGTTCTTAAAATGTGCATGAGTTTGATATATAAACATTTGAGATGGGACGCACACACACGGTTACCCCTAATATTTATATTTATTTGGGAAAATGGAAGACTATTATTTAAAGTTAAACTTCTGCTGCTAATGATTCTTGAGACTTAAATAAGAATTTATCTAGAAAAAAATTCTATTATAGAATGCATGAATATAATACTTGAAATCCATCTTTACGAAATTCACGAAAAGGGTGTAATTAAAAACGAGTACCCTGGAAGCGAAAAATAAAAGTTTGAAACTTATTTTGACAAGTAAATAATTTTAGAAGAAAATGTATTTGATAGCTAAAATATTTTACATCGAAACAAAATGGACCAAATCAAATTATGTAAAATAGTTTATTGTTAGGCATATATCCTTTTTTTCGAAAGACGTGTACACGGACACCACCCGAAAACGGGCAGGGGACTGTGCGTTAGGCATACATCCTAAGCAATGCCAACCCAAAAAAAACCAAATAAAATCCCCTCTGTATGTATCTTTCATTAGGTCATGTCAGTTAGGGGTGTGGCACAAATCAGAATCCACTTGTGAAAATATTGTTCCCATCAAATCTATTCACACAATTGGGTCCTAGCTAGCTATCTCCACCGTTCAACAATTAATGGAATCCACAGAATATTGCGTTTAAGAGTGCAGCACCCAAAACCCCAAAAAAAAAAAATTTCTTTAATTTATACACTAAAAACCCGAAAGGTGCTAAGTTTTCAAATTTCAAAAATTCTTTTTATGTGATTCAACATGTCAAAAAAATCATTTTAATGGTGGAGCCATGAATAGTTGTCTACGGAGCCAAGCGCGACCGTCCAAACGGTCCAAAAGTGTTTTGAACGGCCCGGATGTTAATAAAACTTTTCCGGGAAAGAGTTAAAATTCAGACCGTCCAAAACACTTTTAAACGGTTGCAATTAGTTGCAGCTATAAAGAACTTTTTTCACAGCTAAGCCGCGAATAAGTTTCTATCAATTTGCTTGTTTCATGCTATTATATACATATCACGCGACATTTTTCTTCTCCTGGTAAAAGTAACAAATGAATAAGTGACATTGTTGTTAGGTTCAATATTGGCGATTTCTGGATGATGATGACAAACTATTGGCATCTGAAACTATTCAATCCTTTTCTCAGAGGGCCGGCTAGCATTTTGATTATTTTCTCTGCGGTTGGATGACTCCACCTTGTTTTTCTCTTTCTTTTGGCTCTCTTTATGTTTCAAGTTTCTCTCTCGAAGATAGTGTTTGGCCACCTCGATGTACCCTTTGTCGAGTTCTAATAAAATCTTGTTGTCTATAAAAAAACAAAAAAAACACTATTCAATCCTCTTCAGCCTCTAAGACATTGAAGCCATGTTTGGTTATTTGTATCACGAGAGATTAGTATGTATTTAAGGTGAAGTTAAAAGATCGAGGGCATACCATACACCATACACATCCGAATAGAATTGTATAATTGTAGCATTTCTCTACTCTCATATAGTGTACCCTTGATTTCCTTAAGCATTACCCAATTTAACCTTGCTAATTTCGTTGAATAGTATGGGAGTTACCACGGAGTAACTTATAGAGCCACGCTAGAAGTTGGGTTTTTCGTACATCTCTTTTCAACCTTCAGGACCCGATTGAATGCCCGGATGAGTTTTGACCACGGGCCCATAGGTATTGAAAAATAGAAATAGAACATACGATGAACATAAAGTTGTACGTATACACATATAGTTACAAAACATGATCGATATCTAATATAAAAGAAATTTACTTTGTTAAAATATACCATGTTTGATTTACTTAGTTTCGTTGAGCAATATTATCTACTTACTCCAAAATATAAGTAAGGTTTAATCTACTTTAACTTAATTTATACTAATGACCCGGTGTAGACAATAATATAAAAAATAATAATACTTTAATGAGTTTTTTTCAACATAAGGAGTTCGTTAATTTGAAGCTTACAAAGTCTAGTGTAGCCGCCCATGAGTTGAAGGACTTAATGAAAAGGAATCAAAGCGATATTTTAATTGGATAGACATCAAAGAAAAGTAGAAAATCATGATTTGATATAGATGAGTACTACAACCCAATGGGCTAACCATAATCTTGGAGTGCGTCGAGATGATCTCTTCTATATATATCGATTTTACTTTTCACTTCTTTTTTCCCACTTCTTTTTTTATATTAATTTATCTCTTCTTTTTTTCCTTCCCACTAGAGCTATGGATTTTATCCCAACCAAAAACAACGTGCTTTTCGTAAAGTTACTTTACGGATTTTTTTCTTTAAGAACAAACGAAGGCATGAAAAACGTTGTGAATTTAGGAGCGAATGGGATGGCATAATTGAGCACTCTAAAAGTTCTCTCTCTTTGGCTGTTAAAAAATTTAAAAAAAAAAGAAAAGAATTTATTCTCTTCGACCCTCCTTGATACTGTATTAGAGAACATTGCTGTTTTTCTAATTTACCAAAAAAACAAATTGGAAAGGAGGTTAAAAAGATCGGAAAGGAAGAAGATAAGAAAGAAGAAGCTTCGTACAGAGTTAGAGATAAGGTCCAAACATAGCGTAGCAAATAGTTAAACGATAATACAGACCTAAGCAGGGCCAAAAATACTTAATCAAGTACCTGCCTAAGGTTAAGGCTGTCCCTGTCTCCCTGATTATGAATCCCTTTCCGCTCAGTTGTCTTGTCGGGAATGTTGTGTGAGAAATTTGATCCCATGAAAAGTAAAGTGAGGTGAAGTAAAGAGAATTGAAATTTTTTTTTTCTTGTATGTTTTCTTGGCAAGAAATCTTATAGGAAAACAAGAATTCCTTCATTTTGTCAAGACCCATTTTGCAGGAAAGTGTTTCTCAGTGAAAAAGTTGAAGCTGTGGTTCCTATAATTTTCCTGGTAGCTAAACACACAGAAAGTTACAGGAAAGTTGATTTTCCAATATATACTTTCTCATCATTTCCGTGCAACAAAATAGGGCCGAGAGATGGGGACATCCACCGCCACAATTAGCTCGTCTCAGCTCCCAGGTGGGCTAGATGGTCAGCACATTGGTTGGCATTGCGATAAGTGTGGATCAACGACGTGCCCTTGCAGGTGAGAAGGCCATGAGGCTCATCCCTCATTAATAATAACGCTTTGTCTCTTTGCTCCTTTTAGTCTTTGTAATAACACTTTGAGCATGGTTGCCCGGGTTACCTTCTGTAATCAGGTTCACAGCGATAAGAGAGCATCAAATTCAATAATGAAATTCCTCAAGCTCTTCTCCAGGATGATTGTCAACCATGTGTAGATTCCCCAAAGCTCGGCTTCAAGGCTGGACTCACAACTCAGTTTTCCAAAGAATCCCATAATCCAATCCCCCTTCGAGCTAGTCTCTGAAAAGACCACCAAATCCTCCTTTGCCAACAGCGTCACACCAGCAGCCATCTTTGAGCATCTCTTGAATACGTTCGTAATAGAAACTCTATTTTAGTTTAGCAAGCCCGTAGGGCGTAAAATTTAAAGAAGGAAAGAACTCCAACTTAAATGAATATATCGGAATAGAGGAGTATGAAATTGCTGATAGTAACGTCGGTGTTTTTTACAATATGGAGGACGGTGAATTTGCTGATTTAAAGGAAGGTGCTTCTTTGTCTTCGGAGTTTATATTTCTAGTTTTCTCTCTCCGGTTGTTTGTTTTTCTCATATGCTCCGAGGTCTTGCTAGTGTGTTTGAGGGTTTTCATTAGGTTTTGGGAGGGTTTTCATTAGGTTTTGGGATTTTGTTTATTTTGATCCTTTGGTTGTTTGGCGCTGGATTTCTTTAGCAGTGGCGTGCATGTTTAATTTTGGTTTGGTTTGGGACCTTGGGTCTGGTTGTTCTGTGGGGTTTTGAGGTTCGTTGTTTTTTGGATGTTTGGTTTCAAGGTGTTTTTTCTTTTCCTTTAGTCCCGGCTGCTTGGTTGGCTTCTAGCCTTCCTAATTTTTTGAATTTTGGATGGCCTTTTCTGTAATGCCCTTGAGAGTCCGTTCCGGAAACTTTCTTAAAAAATAAATACTTATTTACAATTTTCAAGCTCAAAAATAATGGCTTACGAAAATAATTTTTAAATTTTTTGTATCGTTTAAAAATAAGATCCATATTACATATTTTTATATTTCAGTAAACACATTCTTTTTGAGTTTTAAAAATTACAAATGAGTACTTATTGGAAGTTCTGAAATGGGCCCCTGTTCTTTTACTCTTTTTATATCGTATATAAAAATTAATGAATTTTTTTTACCGAGGAAAAAAAAAAAAAGAACAGGCCAAAATACAGAAGACGCATCCACAATGTAGCTTTCCCATCCATCTTCTTCAAGCCAACTTGGCCATATCAAGACCATTAATTGTCAAGCAGACCCCACAAGCTCCCTGCAAATTTTTACTTGGACCCACACAATCCCAATAAAGCACATCAAGACACGTGTCACCAGCTTCAGACAGTACACGTGGCATGTTCTGATTGGCTGCGACACTAAGTGGGGGACCATATTGACCCCTCAGATGAGGAACATGTAATTAATGGAGTAATAGACGCAGGAAATTTATTTTTGAAAAAAATTGTGAAGTTGAGTAAAGGGAAAAAAAAATTCATACATGTATTCATTTGATAAAAGAAACATGTGGCAAAGTTAAAAGCAATAGTTTAATTTTATCGGAAACTAGCATAAAACTAATTCTAGTGGAAAAGTTAGAGATGTGGATTTCATAAGTTTTCTTGTACACCGAATGCTCAAATAATACAGAAAAGTCAAACATTGCACTTTTCTTTAATTTTCTCGTAAGTGAACAGAGCCTGGGATAAATTTGAACGAGATTGTCGATATTCCCTTGTCTAACTACATCAAATATACCTGTTATAGTTCCCATCCTTTTTAGTTTGTTCTTTTGGATGTCTAAAACAAGCTTCTTTGCAAGGAAACATTTGAACAAGCTGTTCCCTTGTAGGCCTCCCAAAGTAATTAAGAGTAATTGTTTGGAGAATAGAAGGAATAAAAACATGTGTGGTTTTTAACCCTAAATTTTCGGATTACTGTCAATTTAGTCTCGTTACACTAACGTAGATGTAGATACATAGAAAATGGATACTATTATACATACGAACCAGGGGACGGTATTGTGCAGGGAGTGCACATCAGAGCCGTTCGTTCGGCAATCCAACGGTCTAGATCTAATCTCCAATTTATAACATCCGGGCCGTTCGTTGTCAAGATAAAATCTGAACCATTGAATTGCCGAACGGATGGCTCGGATGGTGCATATGGGGCTTACTAGACACACTTTTTGAATCCATGAATGCCATTGATTTATAATCATATATTAGAGTTTTCTTTTTGAAGGAATCTCTCATAATACAAATCAAAAAAACGCTCAATTATATATGTCCAATAAATTTTTACCTTTGCTATTTTTCATTTTTGTCTCGATAAATGATTGACGGACCCGCACATTTGTCTTTGTCATACATATAGCACTAAATCAGCTGGTTCAACCTCTAATTGACAAGGTCTACCCCTCGACGGCGAAGGGGATGGGGCACACTTCGTTTGGAACTCCGGGACAGGTTCCACACACTCATCGGTACACTATCGGTAACCATAGAATGACTTCTTTCTCTAATACAAGGTGTTTTCTGTATAATTTTTGTTTTTTGTTCTTGAGTGTGTATTTGCACCTTCTTTCTAATACAATGTTTTCGATTAGTTATGTAATACAATATTTTTGAAATCACGTAAAACATTATAAATTGAAAGATATAATCGATTGAAAAATAACACAAACTCCGAAAAAAGACTATTAAATCCAGACAAAGGGAGGGAGTATATATCTCCCAGACTCCCTGCTATGATTTTTTTAAACAGAACTTGAAATCAGAACTAGCCTAACTTCAAATTAGCCCAACTTCTTATAGAATTTTTCCCTTTTTATTATTTCTAAAACGAAAACGTACGGTACTGTGATTTTTAAATAAAACTTCCAAAAAATTGAATACACAACATTAGCCATTTGATCTAACCCGGATCCTGCTGACTCAAAGGTCAGCATTTGTGTTGTTCCCCACCCGGACCATCTATCTCGGCAATTATTGGTCCGGATCCTCCAAAATACTTTCGGACGATGCGATACATGCTTAGGATCCCCCATTTGTATTTGACCGTAGTGATAAACATACATATCTTTTCATGGAAATAGTATTAGTATATTTTTCGAATCTTTTTAGATTAATTATAAAGCTACTAACAACTCCCACTATGGTGCCCGGATTAGGGGAGATTCCTCTGCACGTAAATTTCCCGCATGCTTAAAGTGAAATATGCTTTAGTTTGTTTTGTTCATCAAATAATTAATATTTGTGTTGCCGTGAAAAAAATAATAATAATTAATATTTGTGAATGCTATACGTACCTAATCTGGGAATATTGTCACATAGATATTCTTCTTGATCGACTTTTCTTTAGGCCCCGTTTCGTTAATTAAAATAAGTACTTATTTTTTTTTAATTAAAGGTAAAATTGTATTGTGAGAGAATGATATGGCTCATAAAGCGAGAAATAAGTACTTAAAAAATAAAAACTTCAGCGAAACAGGAAATACTATATGTTATGAGGATCAGCTCCTAACCTCATCCCTTCGCCAATAGGCTTTAGTTCCAGAAGGAAACTTCCTTGATCCTTGCAATTGGGTGGTTTTGGGTTCAAACCTTGCTATATGCGAGGTAATGCTGCAATGGTCGTATATGCCCCACTTCTGCTTCTTCTCTTTCCCTTGATATAGAATAGTGTAAATTCTCCCAATGCCTGACAAAAAAAAACTCACCCGTTCGGACCTCCCCAAACTCACTTTTGTGGGTCACCATGTATTCATATTCATATTTTAAACCATTCATATTGTAGAAGTCACAAAGACAAACTTGTGCGGTAAAAAAAAAAATTGACTGATCAGTTCTAATGAACACATTTTTTTTTTATCCACTTCTAATAAACACATTGATAAGTTGTATTTTGTTCTGTGAAATAGACAGTGGTTTAAGTTTAATATACCTTTATCCTCGTTTTTACGCAAACAAAATGCAATTTGTCCACGTAATAAATCGACATCCGAATGAATAGTCTTCTCACAAATCAAGTTTTTCTTTTGATAATCTCTCAAATAAATTGTTCAGATCGTGATGGTGAGGCCAGGGCGGGCCATTAGTCTCCATCGCTGATGGTTCAACATCAAAGGGGCCCCTGATTCACAAGTTGCTCATTTCAACGGTTTGTGCAACTGTCTGGTTTGATGATTAATTCTTTTTTTTTTCCCTTTTTTGATATTGCATGGTGTTTTAGGTCAGTTTCTGCCGTTTTGATTGAGCTTCTAAATTTTGTATCGCATCTGTGTCTCGCGCTCATACACGAAGTAAGATGACTTGAAAAGTTGCTAACAAGTGGACTTGAATCGAAAGACTTCCAATCGAGAAAGCTATCCATTAAGTCTCCGACATTCACTACACCATGCATGTCAACCTAATTAGGTTTGAGTTTTGATTCACTTCCGCTAACAAACTAAAAACAACACGCAATATAAACGAGGTTCAAACTCAACCAAAGCAATTCAACTTTGTTTAGGGGAGTAATTTTGCCACTCCCTAAATTGTTAACGGCACTCCTCTAGGTAGTGCCAAAATTAATATGGGTTGATTTTGACATTCCTCAAATTGTTAACTGTGGGGAGTGGCAAAATCAATATGAGTTAATTTTGGCATTCCCCTGAGAAGTGTCATTAATAATTTGAGAAGTGGCAAAATCACTCGCCCTTTATTTATGCCGCCGGAAATTGCAATACGTTATTAATCTAAGATTCTGCATGGAAAAAGATTATTGCTCTGACAGTGACGTATAGTAGTACTTCAAAGTAATTTATTAATGTTTGTAAAACAAATTAAAATTAACCCAAGGTACCGATTTGCATCATTCTTCTTTTAGCACCGGTTTATGTCGCCCCTTAGTTTTTTTTTTTTTTTTAAGATCAACCCAAATATATTATTATACCTGTGATGATCTCAATACGTATTTGAAAATTGTTATACGAGTTAAAATCAGAAAATATAGTCTCACATTACTTGGGAGTGTAATAGATGATCACTTAATAACTTTTGGGGTCTTTTCATTTATTGTCAATTTATTTTGAGATGGATATATATAAAGTTTACACAATATGTACCGCTCCCTTAAATCAATTAAAACTAATAATATTTGAATAGAAAATGTGTGGCTCCATAGAAATTGAATTAATCTTCACATATAATATCGTATTAATTTCACATTTTTCAAAATGTGCGGGTCCATAGATATTATGGAAAAATGTCTAAATATTCAATATTAATATTTGTATTAATCTTCAAATTTTTTCATTGATATTAATAACGTTAAGACAAAATTCTCATCACAAACAAATGTCGTTAATTTAAGGAGTATTAAGAATGTATGTGCATATATTTTATAAAGTTCTAAGAAAAATTATGAATTCAAGATTGATAGTATGCATGTTATGCATTTAATCACGTATGTTCTTCCTAATTTTTTTGTATTTTGGTATTTTTGTAGGTATTTTCTGAATTTTTTAAGATTCTCGTAATATTGGTTGGATTAAACATCCATCCCAATGAGAGAACTTGAAAAGTAACAAAAATGTAAAAAAGAAAAAGAAAAAGAAAAAAGAAGAAGATATTTTTGTCGATAGTGTCATCTTATATGAACCTTTTTTCGACTTCAGCCCACATCATTATACTTTTCTAATTCCACTTGTCGAAACAAATTAATAATCCAAAAATTACGACAAAAAAACTAAACAAGAAACTACGAAAAATAAAATACGCCGGAAAAATACCACACCAAAAATTTGAACCCAGGGCGGTGTTGTGCCCTTCCATGCTGTGCATGATATTGTGCAATTTCAATTGTCAAAAAGTGTTTTAGATGATCCAGATTTTAAAAAAATGATTTAGGAGAGAGTTAAATCCTTCCGTGAAAGAATTCTTTTATAATCCGAACTATTAATTGCCGAGACAAATGGTCCGAACAGTATACAGCACCGTGCACAACACCGCCCCGGGTTCCAAAAATTTAAGAGTGCATGGGGCCTTATTATTGTAGCTTAATAAGAAGTGGATACCGCAAGGAGCATATTGTTTAACAGTTGTCCCCCGTCTTAAATTCACATGGCGGACATTAAAGAGACATCATTTTTCGGGAATCGGAGTCAATTAAATAAAAATATCAAAGCACTGTTACCAGTTACAATTCGGTTCCATTTAATGAAGTCAAATATATTTACGATATTTATCTTTAAATATAGGTACATACCTAAACCATTTTCTTTGCCAGAAGGTATCCAATTTTTAAATAATTAGTAATTTGTTTTACTACTCCCTCCGTCCCAAAAAAAAAAATGACAATTTTTGAAACTCGTTTCATTTTCATCCCTTGTATCTTTCAATCTATAATGTTTTTCATGAGTTTGAAAACTTTATATAATAGAACTAATCAAGAACTATCAAATAAGATTCATATTGCATATTTTTCGAGATCCATATTAAAAGATATAAGGAATTGAAATTGAGATGGATATCAAAAATTGACATCCAATTTGGGACGGATGGAGTATCAAAACCAACCCCAAGGTTTATTTACAATTCTAGACCTGTGTGAAAGTGTAAATATCTAATATTTTAACTCGTTAAGGCTCGTAAACAAGTTCGAGTTTAAGTCAAACTTAAAAAAGCTCAACTCATCAAATTTTCATTGTGCTCGAGCTGTCAACTCGAGTTCGTTAAAAAACTTGACGAACGAACCTAAACAATCTAAAGCTCGGCCCGATTCGGCTCATTTGCGGCCCTCATACAGGTCCAATATTTACGGTTTCTAAATTCTGGAGGAGATCACAAGGAAAAATCCAAATGCTACTATACCTTGAGCAAAAAGCCAAATCCAGATTGAGATCACAAAATCTTTTTATTTAGCTTATATTATGATAGTTTTTGCGAATAACAAAAGTGGTTGCTAATTAAGCTGGTTGTTGATTTGGTAATGCGTCAACAATATCTCGTGCAGTGTCAAGGTTTTGTAGTCTAATAACAGGAAAAAGTATATAATCTTTGTTGGTCTCTTGCCAACGTTTTGGGTCTCGGGTAGTTTTAGGTTAGTAATTTTTCCTTTGGATGCTTCTGTCCTTTTAATCTTTGAATCTTTTTCAGAGATTAATAAAAAAAAATTCTGAGCGAAAAAAACAGAAAAAAGAATAAAAGCATGGGGAAAAATTAATTATAGTAACACTTTAAATATTGGTAGGGTCACCGTAGTGGAGTTCATACTTGATACACTCATAAAGTAGTAGGGCTAATTTGTGGCTTGGAGAAGGATTTTAGCATGCCAAATTTGACTAAGCTTATGAATTCACAAATTAAAGACTATTTCCGTTCTGCTAAAATTCTTACTCCTTCCGTCTGGATTTAATTGTCTCTAATTCTATTCTAACCGGCTGAAAAATGGGTTATATCTTTGAATCCGTAATGAATTTCATATCGAATATGGATTTTGTTTGATAAATCTGGGTTAGTTCTATAATACAATGTTTTCGAAATCACGTAAAACATTATAAATTGAAAGATATAATCGATTGAAAAATGACACAAACTCTAAAAAAGGAATATTAAATCCGGACGGATGGAGTATTTTTTTTTTTTAAGTACTTATTTTTTCTTTACAAGACATATCATTATCTCACAATACATAACATTTAATTAAAAAATAAGTACTTATTTGTCTTAGCGGAACGGATCTGAGTCATTGTCAAAGCAATACAAACTTATTGCAAGTCATGTTCACTTTTATTGGTTGTAATATTCGAATGACGTCTAATTAAATTGTTTGATAATAATCTTTGTCTTGTGGAAATTCTTATTTACTCTTTAGGAATCAGACAAAAGTACTTATTTTAAGTTGAGTATTAATTTAGCTTATAAAGGTTCTCAATTCATTTCTCCCTCATCGATTAAAAACCACGATCACGTAGAAAAGTGAGCATGCCATGAATTAATGGTATACTGGAGAATAAAGAATTCAAATAAGTGGGGAATATCTGATTGAACTGATTTTTCACGGAGTCATTCTTCTTTTAAAATTATCCAACAACTCGAATTATTCTTACGGGTCCAAAGTGAATCTCGCATGTCCGTCGGTGCACCCACCGTCAATTCCCACAGCACGGATGTATTAAAACCCCAACTGAAGTTCGAGTCCCGAAATCATCTGCGCATGGAATATGTACTGCTTTGCCTGTGCTTTTCATATCTGGTCATGCCGTTGGAGAAGCTATTATGTGGCGGAAGAGAAGCTGCCCGTTTGCCGATCAAAAAAAAACCAGAGAGAGAGAGAGAGAGAGACGCTGGCCGGTGCTGGAGGCTTCAAGCAATATGCACACCGGCCGAGTAATGGACGGCTAGCAAATTTAAGGGAGGAGCTTTCCGCCATTCACGACTGTTGAACTTTCCACGTCAGCACACTTTGCAATTTGTTACATTTGGCCCTTAAATTATTAAGGAGTACTTTTTTTTTTGGAAAAATATTTAGGGAATTTCTTTTGTCATTCTCTTTTTCTCTAATGTCACCCTCTTTCTTTCACAATACAAATTACCTACTATAGACACAAAAAGGAGTGGCATTATAGAAACAATAGTGCTACTACCACACTCATACTTACATCCAAATACACATGAGTGGTGGGTCCCACACACACTACACACTCTAATGTGTGTGTATGAGGCCCATCACTCATGTGAATATAAGTGTGTGTTTGGGTGTGAGTTTAAGGCCCCGTTTCATAAATCTTCTTAAAAAATAAATAGTTTATTTTACATTTTTAAACTCAAAAATAATGTAAATAAAAAATATTTTTTTAATTTTTTTTACACCGTATAAAAGATTTTGATGGGATCTATCAAATAAAAGCCTAAAGCCCCGTTCTAGAACATCTTCTTAAAAATAAATAATTATTTTACATTTTTAAACTCAAAAATAATATAAATGAAAAATAATTTTTTAATTTTTTTGTACCGTATTAAAGATCTCAATGAGATCTATCAAATAAAATCTATATTAATAGAAAAATTATTTGAGTAAATACATAATTTTTAAGTTTGAAATTATCTTTTTAAAAAATAAATACTTATTTACCTTTTTGAAACGGAGCCCAAGTGTGTCACTAGAATTATTGTTATAAAAGACAGTAACAAAATCACTCATCAATATTTTATTGTTTATTTGCCAGATTAAATTATTAGACAAGTTGCCTATATAATGGCGAAACAAATGGGCCCTACCACGCACCACTCCAGGAAACACGCGGCCCGGCGGGCCCACACGGCTGCCGCCCTATGTTTAGAGAAAAGCTATCATGTGAGGAATTTAAAATAATTCTTTCTTTTTCTCTCGTTAGAAGAACAGAATGCCTCGGTAAAAGGACGAATGTTGAAAAAAAACAAAATTTGGAAGGGTTTATTTTCATTTGAGACCTCTAGCAATTGGGTATATGGGAAGTACTCCAAATTATCGATGATTTTTTATGCATTTTTGATATAAGTTATTGAGATTTTTTTTCAAATTTTACATTTTAATTTTTTTTTGTCAAACGGAAAAATCAATCCCTTTTTTTTACATATTAATCTTTTTGTCCTACATGTGCCGCACGAGTATACTGGTAGTATAAATCATTGAAAGATCATTAATATCACCAAAAATTCCTTGATAGAATGCGTATAAATGAATTCTGCTAAGTGATAAGCACCCGATATTTCAATATAGGGTGTGCTAGGTCTTTAGTTTAGTTTAATTTCATTGCTAATTTTGTTATCTTTAACTGCTTTTACGCATAGAGTTTGCTAGTTCTGTTTTTGTAGGAAAATCATCAAAATAAAAGGAGTTTTAAAGTCCGAAGCCTAGACAGAAATGGCTTGATGGTGACCCGACGGCTCGCATGGGCAAGGCAAAGCAGAGCAAGACCAAACGGCTGGAGCTATCGAGCTCGGCATCGATGGAATAAAGGAAGTTGCATTGATGCCGAGGGGCTTATCTAGGGAGGCAGCTAATGAGCTCGGCATCGATGGAAAGAAATACATTACATCGATGCCGAAGCCCTTATCACAGCAGCGTAAGCCCGTTGCCATCGATGCGGAGGGCTTTAGGAGGGTAATTTTGAAGCATCTTCTGAAAAATATTGGGGCGCGTACCTTGAGAGGGGATAGATTTGCTTACATCATTGGTAGATCTAGATTTAGATTTTTGAATTGTTCTTCAATTTTCAGTTTTGAATGTTTACTTTTCTCTCTTCATTAATTAGTTTTTGATATTGTCGTCTTCATTAAAGTTGTAGTAAATCCCTTGATCTATTGTTATTTCAATTATGTTAAGTAGATTTTTACTTGCTCTTATCTCAATAGATATGTGTGAGTAGTTTTCCAAAATTAGGTCATGAGATGATTAGCACCTCATGATTCAAGTAGAATTGCATTTTTCACCATAAAGTTTAAACTTTTTGGTTCGAGAATCGATGTAGGGTTTAGGTTTATTTGTCAAATCGCTAAGGTGTTAATCTCCTTGATCATGTGTAGGTAAGAGTTTCGCCTACTTACCACACATAATGCTTGGAGCTCTAACGCACGAAGCATTTGCTAAATAAATTCTAGAGCTAGCTTGGTAATCGAACCATTCTATTTTTCGATTTGGAAACTTTGATTGTGTATCCTGAATCGCGTATTTGGGTGAGAAATGCAGTTTAACTTGAGTCGTGAGTGTTAGCAATTCCTAGACCTAACCTGCCTTTTATCTTAGTTTATTCGTTTTTCAGTTTAGCTCTTTTTAATTTCCACTACACACGTAAAACCAAGTTGGCTGTCTAAAAGCCGAAAGCCCTTGCTTGCATCTACAAAATCCAACAAAGCCGTATTAATTATTCCCTTGGATACGATCCCGGTCTTCCGGATTATCATGCTTCAACTGACGTATTAAGCCTTATGCTTGGGGCATTATTCCAGATATCGGAGCAAACGAAGCACTAAGCTACAAGGTAGTCATTTCTTGATTTCTCTCCAAATTAAAGTAAGGTTATTCTTGTATAATTAGTGAAGTACTATATAACGTACTCAGTTGAAAATTCTATACAATTTTGGCAAAATTAGTTTGGATTAATTTTTTTTTGAGAGGGAATCAAATTAAATTTGTTTATAATAATAGAATTACAATTAAGACATATACACCAAAAGAGTTGCTAAGTATGATTATATCATTGTGAGTCATATTTTGAACCACTGATGCTAACTTTGAAAATCTTTTAGTTTTGGTTATGCTTGGGCCGGGACACTCTTATAACAATGCTTTTTCCCCCCCTTTTTGGAAAATAGAGGGATAAAAAAAGGTGTTTTTAAATATCCAGCCCCAAATCTCATCCCTCGTAAGTTTTCATCCGGCACTTTTTGAACGGATATGTTTCCATCCCCCCTATTAAATAATCCCAGGATTGCCTTTTATATATATAGGCAGAGATTTTTCGGAAATCATAGAGGTACCGACTGGGGGGGAGAGATTTCGAACCGACGGCCGCCAGCGGGCCTTCTCTGGCCACCGGACGGCCGATCCGAGCCGTCCAAAAATTCTAAAAAAAAAAACCGAGGGGCCCAAAGCGGGAATCAATGGCATCCGAGATGTGTAGGGTGCTTGATCCGAACACCACTTTTCGTGTGTATATGTATAAACGTGTATATACATGAAAAAGGGTGCTCGGATCAAGTACCTTACACACCTCGGATGCCGTTGATTCCCGCGTAAGGCCCCTCGATTTTTTTTTTTAAAATTTTTGGACGGCTCGGATCGGCCGTCCAGTGGCCGGAGATGGCCCACCGGTGGCCGTCGGTACGAAATCCCTCCCCCCTTTTCGGTACATATAGCAACACTCGAGATTTTTGGGACTAAAAAAATAATGTTGAAGATCCTCTAGCCTAATTTTAGAATAATCATCCCGAATTTGAATCCCAAAATTTTAGGCAAATCTTTAAAATCTCCCACCCCTAATTTCAGCAACTACTTCCCCCCGCCCTCCACCCAAAAAAAAAAAAAAAAACCTATTGCAACCTATTCCAATTTGCAGTTACAACTTCCCAATACCCCATTCCACTCTACAACGGCGACCTCCCATCACCACGTCACCGGCGACCTCTGCTCGTCACCCCTCCCATCACCACGTCGCCGACCAATCCTTGTTGTACACCCTTCTTTGATCTGTTTTTCATCGCCGATTCGGGTCCAGTCGTGTCGGGGCCGCGCCACCGCCATTGATCTGATATGCTTGTCGCCCTTCTCTCGCCCGCCGATCTTTTCACATGCAAAGAAGGGCCTGTGATTGGGTCTTATATGTAATCATGTTTATATGTAACTTATTTGTCATGTTTTCTTGTAAAATTTTCATTTGTAAAATAATATTATTGTGGTAAAAGTTTCACATGGTGTATTTTCGTTTCATGGTGTTTTTTTTTTTTTTCAAGGTGTGTTATATGTTTTTATGTAATCATGTTTACATTGTGTAATTTGTTTCCTGGTGTATTTCGTCGTGGCGTATTTTATCAAGCATATTTCATGATGTATTGTGATCAATCCTAACAATGTATTTTGATGCGTATTTTTAAATAAATCATGGTGAATTCATAAAAATCATAATTATTTTTGTTTGATTAAAGTTGAACTATAAAAGTAGTCAATCATATTTCAAATTACCATAATTTGCAAAAATAATTCATGAAAAACATGGTCGATTGCACCATGTTCCAAAAGGCCGCATGATAATGCATGGTTGATATGGAAAAGAAATACGGTTTTCGAATTTAAATCGGTGAAAATTAAATTTTGAAATCCTCTTTTCAAATTATTTCCCGTAATTATTGTAATTGAATCCCATTAAATTAGAAAATGATTTAATCCCACTAAAATAGGAAATGATTGAATCCCACTAATTTAGGAAAGCAATATACACATATATGGATATTTTATTAAAAAGAGTAAGATAGATAATTCACAATCTGGAATGACGAAAACATAAGTGCAAAAAAAGTGTTGGATGAAAACTTACAGAGAATTGCACCCGAGGACTATTCTTTAAGTCTCCCTAAAAAAATAGTTAGATCAACAATTTTTACTTTTTAGATTCCTGTTGTCAAGATGACCTAATAATGCATAAAAAATCGATGCAAAACCAATAAATGTGAAAATAAATTGAATAAACACAAAAAATAGTCCGATTTTTTTTAATAAAGTAAAAAATAATCCAAAAAGTCGGCCTCTTTTGAAATATTTTTGTGTTTACTAGTGAACTTTTTTATATTTTGATAATAACTTTTTATTTTTATATAATCATCTCGTCAACACGAATTAATAATCCAAAAAATAACATAAAACTAACAATAATAAAATAATAAAATAAAGACAAAAAAAATAATCCCGCATGATTATTCGGGCCAAAACCACATAATAATTAAAATTGACAAAATTTTGGTGTACAAATTACAATCAAGGCCCACCAAGTTCAAAGAAAAAAGAATGCAAGAGCCATCGACGGCTAATATGCATGTAGGTTTGATTCACATTATTTAATTACCTTGTAGTAATTGCTTATTAATTTCTTCTTATACGTAAGCAATAAATAGAATCCAAAAGAAAGTTATACATTAAATTATTGCTGATTTAGAAGAGAATATGCAAATTTTGTTGTGACCTAGTAGTATTTGTTTGGATAATTTGCTAAATTGGAAATTTCCAATAGACAAATAATCAATGTTAGTTAAACAAACCCGGACTTCGACTGACAATCCGTCACCTTTAGCTCGCGACATTTAATCAATCAGCCTTGCTAGTAGATGGCAACTGGTAGTAATTAATTTTCACACACTCTTTTTTGCTTCAGAAATATCAGTCTAGATTCTGAAGTAAAATTGGATAATTCGTATACGCATTTTTCTGATATTGGATTGAGATGATATTTTAGAAGGACCCTAAAGAAAATATTTTTAACTAAATAAGCGGCTCCGATCATTTTTGTGAGAAGAATCGGTAACTCTGTGGCCCCTATTTCAGTACCCTTTATAACAATCTAGCGAAAAGGGTTTTTGATTTTTAATTTTTATTTTAGCCCCTCTAAAGTCGGACCAATTCTGTAGAAAAAAATAAAAGGGAAAGATACATAACAAAATTAGAAGCACCACAACAAATTTATTTAGCAAGGTCTCAAGTTCTATTTTCTTTAATAGTAACTTTTGGAGCTACCTTATCCTCATGCGTAAATGTGTGAAAAAGCTATGGGAGGGGCTGTGAAAATTCATCTGAGATGCGCGCAGACTAGCCGAGAAACCATACATTGCCGGGGGATTTAATTCTTATTTCCCACATAATCGGAGGGAGGGGGGCTGCTGTCCCCTTGGGGACAGCAGCGCGCTGCTGTACCCCATTTTGGGGCCCACCCCGGTCTCGTTCCGATGATCTGAATCGTTCACTTTGTAGAGCTCGTCGAGTAGAACAACTATGCAAAAAATCAGCTTAATTGGATTAAGTACCTGATCGGAACCTTTTTATTTTAAAAAGAATGCATCCGAAACACTAGATCAAATCCACTCTAACCTATGGACTAAGAGTTATATGGGCTCCGATCAAGTACTTAATGATATCCAATTAAGCTGATTTTTTGTATAGATGTTCTACTCGACGAGCTCTACAAAGTGAACGATTCAGATCATCGGAGCGAGACCGGGGTGAGTCCCAAAATTGGGACAGCAGCACGCTGCTGTCCCCTCGGGGACAGCAGCCCCCCCGCGTCCCACATAATCATATGCTTAATCAACAGAAAAAGGGAAAGTGGAGTTGTCCGTACTGTTCGCATGTGCAATACCACTCAATGCGGCTTGCTCTCCCCTCCCAACAAAATTGGAAGACGCCAAGAACCTTCATATCCCTCCTATTATTATCCTATATATATATATACTTTTACTCTTTCTCATACTCATTCATCCCAATTTAATTATCCCTCGGTCTATTCTAAAGAGCATCTGTCATGAAATATTAACCAAAAGTTAATAATCAAAAGTTGCCACATCGTCTTTTAGTTATCCATTTAAAGGATTGCTAAAAAGTTAGCAATCTAAAAGTCCACAATGGTACAATTAAAATTAAATAACAAAAATTTGCCACATTACCTTTTCAACTTATACAAATCAAAAAATTGTGACACATAAAATAATTTTTTAAAAATAGTTTTCAAACTAATAAAAACAGGTTATTAGAAAAAGAGAAAATAGTTTTTGAAAACTTTGATCTAAAAAAAAAGCTTTTGGGAAAAAGTTATAAGAAAAATATTTTTGAATAAAAAAGGTTTTTTTTAAAAGAACAATTTTTGGTTTTAATAAAAAAAATTGTTTGAAATAAACTGATTTTGCAAAAAGCAATTTTGGGAAAAATAGTTTTTTTTAAAAACAATTTTTGCAAAAATATAAAAACTGTTTTTAAAAGTATTTTTCTTAGAAACATGTTAAAAATGGAAGAGAGAAGATTTTTGTGTAATGATCGTATTAAGGAAATGTGGAGACAACTAAATTTGGTTATTTTTCAAAAGGTTGCTAATTTTGATTATCCAATTGCCAAAAATTGATGAGTTGCTAAGTTTGGTTATTCCAATATGATCTCTTTTTTGAGCAAATGTTGTTAACCTTAGCAACCTTTTAGTTTTAATTATAACATTGTGGATGCTGTAACCGGCTAAAAAACTAGTCATATCTTTAAATTCGTAATAAATTTAATATCGAATATAGATCTTGTTTGATAGATCTCGATTAGTTCTATAATTCAATATTTTTGAAATCACATAAAACATTATAAATTACAAGATAATAATTGAAAAGTGATACGAACTCCCAAAAAGGACAATTAAATTGGGACGGAGGGAATAACTACTAGGGCTGCAAGAAAAAAAAATTCAGCGAAAAGCGAAACCAGATCCGATCAAATCGAACTGTACTATATTGTTTGGTTCTGATCCGTGGATTATTGATCCGAACACGAATTCGAAAATTTTAAAATTGTAAGTTTGGTGCACGAATTTTTGTTTTGGACCCTAAATTAACCGAAGTGGACCTTGAGATATTTATAGTTATACATGTAACTATAAATATATAGTATGTATTTAATATCTAGTAACTAATTTTACATATACTTTTAAACTAAATAATATAATTTATTAGTGTTGTATAAATTAACATGGGTAAAGTATACTTCATACAGAGTAATTAATCACCTGACTAATCTCTTAATCCTCCTTTCATTCTGCCCAACGCTAATTTTTGCTGCATTAAGCAATAATTTGATTGCTGTTCTTTTTTCAGGAATGAAAAATGAGTTTACTGCACCATTAGAAATGTCAAATTCTATATATAATCTGTGGATAAAAATCGAAATTCAATCTAGGACTCACAGATTGGTTCGTAACCGGATCGTAGGGCTTTTGATCCGGATGCAGATTAATTTTCTTAGAACTGTGAGTTGTGATTCGGTCCTCGAATTTCTAAAAATCCGGAATGATCAGGACCATGCGCAACCCTAATATTATCTGTATGTATGTATGTATATATATATATATATATATATATATATATATATCTAAGAGTCCAAAAACGCATGAACACAAACATAAATACACACCTCCGACACAAATGTATTCTGAATCGTTCAATATGTTTGAATTCTATTTCTATCTTTGTAGAATTCACGCGCATCAGACAGTTGCAAACACGTTTTCTTCGGATTTGTGCACCTTTATATGTCTCTGTAACATTGCTCGAAAAAGTGAGACCAACTGATCACATTGGTCGCCATACACTCCAAGTCAAAATTATTGGTGTTAAAGAAAAGGTTCAAAAGCAACGTACCATATCATCCTTGTATGCACATTGTGGAAGCAAATACTCCATATAATTGCTCAAAAGACAATCATAACCCCAAGGTTGGTCTATTCATCAAGGTCGGAGACTTAGGAATTTACTCCCTCCCAAGATTTCAGATTCGAAATTTATCAAGTGATATCGACTTCTTTGGGGTTAGTTCATATGGAACATTTATTATGATTTCAAGTCGGGTCTCCGCTAGTGAACAGTAATTTTATAATCTCCAGGATTATTCAAGATATGCGTAAACTGTCTTGACATTTAAGGAAAAAAACACTAACACATGAATTATGGTCGCTCAAAAGCTCCACCTTTCTTCAAAACACCAGAAATAAAACAAAGCTTGCACCCATGATACTAGCATAAGTACTTTGTTATTTTTAATATTTGATGGTTGGTTAATTTTAGACTATATGGATTGATGAGTCCGGACGATTGTCCCACTCAAATTTCAACCTTTTTTTAGAGTACAATATATATATAGTATCTTTTTAATAGTACTTTTAATAATTTCCCCTGCTAGTAGTTGTATTGAAATATCTAATACCCTCGTACCAAAGGAATTTTTTTTTTAAATTTAGTACCCGAATTCCTTTCCTTTCCTTTCCTTTGTTTTTTTTTATTTATTTATAAAAAACATGGATTCAAGATTTCTTTTTGAAATGGATCTGGATGAATAAGATTATAATAATTATATACATCTATGATCTGTTAACAAATGACTATTTTGTTGAGATTGTATATAGATTAATCAAAAAATATCTATATATGCTATATTTTAATACTAGTATTTTCGCAACTTGTATTGGCCAAAATCTATATCGCCTTCTATATATACGTTGTCATCTATTCTTAATAATAGTCCACACGGTATTGAAATCTTGCATCTGCCACTGTTTTTACACCATTGGTTATGTACAAAACGAAATCATGTTTGTTTTTGGTATCTAGAGTCTTCTATATATATGTGTTGTCATCTGTTCTTAATAATAATCCACATGGTATTAAAATCTTGCGTCTGCCATTGTTTTTACACCATTGATTACGTACAAAAATGAAATCATATTTGTTTTTAGTATATATATAGGGTCAGTTGATACCGGAGGGAATAGCCCTTAATTAACACATTGTAATGCATTTTTGTGCCTATCAATTAGCACATTTTTACTCTATTGTTTTTAACTCTTGGGACTTGGTCTGTTTTTGTTTCTTGCTTGTTGGTTGAGTACTCCTTGCGAGCCTTGTCGCTGTAGTTCTCCTTGCGGAAACAGGAATGGTGTAGTGCAGAGGGTGTTGTGCATGCATCATCCGAGTCGTTAGTTCATCCAAATCTCATTTTCGTTGTGTAGCATTCGAGCCGTTTATTGTCGAGATAAAATCTAGACCATTGGATTGTCAAACGGACGGCTCAGATGTTGCACAGCACAGGTGCACCCCCTGCACAACACCCACCCCTTTTCCGTTCTCGACTGGCAAATAATTGTTGCGTGGTTGGTGTGGCAATATAGTTGGGATGCGTCCTCGCATTTTGATGCTTTCGTATGCTCTTGCGCTCTTTTAATCTTTTATATCATTACTTTGATTAATAAAAAAGAAATTCACTGTTCAAAAAAATAGCACATGTTAGTTGGTAAGCAAAGTATTTTTTTTAAGTTTTCACGCACCTATTTTTTATAAATTGTTAAATTTTTCGTACTCTCCCCAACTCCAGAACAACATGTTTGACCAAAAAATATAGAATTGCCACAGCACCAAAGGGAAAAATTTTGAGTGCCGGATGGGTATCACGTGATGCCCGTTCGGCTCATCTGAGTCGCCCATTGTGTTTTTGGACAGCTCGGATTTTAAGAGAGAAAGTGTAGAGGTGCGTGAAAAGAGAGTTTCAATTTGAGCTTTCCAAAAGTATATTGGACGGCTCGAATGTGTGAAGGAGTACCACATGAGATATACCCACGCGGTACCGAAAAATTACTCGCACCCAAGGGTAGAGACGCCAAGGATATGACATCCTCCTAAATTTCTCACCTAATCGTATGACAAAAGGATTTTGATTGGGAAGTGAATTTCACATACAATTCACACTCGTTTTTTTATTCACATGAATTAATTATGTTGTCCTATTTTTGAATGTAATTTTTCATACATTCAAGAGCAATATTGTAAATTTACGAGAATAAAGACCAAAAAAAGTGTGTGAATTATAAAAAGGGAATGTGAGAATCATTTTCTTTTAATTCTGTCCAATTCTTTTGGGAATTGGAATTGGACCATCCAATTCTGCATGTCTGTGGTCTCGAGCTAATTTTGATGAACCGAAGCCCTTCAGTTTTTGTCATTATCATCATTCGCATAAAAAATTATATTCACCTTGATTTGTGGGATCTGAGTTCGAAACAAATTTTAAAAAAGCAAAAATAAATTTAAAGCACTGTATCAGAAGTTACGTTTTGCAATCTTGACGCATTCCAAAGGCATATCAAATTCAACTGATATCCAAATTAGACAATAAACATAATTTGTAGCATGAAAGCTTTTCGAGATGGAGTCCACAAAGCGGACGATCTCGGTAATTAGAGTAGATCTTATATGAGTTCACAAACGAACCAGACTGGAAATTCTAAATTTGCTGCCTCAATTGCACCAAACACTAAACTTGAGTAAATAAGTTTCGTTATTTTATTCGAAATAAAACCACATAAAAATAAATATTTTAGGGTGGTTATCAAAAGGGAAAGTTTAAATTGGCAGCCTATCAAAAAGTGCGAAAATAATTTCCCACATAAATTTCGTTGATGGATACAGAGAACCTGTGCTCTATCCATAGGTGGCCCTGGCCCATGCCTAGTTCTTTTAAGGTCTCCAATCATTTCGAGCCCCTAAAATAAATTCACATCCATTACCTATATCAGGAAAAGGAAAAGAAAATAACATGAATAATGAATTATCAGATACGAGTATAATTTATTTAATTTGCACTCTACTTTTACCCTCTACAGTCCTTTTTTATTTTTGAAAACTAATTTTTGCACTCTTTTTTTTTTTTTTTTTGTCTTTTAGTGGGTGAATTTACAAAACAATCCCTAAAATTTGTAAAATGTTTGTACATGCAGGGACTGTTTCGTAAATTCAACTGCTAAAAGACAAAAAAAGGGTGTTTGCATCAATTAGGAGAGTGTATAAATTAATTTCTTTATTTTTATGGAGGAGATTTATATATATTGTCTGAATATATCAACAGGAGTATAAATTATAAGCAGATTTCGCGCAAATGAAATTTTAAGGGGGCATAACCACCAGGTTTGTTGACATTTTCTTTCATCCAGATTTATTACTTTCGTTTTTATTTTTGGTAAACTTTGACTTTCACATGGAATCACCAAATTATCCATTTTCTAAATGAAGGGTTACCGCATCTTGAAAGATGCATTTTCAGCGGTTCAAACCGTCCGTGCCGAGATGAACGGTCGAATCGGTCGCTCTGCACCCGCTTTGCAGGGGTTGCTTGGCAGCATCCCCCATCCCGTTGCATCCCCTGTCCGTAAAACAATGAAACCAATTTGAGGTAGGAGCTAAAAGATGAATTTATCCTTTTTATTCTGATAGTCCTTCCTGTTTTTGGTTTGTTTGGCAGTGATTCTTGGTGTTGATCACTCATCAAGCCAATCTTTGCCTCTTTCTATGTATTCTTATTGTGTTATCAATATATTTTCCTTTGCCGATTTAAAAAGCTCCTGTTTGAACTGGTAATTGTTTGTGAAGAATTCCGCCCAAAATATTAAGGCCTTTCTTCTCTGTAGAATAAGAAAGAACCTTTTTTTTTTTGGAAAATAAAAAACTTATTTCTAGAAAATGACATTTTAATATCAACATTTTATATATGATGGGATTAAGGCTCCATTTGCTTTGAATTAAAATATTTTTCGTTTCTGTTTTACGGTGTCTGGTTGGTAATCCGAAAATATTCTCGGCAACAAAATATTTCTCCAATACTCATTATTAATCAAGCTATACTTCTGATCATTTATGTATGGCTGGAACAATTGGTCATAATAGTCATGTTTACGTGTGTGTGCGCGTATGGGTGGATGAGTGGGTGGGTGGGTGGGAGAGAGAGAGAGAGAGAGAGAGCGCGCAAATAGGACTATAGGAGATGCAACGGATAGAGAAGAAACAAATCAAGGTATTGACATTGACATATAGAAAACTCAATTGGGCCATGGGAAGGGATATATATACCAGTGAACGGTGAAAAATGAATTACGGGAGTTTCCTCTGTAAGTCATTTTCTCCCCACGCCCAGAAACATTTCGAGCGGAAAAACAATTTACCTGTGATTTATACAGCCAAACGTCCGGAAAATGAATTCCGCTAGAAAATATTTTACGTCCAAACACATGCACGGGCGGAGCCTAAATTGAAAATAAAGAACTTGCAGTATTGCACATGTGAAAAGCTGTTTTTGTGTGTTCGATCGGACGGTCCAAATTAATTCTGACAGTGAAAGAAAATGCTCCAAATTAGTAATAAAGAAAAACAAATAAAAACAGAAGACAGACAAAGAAAACAAAAACAGGACTTTCGACCAGGAGTTGTGAATATATATGGAGAGTATATACGATATCACTATCGGATGAAGCTTTTGGGACCATAGCCAAAAAAGCATTGCTGACTGTAGCATGCATGTTCAGGTGGTAGAGAGGGTTACATCTCCCTCATAAACGGATGGAGCCACAGGCATATTCCATGATGGTTGCATACCCATCCACCCTAATTTTTTTTTTTGTATTTTTCTTATTATTTTTTTTTTCAAATTTTGTTAAATTCACGTTTTCAGATTAATCATTTTTCTCGACCTAAGGAGTCTAAAAAGTAGTACAAAATTCTGACGAAAAGCAAAGGAAAAAAAAACACGAAAGACGAAAGACAAAAGAATACAAAACAACTGGTTTTGTATTTTTGTCGGCCTGAGATGTTTTTGAATTTCGGTCCACATTTTCAAATCTTTTTGATTTCTCTTGTTGAGGCGAATGATTGAGTTCTAATAATTACGATGAAAGGCTAAACAAAATACTTACTCAAATGAGCTAGACATCTTGAATTGTGATGCTCTTTCATGTCATTAAAGGTATCGATGATAGAATTGGCATCAAAACATGTAGCAATATCCTTCTCAATGTATGCGTCCTTCTCGAGTTTGAAGAAGGTTTCTTCACATATCTCGACATCGCTCAATCATATCCGGGGATATGTGGCTTTATTTCTTTCTGTTTGCTTTATGGTTTTTTTTTTTGTCTTTTCTCATAGAGTTTGTATAAAAATGCAGTGTAAAAATTTTCCATAATATTTCACTTGGTCCATTGAATTTGATTTTGGACTATTTTTTGAGGCCTCCTTTCTTTAAAAAAAAAAACCTAGAGGATTAAAGACTTCCTATATATAACAAAAAATAATGAAAAAAATTAGTGGTGATAGGTCTATATAATCTGGGAGCAATATGTATTTTTTCAATATAGTAATAGCATTTTCTAACGTCGTTGTGGTGGCAACCGTCACTTGTCCCCATTGGCTCCATCCTTAGTTTGACACAACTAGTAATATATTGGAGAGTGAGATTATCAAATAGATGTGGCTCTTAACTCATCTGATTTGTTTCCTTGGCTTGCAAAGAAAAGTCCAAGGGGCAGGTCTGGAGTTAGAGTTTATGAAAAGACGGTAAAACCCTTTTAAATTGTCAAGCTATTAATTTTTCGCTAATCCCCCATTGATGTATACTATTCAAAAAACGGTTGTCAACGCATGATTCATAGTTATTGCTTATCAATATATTTTGAGTAGTTGTAATGTAGACGCAGAATAAGCAAGAAATTAAAGATAAAATAGATAAAGGGGTTGATTTTCATACTCCCATTTTCTCCATTGGCGCTCTCTTTTTTGTTTTACGAGAAAAAATTACCATGACACCCTTGCAATTTATAACCTACCATCTTCTTTGTTCTTGTCTTAGCCTCCAATAAACTAATGTATCGAAAAGCCCTTCTTTAAAGGATTTGCCCATATTATCAGTCATGCAATTTGAATGGGTCGAAATGGTGGGAGAGACAAAAGTGATTGATAGAAGTTGAACTCTCCCTGCAAAAGAAAATCTAGGAGTGATAAAGTATTTATTTATTTATTTTTGGAGATACAAGTGTTATTTCAATCACTGGGAAAAGGAAATTGATATTCACACTACTTTTTTTGTCTTTTAACAGAAATAATACATATAAATTCAATAATAAAAAATAAAAAAGAAGTGTGAATAACAAAAAAAAAATGAATTGTGAATATCAATTTCTTTGTAAAATTAAACAAAAGGAAAATTAGATATGAAGTGGCAAGTGCAATGGTGTTATAGAAACCTTATACGTAAAGACACAAAAAGGGCAGAAAAAAGAGGATGCGAAAATAAATCAGTAATAATGAAATCCTTAATAACAGGGGTCAACTTGGAAAAAATTTTCAGAGCCGAGCGGGTACCTCGTGATGTCCACTCGCGCATCCGAGCCGTTCATTGCGTGTTTGAACGGCTTAGATTTGGAGAGAGAAAAAAGAGAGAAAATATAGGGGTGAGAAGAGATAGAGAGTTTTAATCCAAGCCGTCCATAAATGCATCGAAAGGCTGAAATACGTTGAACTGATACCACATGAGATATACCCTCTCGGCACTGATAATCCCTCGTAAACTTGGGCTTGGGGGAGGCTTTGGTCAGCCAGGCCCCGTCCATGGGTTGAGAGAGAAAGGAAGAAAGGCACATAAAAAGACAGAATTGAGTAGAAAGAGAAAAGTGCTTCTTTTTCTTCCCTTTCTTTTTTTATTGATTGATCGGAGAAAAAGCAGTTAAAAAAGAAAGAGAGTAGGAATAGGAAACGAGAATGAGGAAACCATAACATAGAACAGAAATCACACTTTCAACCCCTCTAAGAGAATTTTATAATAAAAATCTAAAAAAATCTACAACTGTTAATAGTAGTAGAAAGAAAGGAAAAATGATTTAAGAATGAAAAGGTAAAGAGAGTGGGGAGAAAATTTTGGAGTATTATTTATTCTCTGCTTTTTCATTTTTGTTCTCTTTTTCCAATACCAACCAAACAAAAGAGGGAATTTTTTTTAAATTTTTTTCTTTCTTTTCTCTCTCTTTTCACAAGTTTTTCAAAGCAAAAGAAAGAGGAGGTAAAAATGAATATAAATAAATAAATATATATATATACACACACATATAGAGTATATATGTATGTATACAGAGAGGGAGAGTGTGTATATGTATGCGAGGAGAGAGAGAGACAAGGAGGGAGGGAGACAGAAGCAAAAACGATTAAAGAAAGAGAGGGACAGAAGGATACAGAAGAAAGTGAAAACTTTGAGGAGAGAGAAAAAAGCGTCTTGGGTTCAGAGAGAGAGAGAGAGGAGAGAGAGAGAGAGAGAGGCGTTGAAAGGGGTTGTGGGAGAAGAACAAGGAGGCCGAGAGAGAGAGAGATGTCCGGATGGTGTAGGGGAAAACAGGGGGCAGGAAAATTGCAGCATTTGGTCTCCTGCAACACTTAAACCAAACCCTCCTTTCCATAAAACCCCCTTGTCGGCGACTTTTCCGGCCACTCCCCACCGCCCACCTCGCCGGAAAAACAACTCTCGGGGCCATCGTTGACCCACTTTACCAAAAGCCCTCGACCTTTTCTCGACAAATCTGAAAAAAACCTCCTTTCCAGCTGGGAAAATTATAATCTACGGCCCGATCCGCGAATCGACATTAGTGTATCTTCGCTCTGCTGACCTGCGAAGAGCTATTAACGAGCTGAGGTCGTACCTAACTTCTTTAGATTTGCTGCGGAGAGATGAGATAACGGGGAGGGTATTGCGGTCATTTCAGCTTCCCCCTGACTTTTTAGGCGAGATAGTGACCGGAATTGGTCAATGAAGATGCCGGCGAACGGTGCCGGTGCTGCTCCGGCGGCTGCTAATCCCTGCGAAGGTCAGATTTCTTCTCTCTCTATCTCTCTACTTTCTCTTTCTAACCTTGCTTGGTTATTTTACGAAACATTTTTTCTCAAAACAATTTCTCTCCTAATTTAGAACCTTGCTTTGGTTATTTTTACGAAAAAACAGTTTTACAAAATCAAAATTCACAAACTTATTTTGCTCGACGGTTTACGAAGCTTGTTCAGTTGTTCTATTTCGATTATTTTGGACTTTTTTCCACTGAAGAAATATGCTTTCAACTTCTTGATTAAAAAAAAACAGAGAGAGAGAGGCGCGCCGACTCGGACACCTGAATTATGAAAGAAATAAAAAGCTTCTTGATAAAAAAAATGAACTACCCATGAAAATAATTCGTGTTTCCGTTTATTTCTTTTTAAAACAGCACAGTTTCAGAAAATGCTTTAGCCCGGTTCCGCTAATGTTCTCACATCGATCAAAACAGTGCCCAAAGCTTTGGGAAATTTTATCCTGTTGGGTAAAAAAAAATATAAATATTTTCCAGGAAAGTACGGAAAATAGGTTCTCTAGTATTGTGACTTGTTTGGCGCCTTGGGGCTGAAAACTCTACTTACAAAAGATTCCAAAATTTCCGGGTTTTTTTTTTAATTTTTTCTGAAAATTTTCTTGGTTATTTTCTCGGTATATAAAGAAGGAATTTTATGTTCTTTTTAATTTTTACTTTAATTTTTCTCGGTTATTTTGGCGGTAAACAAACAAGGAGGGGAGGGGACTGACTGAGGCGTGTCAATCTGGGATTTTAATCAGGTGAGAAGAAGAGCATAAACCCGGAGCTATGGCAGGCGTGCGCCGGTCCGCTGGTGAACTTGCCGGCGGCCGGGACCCACGTCGTCTACTTCCCCCAAGGCCACAGCGAACAGGTTCGGTTACTAGTATTAACTATGCGTAGATCTCTGTGTGTCTGTATTTCTCATTCTTGCTATAGTACGCCTGATTCTGTTAATTTTTTAACTATTTCATTACTGAGATGCTTCTCTGGAACCCCAAAAAAAAAAAAAAGGTTTCAGTTATCGTGCGCCGGTGTTGAATTTGCGTGTAGATCCTTGTTTGTTGACCAAGTGGATAAAATCTATTTTTTCGATTTCTTGATGTGAGCTGGTGGTGGCTGGTATTGCGAATGTCAATTTACCTTTTTGTCCCAAGACAATTATTTTTGGTTGTGATATTCCCACTTTCCTAATTTATTGTAGCACTTCTTTTTTATGTGTTTATTTTTTGTTATATTACGAAAAGAGTGTAAAATCACTTATCATTATTTTTACCCAGAGCTTAAAAAAAGAAAAGAAGCTAGGCTTTGCATTAACATCCATGTGAGGACCTTTAGTTGATAATTTGCTGCTTTTGTGGGGAGTTCAATCGTTCATATCTATGTAGGAATAAGGTGGTGCTAATTTCGAAAAAATCTTCAATGCAACGATTATTTGTAACGCCCTCTCACATGATGTGGGCCCCATGTATGTGTAGGTCCCATACCATGTGATATAGACGTTACAAATGACCGTTCGATTGAAAATTTTCTCGCTAATTTCAGTCCGTTCTCTCACAGGGGCATTTTTGTCTTTTCATCCATGTACTTTGGTCTAGAAACTTTTTTGTGAGTTGTGGCATTTATGATCTCTCTATGGATGTACAGAAGTTTCGCTGTTATTATCATGATTGCTTTTAGTGGCAAATTGGCAATGGTGTGAAAGTGACAATAATTAGATTAAGAATAATTATTAATGGATGCTTATATGAGACGGTATAGTAATGGATTTGGATTGTCTTCACTTCACTCTCCAAAAATGGATCGACCATTCAGTTCAGGGTTTAGGGCTACTTTGGTACGGGGCCACTGGCAGTGGCGATGATTTCGACCACTCCCGAATTTATAGCTTATTTGGTATATTGTCTTGGATAAGGTGGAAGAAATGGGATAACTTTTTGTCATATTTGTGGTGAAAATTATGTAGCCTATGGTGAAAACCCAACGTATAAAAGTACAACAATAGAGTGTTCTCTGGGGAATAATCACCATTCAATTGAAATGAATGATAACTCTCTTCCTATGGGTCTGTTGCATTCTCCTTTAACTTATAGTTTATCCTCAATGTGTGCGTCAAATTTCCATTTTAGGTTGCAGCATCTATGAGGAAGGATGTGGACGCTCAAATCCCAAACTACCCGAATCTTCCTTCAAAGCTACTATGCCTCCTTCACAATGTTACGTTGCATGTATGACTCCCATTACTTTTGTTTACACTTTACATAGATCAAAATTGTCAATAGTATTAATTTCATGCCATTGTCTAAATTTAGTTTTCTTTCGTAGGCGGATCCAGAAACAGACGAAGTATATGCTCAGATGACCCTTCAACCAATTCCTTCTGTAAGGGCCTGCTTAAGTATAACTGTTTCATTGTTGTAGAAATAAAAATAAACCGTTGAGGAAAACATAAATGTCAAGATCTAGTGAATCCTTTCCAGAGAATTTAAGATAAACATTGCAATCGATAATGGTGTACTCAAATCAAAGTGAGCGTGTTTGAAAATTTTATGCAGTTTGACAAGGATGCTTTGTTGAGATCAGATCTTTCGACGAAGACAAATAAACCACAAACAGAGTTTTTTTGCAAGACTTTGACTGCAAGTGACACGAGCACGCATGGAGGTTTCTCCGTACCTCGTCGTGCTGCAGAAAAGATTTTCCCTCCTCTTGTAAGAATTCTTTTTTGTTTCTAGATTCTGGTTTACTGACTTCAGAATTATGAATCATAATACCAATGCTCTATTTCTTTTGTAGGATTTCACTATGCAACCGCCTGCTCAAGAACTAGTGGCCAGGGATCTGCATGATAATTTATGGACCTTCCGCCATATTTATAGAGGTTGGTTCATTTTGTCGCCAATTTAAGTCCCAAGCCTATTTAGGGAGACTCGTGAATTTCTTTTGCCTTTTGGTCTTAGGGGGTGTTCCACTTTCTTTTTAAAAGTTCTTTTTGAAAAAGAAGGTAGATTCAAGCTAAAAAATCATGTGTTTACGCAAATAATTTTCTTACCAATATGGATCTTGTTTGATAGATATCATTGAGATCTTTTAAACAATGCAAAAAAACTAGGAAAATTATTTTTCATTTTCATAATATGTGAGTTCGAAATTACCTTCTTTTTGAAAATGAAGATTTAGAAAGAAAGCAGAACAGGCTCTTACCCATCTAGTCAATTCTATCTCAAACATATGAATATATGATATGATTATGGTATTACATGATGCAGGGCAACCAAAACGCCATTTACTCACGACAGGGTGGAGCCTATTTGTTAGCGGGAAGAGGCTTTTTGCCGGTGACTCTGTCTTATTTATCAGGTATTTTTTTTTATCAACAACAAAATATTTATCAGGTAGTTCAATGACAATATTCTCCCTTGTCTCCATTTGTTTGTCTTTGTTTGGCGGACGTGCAATTTAGTCGAGTCAACAAAGAATTTACGGTTGGGAATTTTGTGCATAGCTTTTCCACCAATCTAAATATGTCAATTAGTTCTTGTAGACAAAGTTTCCAAGATCATCTGAAATCAAATGAGTTCAAATATATTATGGTCTTTTGAGATGTTCACAATACTGAAAGGGGACTAACAAATGGGATGGGATGGTGGGAGTGTTATTTATAACTTTGTAGCTTCATACAGGTTTGCTTTTCCCCGTTGGATTACTCTGTACATAACCTGAATGTTTTCTTATGGTTGTGAGCAGGGATGAAAAGCAGCAACTTCTTTTGGGCATTAGACGGGCTAATAGGCAACCTACCAATCTCTCATCATCAGTTTTGTCAAGTGATAGCATGCATATTGGAATTCTAGCAGCAGCTGCCCATGCAGCTGCAAATAATAGCCCCTTCACTGTCTTCTATAATCCGAGGTCTAGGACTTGTTTGTTTTTTTTAACCAGTGTATTAGACTCCAATTTTGCTATAGATACATCACCTTGAATTCATGACTTGTTCTGAAATAGTTCCTTGGGTATGCAGAACAAGTCCTTCAGAATTTGTTATTCCTTTAGCCAAGTACTACAAGGCAGTTTGCAGCAATCAAATATCCCTAGGCATGCGATTTCGGATGATGTTTGAAACCGAAGAGTCGGGAACAAGAAGGTAGTTTTATTGGTCTCTTTATTCACCCACACACCAGTGGCTTGACACATGAACATAAAAAGTCACAGAACGGCGATGACAATGACTTCCAATTGCTTCAAATTAAAAATGTGGATCTTGGTTTCATTTTCGGTTCCCACTTATCCTATGTTGAATTCCACACGAGTCATGATCTGTGAAACGCAGTGGCATAGCCAGGAATTAATAGTAGTGGGGGAACCTTTAAAACACAATTCAATGAAAAAAAGAAATTTCGTAGCAAAAGATGTCAAAATATTAAAAGAACGTTTGTGCTGCAAAATAAAAAAGCTAACATATTTACCGAGGAACGGTAGTATTTACATAAATTACTCAAACAAATCAATTGCTTGAATTGTCCAAGCAGATTAAGTCTAAAGGCAATTCAATACACAATAACTAAAATGTCCACATTTAACAATCTTGATCCGATTAAAAAGAATATAATTTTTTTAATATTATCCCTAGACCTTCAAATTTGTATTGCATTGTGAGTTTTAGTAACAGAGACAAGAAACAAGACGAAAGTCAATTATAGATTATTGTTTAAGTATAATACATATAGCCCATGGTTTAGCCACTTTGAATCGGATATTATGCATTAGAGAGTTTCAAATGATAAGTAGTTGCTATTTTTTGCACTAGACATCTCATTTCGTCGATGTAGTGGAATTGTTGTAATATTTGAAATAAAAAGTTGAGAATGAAATGATATACACGATGTATTAAAGTGATCAAATAAAAACTAATTTATGAAACCAATTTATAAAAAAATACAAAATATGAAAGAAAAAAAAAAATACTGGGCCCAAGGTGCCTCTGCCATTGATGAAACGAACGTCTTCAAATTTGAGAAGCAGTATATTCAGAGTCAAGTGTATTTTGAAGGGATTAAGAAATAAAGGGATTTTTTGGCAGGTATATGGGAACAATTACAGGAATCACTGACCTAGATCCTGCCAGATGGAAAAACTCCCAATGGCGAAATTTGCAGGTAAAAATCGTGGCATTTGCTCCTCTTTAGTATTTTTTGCTATGTGCATTTAAAACCATCATTTATTTCACGATAGAGTTACTCTTCATGCAAAACAATCATTTCTTGAATAGGTTGGTTGGGATGAATCAACTGCTGGGGAAAGGCGTAACCGAGTCTCAGTTTGGGAGATTGAACCTGTGACAGCTCCCTTTTTCATTTGCCCTACACCCCCATTCTTCGGATCAAAGCGTCCACGGCAACCAGGAATGCTAGGTGAATGATATAATGCTGCAACCTTAATACTTATGAGTTACGATGGGACTTCCACTTTTTCTTACTTAAACTTGGTTCTTACTGATAAGGAAAATTGGTATGCATCAATGACGCATTGACACCTGTGCATGTACCAGTTTTGGGTACCCTCTTGCTTAAGAGCATCTTTTCATTGGTTAATGCCATTTTGCCAAAGCTGAAGTCATGTTTTGCCTAGCTCTGGCGTCCAAAAGCTAAAAAGGGCATACCTGCTCCACTGCTGCTATCTCATTTTTACAAAGCTACCTTTTACTTTCAGCCATTAGCTGATATGACAAGTTTGCCGAAGCCATTTGTTGTGCCAATGCCAAAATCATTAGCTGCATCAATTTTGGCTTTGGCAAAATTTGGCAAGGTATCTGCCTAAACGATGGAGGTGCACTTTTGCTCACATATATTATTGTTTGACAAGATATGCGCAACCAGTGGATGAACATGCAACCAGGGCCTCCACTTTTGATCTTTGACTAAAATGGAAATGGGTTGATCCATTTCACCGAGTTGGTCCGCCAATAAGTTATTCTGAATAAAAAATGGATAACATTAGCTGATCAGTTATCTGTTTAAAGTAAAGGATACATTAAGTGACATTGGACAGGGTTTCGGTCAACTTTTGACAATCAAATGTATCCTTATTTTGATCCTTCACTGGTGCATAGTATATATGAATTGCTAAGGTCATAATTAGAATCTTGGAGATGCTACTACCAGAAAGAGAACTCTTTTTTCAGCTCAACAATGGTAAATAAACTATTGAAGGCTGTGGTTTTCTGATTCCCTGTCATTACGTTGTTACTCTTTTGCAGATGATGAATCTTCTGGTTTAGACAGCTTATTCAAGAGGACAATGCCTTGGCTTGTCGACGACATGTACATGAAGGATCCCCAATCTCTCCCCGGCTTTAGCTTAGTCCAGTGGATGAACATGCAACAAAACCCTTCACTGAATAACTCGTTACAACTGCCAAACTACTTGCAGTCCTTATCCGGGTCCAGTCTTCAAAACCTAGGGTTTTCGGCTCCAACCCAAATTCCCCAGCAAAACAGCTTACAGTTCAGTAATACCCAGAAGCCAACTCAGCAACCACAGCTTGATCAGCTCCAAAAGCTTCCAGCTGTCGCCACCACATCGAACCCTTTAGGTTCCGTAATACAGCAATCGCAACAGTTATCCGATATTTCTCAAAACCCGAATTTGATCAATCAAAATCTCCCCTCGCCCCAAGTTCAGGCCCAAATTCTGCAGTCGCACGTTCAGAATATCCTTCATCAGCAGCAACCGTCCATTCAGAGCCATCAGGTTAACAGAAATGTTTCTCAGAATCTGCAGCAGCAGATTATTGGTCAGAATCAACAGCAGAACTTAATGCAATCCCAGCCGCCTGATCAAATAAACCAACAGCCACAGATGTTGGATAATCAAATGCACCTTCAACTTTTACAGAAGCTGCAGCTGCAGCAGCAACAGCAACAGCAACAGCAAGCCATTTTAGATCAGCAGAGACCGTTTCTAGATCAGTCTCAGAGCTTATCTAGGTCTGTAGCCCCCAGCCAAAGTCCGGATATGCCTCAAGCAATATCAGCCTCACTCTCTCAGTCACACCTTATACCACAGCAGACTTCGAAGACTAATGGTCAACAAAATCTCCGGTACTCTCATCCACCCCAGCAGCCAAAGCTTTCGGATTTTGCTGGGCATGTGGGTCACACCCCTACAAGCAATCAACTCGCGACAGCTGGCAGCAGTTTGTTGACTGGAGCTGCAGGTGGAGGCCAATCTGGAATAACCGACGATGTTCCATCTTGTTCAACTTCACCTTCCACAAACAACTGTACAAACTTTGTTAACCCAATCATAAATGGTAGGGCCCAGCGGACCACAGGAAAAGGGGAGGAGATGATACAGTGTTCCACCGCGCTCTTGAGTACTTCCAGTGGTATGGAAACCATGTCTACTTCTAATGCTAACTTAGGTAAAGATTTGCAGCAGAAATCTGATATCAAGCCGTCATTGAATATTTCGAAGAGTCAAACTCAAAACCAAGGGTTTTTCTCCCAACAAATGTATGTAAACTCCTCTGGGACCCAGATGGATTACTTGGACGCTTCATCTTCGGCAACTTCAGTTTGCCTTTCTCAGAATGATCTCCATTTACAGCAGCAGAACAACGACCGAATGTCTTTCAATCAACAATCTATATTGTTTAAAGACACAATCCAAGATGTGGAGGTTCAGGGTGATCCAAGAAACAGTAATCCATTTGTTGGAACCATGGATAGCCAATTGGGAATACCTGTGATTCCTGATACTTTTACCAAGGGAATCGGAGGTTCAGCGAAGGATTTCTCAAATAACCTCTCTTCGGGAGTTGTTATGCATCCCAAAGATGCACAGGCTGAACACTCATCATCAATAGTTTCTCAATCATTTGGAGTTCCGGATATGACTTTCAATTCGCTTGATTCCCCAATAAACGATAACAGCTTCTTGAACGCGGGTGCTTGGGCTCCACCACCAACACAGTTTCAGCGGATGCGGACATTTACAAAGGTTGGCATAATAGTAGATTTGCTGTTTGAACTATGTTTTTTTTTTTTCCCGCTAATCTGGGATTCTGACTTGGAAAATTTGCTTCTGAAGGTGTACAAACGAGGAGCTGTGGGAAGATCAATTGACATTACCCGTTACTCAGGCTATGAAGAGCTTAAACAAGATCTGGCGCGCAGATTTGGTATAGAGGGACAGCTGGAGGACCGACATAGAGTTGGATGGAAACTAGTGTATATGGATCATGAAAATGATGTCTTGCTAGTTGGGGATGATCCTTGGGAGTAAGTCCCACAAACTTAATAAGCTTTTTCCTTTGTCATTTTTCCAACATTTTCTTTGGCAATTACTAGTGACTGCATGTTTAGCATCACATTTAAATCTTCTGGTTACACGAGAGAATTTGCTCCAGAAAATCCACCTGTCTGAAGGAGAAAACGTGATGAACTTCATTTCAATGTTGGGTCATGCCATAGGTCACATAATCCTCCAGAAGTACCCTCCGCTCGCGCTCTCAATCTTCGCTCAATGCTCCAGCTCTCAATCCTCACCCTCGAGATTTTAGTAGTTTGAGATGTTTTTGGAAGACTCTTTGACGCATGCCCACGCGCATTATGTTATTTAGGTCGGCCATGAATTTTTTGATGAGGGACGATATCTCACGTCACATCATGTAGAACTAGAACTAAGTCTATGCGACGTTTGACTTATCTAGAATGCGTCCCATAAAAGTTTTTCCGTCCTTCCTACTGTTTACTCTAGTGCAATAGTACATTTTTGCCTGTGCAAGTTCTAGGACGGTAGAAGAGTCACACACACTAGACCTGATGGTTAGTAATTTTCCATGAACGAGAGTGGAAAAAAAAAAAAAGGCTGTTGAATTAGCCTTAGTGCACCTGTCCTTTGTCTTCTTCACATTTTCTCCTATTCGTTCACTTGTTCTTAAATTTCGTTTTAGACAAGTCTTACAGATTCCACGTTTTTTGTTCTATGGCAACTTATATGATTGTTCCGTTTTTCTTCAGCGAGTTTGTACATTGTGTCCGTTGCATCAAGATTCTCTCACCACAAGAAGTCCAGGCAATGAGCTTAGATGGAGATTTTGGGAACAGCGTTCTTCTGAATCAAGCCTGCAGCAGCTCTGATGGAGGAAATTTGTAAATGACCCTACCGACTTTATCTCATCTCCTCACTTAAAATCTAGTGAGTAGTTTCCTACGAACAGGGGACAACTCACTCCACACGGGATTAAGGCAGAGTAATTAAGTCTCCTTATTCAGTTGAAGCTTGTTTTTGAATCTTCGGACCGACTCGGCAAGGTACTTGCATTAGGAGAGAAGTGGGAACCGACTAAAGAAGCTTTCTTCTCTTTGTACTGTTGACAGGATTTGGCCTGGTTCAAGAATGGGGGTTACTTCTTGCGAGATTCAGTGTCGTCTTGTTTTTTTTTTTTTTTTTTACATTGACAAACACTCTCCCAGCTCAGGTAAATTGTAGAAAGTAATACCTTGCGATTTGTATTGGCATAGTCCGGATTCTGGAGTGTATAGACCTGTAGATTTTTCCTTTTAAAGCGTCAATGGAATTTGCTCATATGCTCAAATTGATCACATGTGAAAGTGTGGACAGACTATCAGATGTTCATCAGCACATAACCTCATGATTTTTGGATCGATGTGCACGTACATTCACGGTAACAGCCCTTTTTTTTAGACATCGGAAGTTTCATTCATAAAGTCAAACGGCACTTACAAAGCGATTTCATCACTACAGTATGGTAAGAACTACAACCGCCTATACATAGACGTGAGCTTTTCAGTCTAAAAAGCAGAGACTCAAATGGTACATACCGCAAGCAGGTCCCAAAATACAATTGGGGAATAGTGCAAGTCGAGGAAGAGGAGGTAGAAATCCTAACAAATAGGTAGCCCAAGTCAATGAAAATGAACACACAGATAATCCATAAAGAAGGAAAGAACACAAAACCTGAAACCCTAGAGGGTTTGCAAAAGCTCCCTTAAAAGGAGAAAATGACTCCACAAAGGGAGGGGAATAACAAAATATAACAAACAATGAAAACCCACTTATTGGGTCGTCACAACTGAGCGTCAGTCTCGGTAGATCTTCTGGTTTGCCGTCTAAATCGATTCCGAAGTCTTTAGACAAATCTCGTCGCAAGACACCTCGTCAGAGAAGTGGTTCTGTCCGATTGTTGTTGTGGGTCCAGAAAAGACCCACAAATAGCCCAAAACTGGACCGGACTTGACCGAAGGGAAACTAGGTTGGATCTTCTCCCCTCAAAAACAACAATATAACATATTTGTGGCACCCTGGATTTCTTCTAATAGAAAAAGGTTTAGATTCCATTTTTCCCCCAATAAGAAAACATAAAATCATGTTCAGCATCACATAATAATTTATTACTGCAACTTGAGCTTTGTTTTTTTTTTTTCCCAGCATTAATGAAGTTTCTGGCTACGAGCTTTCGGAATACAATCGTCGCTCAACGGATAGAAATTACTCTAGGGATAACAGGCCGTAGAGAGAGAGAGAGAGTCTCAATATGCAAGTATTTGCTCGCCTTTAGTTTTTACTAGAGTTTGGGCAAACGGATGCGTGTGCAGTGTGCACGTCGAGTTTAGTTACACAATGACAGATCCTAGATTTTTTGATTAGTATAAGATCTTATATAATCTGTATTATTATTTTTGTGACAGATAAACAACAGAAAACTAAATATCAAACTCGTCTAATTTTTAATAGTTTGCGATATTTATACATGAAATATACGGTGACAAACTATACGTATAAAACAAGGGAAAACAAGTCAGATCGGATGTTATACGGAAAAAAAAATATGGATTGAATTTTCTTGGGTTGATCCTAATTAGAAATTTTTCTTTGCCGAATCTTGAATGTCCTACATGGAAATAAGAGTGATAAATGAGCCAAGCAGGTAGCTGATCAAGCTTGGTTTGATAACTTAACGAACTTTAAAAATATGTTTAAGCTTAGCTTGTTTGTGAGACTAGTCGATCTCAAACGAGCTTTAATCAAGCCAAATACGAGCCAATCTCAAGTATCTTGAATTTTTTATACATAAGAGGTCGAATGAGACGAGTAGTAACTTGTTCAAACTTACCTTGAAATCTTAATGAGTTTCAAAACCATATTCATGCTTGGTTTGATTTTGTAACAAGCCGATCTTAAATAATCTTTTAACGAACGAGCACGAGCTCAGATTCGAGTAATTTGATTTGTTTAATAGCCCTACATGGAAATGAAGCTGATATAGGATTAACATTATTTTGAGAGGGTATTAAAATATATATTGCAAAACACACCTTGCACAACCCAAGATCAAGCTTCATTTTTGTTCTACCTCTTTAGTAATTTGATTTTCATAATATTTGGAATTGAGAGAAAAACATAAAGAGGTAGAACAAAAATGGAGATCGAAATAAAGGAATGAAAGAAAAAAAAGCGCGGGGGTGGGAGGTGGGGTGGGTGTTGGGGGGTGGAAGTTTTCAACTCGCAATGACTACAACACCATGCCTGATGGTTTGCGTTAGTGTAGGAAACTTTTTTGTATTTATATCTAAGTTTTTCTTATTAATTTTTTTAAAAAAGGAGTGGGGGCACATGACCCCACGTACCCCAATGTGGGTCCGCCTCTGGGCATCACAACGAAGACACGGGCATCGATCCCAGCTAGGATGGCACACCCGAATCCGACAATCATATGCCTCCAAGGACCGAAACAAAAACAAAGGAGTAGTTGGTGATCAATCAACCACAGGAACAGAACATGAGTCAAAATTACATCTGGGAAGAATCATGGATCATGCGAAGCACATACAAACTAAAGAAAGACCAATGCAACAGCTAAAGATTTCCATTTTGGCAGCATCAAAAACCGATCAAATTAAAGCTTGAGCAGGAGCATCATAATGTAGGTGGCAGTTACAGAATGAAAGAAAGAAGCTCTCGAACTGTAGTGTGTTTTAGTGTGTCCAATTTGTAAAGAGGATGCTAATTTCTAATAACATCGGGAAGATCTTAGAGCCGAATGAATTCGGTCACGAATTCAAGAAAATTCCGGGTATTCAAATTCATGTGTTCGTGGTGGAGAGGTGGTGACTGCGTGTGGTGTGGTGATGGAGGGATGGTGATAATGGTGGTTGTGGTGGTAGTTGGTTATCAAACTACTCATACATTTTCCGATGCACGTGGCCGGGTGCTCAGAAAGGCTAATACTGATTGGCAGGCTTGCGAGGTCTGAAAACCCATAAAACAGTGGAGTCATCCCCCGTATTATGCCACAACTCCCGCTAATTAAGTCACCCATGAAATGATAGCTAGGGAAGGTAATGGGAAAGATAGGCTTCTATTTGTTTCCAATTCCTACATAGCACTCGCTCTCTCTTTTCTCGCAACTTCCCCAATCTAGCTAGCTTGATCGTTGGAGGGTCACAGATCGGAAACACCATCGGTCTTTGGACTTGTTTTGCAGAAAATCCTTCCCAAAGGTTATCGGTATGATCGTTTGAATTTTGCAGGAGAACGCTGGTATCAACTGTCTAGATTTTGATATCAACAAGTATCATGAAATATGGTTATATCAAACAAACATGAGTTACTTTATCAATTAATACATTCAGTTGTCGGCGCTAAAGCGGATTACAAATATGGACGGAGAGAGTGAAGGATCAGAAGGGTCACATGTCCCTCCTGGATTTTTATCACATGCTGCACTTTTTTTTTTTATATCTAGCACAACGCACGAGGCCCCCTCAATTTTTTTTTTTAGAATTTTTTAACTGCTCGGATCGATCATTCGGTGGCCGGAATTGACCCAACGAGACTGTTGGTATAATTCAAGGTCGGTATAATTCAAGATGGCGGTGGTTGGTACCAATATCTTTACTGATTTCCTATAATGAGCCTACCATTGGCCCCTATTGATTAGCTACAGGCCTAGTGGTAGGGACGTACACGTAGGAGTAGTGGAGTGCTAGTAGTAAAATGGAGCTCCTGTAACGTAGTTTTTGTTTAAGATATTCATTAATTAAAAATACTTTGTGACACTTAAATACGCATATAAAAAAAGGGGAATGATGGTCAAAGATGTGTTTTTGATAATTAACACCCGTTAATGATATTTTTAGTATTAAAAAATGTTCACAGCATGTCATTGGTAAGTATTAATTATCAATACACGTTCTGAGCTGTCATTTTCCCTATAAAAATAGTTCAATAAACCAATTTTAATATATTTTAATAAAAGTATATTTTACTTATGTTTTTTAGTTTTATTATGAAAAGTGCCCCTTCTGAATGTTATTTCTGACTCCGTCACTGGTTATAAATTTACAAACAACCCCTAAGTTGTATAACTAATTTAAGATTTCAACAAGCATTTTTGTTTATATGGTTATGTACTCGATCTTAAAGAACATACTTCTATATATAATAATAAAACACTACCGGGGGACATAAAAGAGACATCATTGTTCCTGAATGGGAGTCACATGGTAGTAAAGAAATCGACAATAATTAATTAAGTTTCTACAATCGATAATTTAATGTAATTAGTACCATTTGATAAAGTATCGATCATTGTAGCCTTTAGGATATTATATATAATATTCATCTTAATTAAATAATAATGTAAACCTCTAAACCATGTTCTTCGCCAGGAAGTTAGTATTAATTAATCAACAATTTAATTAAAGAAATTACTAGTGTAGTACTACTTTCTTGTCAATAATTAATTACGAGAAATGTTTCTTTATGACCAAACAGCGTGGCGTAAATTGCGGTATACTGGGCCAATCATTTTTCGTGTCAATTACGAGAAAGGATTATTTAGTTCAGTATTTTCGAAGGTCACTGTTAATGCCAACGACATTTTTATTTAGCAAAAAAAATGCCACGACATTTTTAGCAAAGATAAACAAAAATTTCACCATTTTTCAGTTAGGGAGAAAGCTGATGTAGAGGCTTTTAGGCTCCGTTTGTTTCTATGTAAAAAAAACAATTTATAATATAAAACATTTTCCTTGAAAATGATTTTTTAGGAAATTAATTTTTCCATTTTTGTTTTTCGGTATTGGGCTGTACATGAAAAATATTTTTCAGAAACAAATACATTTGTTTCTATCTATTACATCCCCCCCACCCCCCAATTTTTTCCCCTAACGTAACTTGCTTTAAGAATTTCAAGTGAAATGGGAATGTAATTAAAACAATAGAGGTCTCTCAATTGTAGAGACTAACATAGATCGATGTGGAGAATTGGAGGTTTGTTTGGGTACGTAGGAGTTTCTATTGTTCCTCTCTCTCTCTCTCTCTCTCTCTCTCTCTCTCTCTCTCCCTCCTTCCTTTTGGTTCGAAGTTGCCTTCGTTTCAAATTCATGTATATGGGTATATAGTGCTCACCGGGAGCCATTAGCCAAAAACGACTTATAGGAATCTGAACAGTAAATCATGTTCGTCAAATGACGTAAATTAATTTACACTTAAAAATGTCTTACATTATGTTTATCCAAACAAACACCAGAAATAGGGTAAAATATTTTCCTCAAAAATGTTTTGCATCAAAACAAATGGAGCCTTAGTTTGAAAAACGAAATCTGGCTGAGTTCATCTTAAATTGTTCTTGCAGTAGATTTCGATAATATTTTATGTTGGAACTTTTTGTTTATCGATCTTTTCGTCATAAGTTTTGGAATTAATCATTCGTCCTGACTAAAAGTATCAAGAGAATCTACAAATGTGCATTGGAGTTGACAAAAACTCCAGATATGACCACATTCATTAAAGACAAAACAGACAGTTATTTCGAACTTTTTTCTTCTTTTGTGAACTTATTTTGCTTTTGACCGTAATGTTTGTACTTATTAGACTTCTCTCGTCGAGATGAATGACGAATCTATAACATTTAATGTGAATCTAACAAAAACCACGAGAAGATGAAACAAAATAACGAAAACAATAGTTTAAGAAAAACAGGGCCTAATTATTAATTGGGTGATATCATAGATAATATCATGGTGTCGTTAAGTCTGGCAAACAATAGTTTAAGAAAAACAAGGCTTATATACAGGCTGATATCATAGATAACATCATGGTGTTGGTCCGTTAGTTGTCAGAAATGTTGTGTGGAAAATAGATTCCAAGGAAAAGTGAAGTGAAAGTAAAGAAAATGAAATTTATTTTCCTATGCGTGTTCTCTTGAAAAGAATCTTATATGAAAGCTAGAATTTCTTTCTTTTGGTAAGGCCTATTTTGCAAGAAAGTGTTTTTCGGTGGGAAAGTTGAATCTATAGGTCCGACAATTTTTTTAGTAACTGAACACACAAAGAATTACAAATAAATTGATTTTCTCATCCTTTCCGTGCAACTGAACGAGACCTAAGTCTGGCCAAAGCTTTGGCAAAAAAATCAAATAACGTATGGGTATAGCTGGCTAGCTGTATGATTATAAATACGATTTCTTTCTATTATTAATAGGAAAAGTCTACAATACACACCCCTTAAAAGGGTGTACCATATGCACCTATTTTAAGATTCATTCATAACATTTTAGTGTGTTTCGTAACTTTTGTTCTAGAATTCATAACATTTCAACAGTACGATTCGTAACATTTTCATTTTGATTCATAACATTTTAGTGTATCTCGTAACCTTTACACGCTTCGTAACTTTTTAGCAATACGATTCGTAACATTTTCTCTATAATTCATAACATTTTGAAGGGTGCATATAATACATGCCCAAATAAGAGGTGTGTATTGTAGTTTTTTTCTAATTAATATGTGGTATAGGTAGCTGTATGGCTATATATATGATTTCTTATTTTCTTTCTATTATATAGGTTGGGCATAATCTTAGATTTGTTTGGTTCGATAGCTTTTTCTTCTTCCCAATTAAGTAGGTAGTTTCCTATTTGAATTAGCCAGCTATATAATAGAACTAGTGGATCCTCAAATACTCCTCATATGTTGGAAAATTAATATTGAATGAGTCAAGTTCGTATTTTCACGCCTATCCTAAACCCACCTACTTAGATGAGTAAAATCGTTCATTGAATGCATCCATCACGAGTTAAAAAAATAATAAAATTTGTTGATTTGAATCCTCAACAATCCAAACGCGTTTATATATCATTAGAAAAAATGAATCGTGGACAATGCATTGAACATATTTTATGTTGATATCAGATCATGACCATAATTCTATATGTGCATGAATGATTAAAGTGTCTACAAATGATTAAGTAATAGAGATGCTCTACAAAATGAACGGTTCATATCATAGCAAGAAAAGACAATGAAGCCCTTTTATTGGACTATTATAAGGGATAAAAAAAATAAGAGGCCTCCTAAAATTCAAATTTTTTTGAAAGCGTAAAGCGGCCGCAATACAAACTTTAGCTCAGGACTGGCTCTGCTAGCTTAACTAGGAAGGAATAGACGTATAAATTTGGCGATGCAGTTCTTTCCCTGTAAAGAAAAAGAGCAAATTGAATACTAGAAAACAAACTAAGTATGGATAGTTATTACAGTTGGGATCATAATGCAAGTAGTGAATCTAACAGAGACGAAGAAGAGGAGAAGCAGTGTAGCCATGCCATGGAACTGGCTTTCTCGTCACTGTTGCCAATGGTGATGAAGGCAGCGGTGGAGCTACGAGTGCTGGATATAATAGCGAAGGCAGGCCCCGGAGCCCAGCTCTCCCCATCTCAGATTGTGTCTCAGCTTCCGGCTAATACCCTCGTTTGCAACCCCGATGCAGCAGAAATGCTGGATCGAATGCTACGATTCCTGGCCAGCCACTGCATTCTCACTTGCACGGCCGTCGACCTCCCTTCCGACTCCCCTGCACTAGTAGGGGATATGAGATTGTATGGGCTAGCTCCGGTGGCCAAGTACTTTGTTTCTAACCAGGACGGAGTCTCGTTAGCACCACTTTTGTGCCTGATCCAGGACAAGGTCTTCAACGATAGCTGGTAATTAATTCATGTTCGTACTCTAATTATCATCCAATTTTTCTCGAGCAATACTATGGTGACCGTATGTCTGAGTACCATATTTTGGATACTATGTAAGGTGTCACAATTGTATTGGTAGAATGTGCTCCACTACATGGTAAACGGGTCACATTTTACCAATCAGGCCTGACCCTGAACATAGGCTCACCAGACAACCGCCTTGGGCCTCGGCCAAATAATTTGGCCCCCAAGTAGTGGAATATATTAAATATTATGTATGTGAACTATTTTACAAATTGGTTAATTAATGTAAAACTGTGGTAAGGCATGTGTATATGGAGCATAGGATCGTGAGTTCGATCCCTGGCCCCTTCAATTTTAAATGCAAATTTTGGAACCTGTAAAAAAAAAAGGGTTTTGAAACCAAGCTTTGGAGTCTCGAACTCACGACCTGAGGTACTAACAAGGTTGGCTTGTTTCCCCGTCGAACGACTAATTAGTATACTACAAAATAAGAGTCTCCATTTTTAAACCCCATCTAGGGCCGGCTTAGAAATCACAGGGCTGATACAAATTAGAGACAAGAGACAGAAAAAGAGAAAACAAAATATTATTACTGACGTTCAGAATACCTTGAAGACAAGGCTAATACACATATAAATAGGAAAAACATATGTCTAGAAAAGGAAAAGCTTACACAATATAATTATGATACGATCACGATATCATGCCTAATATAAAAGATAAGTAGAATCAAATATATTAAGATATATTCACACCCCCCCTCAAACTCAGGATGCAAGAGCAGAGAGCATCGAGAGTTTGCCAAGGAGAAAGCGGAAACGAGTAGTAGTGTGAGTCTTCGTGAAGAAGTCTGCTAACTGCAGCGTGGAAGAGACGAAGGGTAGAGTAATAGAGTCAGACTGAAGGTGTTGGTGGATGAAATGACAATCAATTTCGAGGTGTTTGGTGCACTCATGGAAGACTGAGTTATGGGCAATCTGAATAGCACTCTTGTTGTCACAGTAAAGAGGCGTAGGTGATGTAATAGAGACACCCATGTCGGAGATAAGCCAACGAAGCCAGACGATTTCTGAGATAACATGAGCCATAACACGATATTCAGCTTTCGCGGTGGAGTGAGCCACAACGGATTACTTTTTGCTTTTTCAGGATATAAGGGAGTCACCTAGAAAAACACAAAGGCCAGAGGTAGATTTGCGGCCACTAGGATCGCCTGCCCAATCAGCATCAGCATAAGCATGAAGAATTAAGTTTGATGTAGAAGATAGTAGAAGACATTGATGGAGAGTACCACGAACGTACTGAAGAATACGTAACAGAGCTGGCCAATAAGTAGTCCGAGGAGCAGAGACAAATTGGCTAACAATGTGAACAACATAGACAATATCCGGCTAAGTGACAGTAAGATATACCAGGCAACCCACCAACTCACGATGTTCCGTAGGATCTTCAAGGGGAACACCATCAGAAGCCGAGAACTTGGCATGAAGCTCAAGGGGAGTATCAAAAGTTTTGGTATCAGTAAGACAAGCACGGTGGATAATATCAGTAACATACTTGGACTGTCCCAAAAGATACCCCTGAGGAGAGGAATCAACCTCAATACCAAGAAAATACCTAAGAGGGCCCAAGTCTTTCATCTCAAATTCGCAGAAGAGATGACGTTTCACTTCATCAATAGCAATAGAATCAGAACCAGTGATGATCATATCATCAACATATAGCAGAAGCAGAACCAGGCCATGAGAAGTGAGACGAAGAAAGAGAGCAGAGTCATGCATACTAGATTGGAAGCCAATCTGAAGAACACATCATGAAAGCACGCATACCAAGCGCGCGGGGACTGTTTTAAGCCATAGAGAGTGCGGCGCAAGCAACAGACAAGACCATAGAGATGAGAGAAGCTAGAAGGAGGCTGCATATAGATCTCTTCAGAGAGATAGCCATTGAGAAAAGCATTCTTCACATCTAACTAATTGAGAGGCCACTTGTTCACAGCAGCAACAGAGATCAAGGTGCGAACAGTGATCATTTCAGCAACGGAAGCAAAAGTCTCCTCATAATCAATCCCATACTCCTGAGAAAACCCTTTGGCGACTAAGCGGGCTTTATACCGCTCCAAAGAACCATCTGAATGAGTTTTGACCTTATAGACCCATTTGCAACCAATAAGATTCTTACCATCCGGCAGGAGAACCAGCTCCCAAGTCTGATTTTGAGCAAGAGCATTGAGTTCGGTGTGCATGGCATCCACCCAGTTGGGATCGGTACAGGCTTCTTCATAGGATCTAAGCTCAAAATAAATGTGTATGCAAGAAAGAAATGATTGATAAAAGGATGAGAAACAAGTATTAGTAAAGCCATATTTTACCGACGAGTGGCAATTTTCACGAAGGGGATATCGGCGAGTAGGCAGATCAGGATCCACGGAGGCAGATTGGGGAGCAGCCAGAGAGGTCGGACGATAGGCGGAGACCTAGGGTAAGGGGTGATCGGAGCACGGTGAGGAGATGTTGAAGGAGACGCAAAAATGTCAGGTACCTCAAGAGCAGACGTATACTCTTTGGGAGGCACATCCTTATCCAGACGAAAATGGTCAATATGACTTAAATCTTCTTTAGTAACAGGAGCAGTAGTAGGAGGAAGAGTAAAATAAGGGAGACGCTCTAAGAAGACGACATGCCTAAACGCATAAAGCTTTTTGGTCACAGGATCATAACACCGATACCCTTTTTGATTAATGCCATACCCCAAAAAGACAATTAAGACACAACGGGTGCTGAGCTTAGTGCGATCTTTCTTAGGAAGAAAGACAAAGCAAGTAGAACCAAACACTCGAAGGAGTGAGTAGTTAGGAACCTGACCATAAAGCTTTTCATAAGGAGAACTACCAGAAAGAAGAGGGGTGGGCATCCGATTCAGAAGATAGGCTGCAGTGAGAACAACTTCTCCCCAATAACAAGACGTGATGGAGGACGATAGGAGTAGGGACCGGGTAGTATCAAGAAGGTGGCAGTGTCTGTACAAGACGATTGATGGATAGTTCCAAGCGTATCGAGGAATGCATGAAACTCAGAGAGAGAATATTCCCCACCTAGGTCAGATCAAAGAATTTTATTAGACGTGGAAAATTGGGTTTGAACCATGGCATGAAAATTACAATAAATTTTAAAGAGCTCAAATTTGTGTGTCATTAAGTAATTCCAGGTATACCGACTAAAGTCATCTACAAATGAAACATAATAGATAAAACCACCTTTAGTAGCAACCGGAGAAGGTTCCCATGAATCAATATGAACGAGCTGAAAATGAGAGGTAAAAAACAAAAGTACTTTTATTAAATAGTAACGCAGACATATTTGCAAACTTACAACTACTGCATTCTGAAATATTACTGACAGAGACATGACCCAAATGACCGAACTTAACCAAAAGTTTTAAACGCTCACTAGACAGATGTCCTAATCTAGAATGCCAAAGATAAAATGGGGAGGACTTATGATCTAAACAAATCGATGACGCAGCAGTGGAAGAAGTTTTTATCGGGAGATGCAAGCTCTTCAAAATATAGAGATCACCAACTCTATGGCCAGCCCCAATCTACTTCTTGAAATCCCGATCCTACATAACACAACAAGAGGAATAGAAAACAACATCAAAACCAGAGTCAGACAATTGGCTAATCGAAAGAAGGCTTAATGACAACTGAGGAGCATAAAAGACATTAAGGAGAGATAGTGAAGGTATGGTAGTAGACTGAATAGAACCAATAGAAGCAACATGCATAGGAGAACCATCAGTGGTGGCAATACTAATAGGATAAACAAATGGTGCACAATTATTAAGAAGAGATAGGTCAGGGGTCATATGATGAGAAGAGCCAGAATCAAAGATCCAAGTGGTGGATAATATACCTGTGGTGGAGGGACTACACAAACCTGAGTGAGTGGTAGTCATGGCAGAAGCACGGGGAGAAACCCCCCGAATGGCTGCCATGTAAGCCTAATACTGCTGAAATTGCTTAAGATCAAACTCTGGAGAAGCACTACCGGAGGTAGGTGCTGACAAGGCTGTAGGAGGGTGACGATACTACTGTGGGGCAAGAGAACCAGTGGACTGGGAAGCATTTCGACCCTTCAGTTGGGAACGCGTAGGGCAATTATACTTCTAATGACCCTTCTGATGACAATAGATACACTCGTCCTTAAGGATTTAAATGGGGGATTTAATATCATTTGAAAAACTTAACTTTGATTAAAATATGTATGGGAAAAGGACATGGGGTTTAATATAACACATTGGCGTGCTTGTGGTGCAAACTGTGCAATATGAAACGGATGGGCAATGTACAGAAAATGAAATAACAGCATTACAACAATCTGTCAATATCATAAGAAACGCTACACGATGACTCGGATACGTCGCATGGTATGAATAAAATACCATGCGGTGTACCTGTCTACACATTCCAGAATCAGCTCGCTTTTACATGGCAAAACAAACCATATGTCCGCAAAATAATTTTTTATATTTTCCGAATCTCTGAAAAATGATTTACAAGACCATTTTGTTCATCTTATCATATAAAACAATGTTAAAAGCTTTTTGAAATGTTAAAAGATTTAATAAAGTTAAAAAAAAGACTTTTAACATGAAACTTGATTCTGGAATGTACCCACACAGAAAAACAGTAAACAGACTAAACAGAATAACATAAGAAGTAATATGTACAAGAAATAAAATACTGCACGGTGTAATGCACTACGCCGTGCGGAGTTATAAAACGCCGCACGGTGCAACGTATCCGGCACAGAAACTATTTTTTATGTTTTTTGAATATAAATCTCGTTTGAGACCCAAACTCGGTATAGAAAGACCGAGAAGGGCCTTGATCGGCTCCCCTCAAAGCTAAACGTGGTTTAGCCCAAGGAATTTGTTTATACCTTTTGATCGAAGCTTGGATGTGCTTGAAGATGGAGGAATGGAAGTTGATTTGGACTTGAAATGCTTGAATGGAGATTGAAGGATGTGAGGTTGTTTGGATGCTTTGAGGTGGAGGTCCTCCTAAGTCACTAGTTTACTGAACTTAAGAGGAGTACTTTTAGAGAGAGAGAGAGAGTCTAGAAAATGGCAGAGTTACTATATTTGGAGTTGAAGGGGTACTTCTCAACTAGCAGGGGGGTGTATTTATAGGCAATAGAGCTAGGGATGAACACTACCAAGATGGGAGGTGGCTTCTAGGCCAAACAAAATTCATTCTCTGCACCTGCAGGCGTGGCCGACAAATTTTTGCAACGGTCAGAGCTTTTCTCCGAAATGCCGCGCGACATAAAGAGAAGTGCCGCGCTGTATATTGAAATCTCGTACGGTGGAGTGATTTTTTTTGGAATTTTCTGAAATGCCATGCTGCGTTTCTGAAATGCCGCGCCGCGTTTCAAAACGCCGCGTGGTTTTTCGAGACAACACAGTACATTGAATTTCGCGAGGGCGCCCCAAACACTCTCAAACTCGAATTTGGGCATGATTCAAAGCATTGAAAAGCTTGTCAAGTTCTCTTTCTAACCCAATTTGTTTCACTCAAAGACGTTTTATACATTGAAATATGTACCCATTTTACCATCAGTGTGTTATGAAAAAAGTTATTTTTGACTAAGCAAACACATTTTTCTATTTGCACCGGGGGCCACCCTACATGTTTGAAAAGGGGTTTTCTAGAGGTTTAGAGAAGGAGTAACAATCCAAGCCTCGAACATATATTTTTCTTTATTTCATCATCGTGGAACTTAAAGATTATTCGGAGACTCAGATTAGGGTGTCTACACCTTGTTTCTTTAGCAATGAGTTCATGAACAGTCCCATCCACAAAGGGTTGAGGAGAGCGGTGCAGAATTGCCCCACGAAGAGGCTCAAACGCTACTCGAAGTGGCATAAGGAACTGTACAAGCCTCTGCTTCTCGCGATATGCAACAAGAGCATCAGTTGACTGTAGCTCAGCAGGTTCCATGAGAGCTAACTGATCCCAATAACTAGTCATCTCATTATAAAACTCCTGAATAGATTTATCACCCTGACTAGCATGACGAATGGATAATTCAAGCTCATACTGTTTTGCAAAATTGGACTCAAGATACATTGCTTTCAAATAATCCACACTTTCTTCGATGTATTATGTTTCAAAAAATTCATACCAATACGTGGGTCGACTGAGTTGTGGAACTAAGTAAGAATTTGTGCATTGGTTATAATCAGCAGATTTCGGATCGGATGGTTGTGGTGTCGAACCATCCACATGTCCCCATACTCCCTTACCAACAACAAAATTTTGCATGACATGTGCCGAGTAGGAGTAGTTGTTACCAGTCCGAATAACACTAATACCTTGATTTTTATCTCCAAACATGACGAATATATATAAAAAATAGATGCAGAATATCTGATGCTGAGTATCGGATCAGAAAATACCAGAATAGATGTGTTGAGTATCGGATCAAAAAAATACTAGAATAGCTGTAGAATAAAGAAACAGTAACACCACCTTGATCGAATCAGAGAATACCAGAAAAAAAGGCTGTTGGAGTAGTTGGGAAAGAGGGGTGTCAGAGCAGATACAGAAATATCAGATGATATCAAATGCGGGGTCTGGTTGATGGAGGGTCGTTTTGAGATTTTCTGAGGTAGAGAGATTTTTTGAGATGTACTTGAGGAAGAGAGAGGGGCATTGGGTTACTCACCCAGATTTTGAAAAATTGAAGTGTCGCCACCAGGATTTATGGTTTGCCACCTGAGAAATCGTTTTGATAAAAAATGATGGTTTAAAATTGAAAATCAAAGATTGTTTTAAGTTTGGAAGCCATGTTACGAGTGAGGAAGGGTTTTACGGCACCCCTCTTTCCCGACACGAGGTCGGTCTCTACTCAATGTTTGTGGGATTTTATCGAAAATACCTTGTTTCATTAAACAATTAGCAGGTATCCACAGGTATGTCAAGTAAAGAGGTGCATGCATGTGCTAGTGTACAAGATATATTGAAATGATAATGAAAAATGGACAATGACAGAAAAAATGGAAAACTGCTGCTGGAACCACTCTCGAGCGCTCAGGATCGGTCCTAAGCGCTCAGGAATACTGCTAGACCACCGTGGAAACTTTATTAGCACAGATATAACATGATATTTTAAACAGAAACAAAAAAAAAAAAAACTTGAATATGCTCAGCAGAGGGTTTAAATGGCTAGGAATAGGTTCTAGTCCTCCAAACCATGCCTCCTTGCTATTGGAAAATGAAAATAACTGGGCTCTGGGAGGACTAGTTTATACCCAGCGTCTACTAAGAATAGAAAATGCAGCATTGAATGACAAATAAGATTTTGGTGAGCAGCAGCACTCCTGAGCGCTAAGGAATGGTCCCGAGCGCTCGGGAGTGCATCAGTGCTCAGAAAAAATTTTGTTTCTTTGTATTCCTCTTACTTTTACTATTAAACTAAGATAAAATGAATTCACCACCAGTATGGGGAACTGGTATGAGTCCTTGATTCCCCTCAGAAGTAGAAAAACAGTGGATTATGAAGGTGTTTATACATTTTCAAGCTTAGACTTTGCTCCTTGGATTGAATTGAAAGCTTGAAAATAGATGAAAAAATAGTAGAAAACATAGCCTTAGATGTATCTAAGACTAAAAATGTGTTTGTAATTTTCTTGAATTTTTTTTAGAAAAAATGCTTGAGAAAATGATGAACTTTTTAGAAAATGTTTGGGAAATGGCTGATTTGTAAACAATAGGGGAAGTTAGAGAGAGAATTTCATGGTCTCCTTGAAAGATAGAACATAGGGATATTTATAGGAGAGGAGAAACTAGTTTTGAATTTTGAAAAATAAATAAAAAATAAAGTGAAATATATTTTGGGGGGAAATGTCTGTTGGTCTTCTGAGTATAGTCTGAGCATTGACCTAGACCAAGGTTGAATGTTGAAAAGACTGAAAAAGAGTCTGAAAAAGCCATGGTCAATGGTAAAGCTCATCATATGCTGTGACAGAGCTCCCAAGCACTAAAAAATGGTCCCGAGCGCTTAGGAATGATCCCGAGCGCTCAAGAGTATCTGCCCAACTTCAGAAGGGCGCCACAGACACTCCTGAACACGGATTTGGGTGTTTTTTGAAGCATTGAAAAGCTGGTTGAGTCCTCTTTCTAATCCAATTGGTTTTATTCAAATATATTTTATACACTATTTTACTCTTACGGTGTCGAGAAAAAATGCGTTTTAGTTTTGAAAAAGAACAAGAAGCATTGTTCAAACTTTAGTCAAGTCTCATTTTGATTCCGTTTTATCATCGGGGAGACTCGAGGGCACAAATTAAGGATAATTAATAGGCCCAAATTGGGGTGTCTACAGGGCGGCTGAGGGAGAAAGAAGACAGCGGCAGAGAAACAAATGGACAGGTTAGGGTTTAATCCGCTTTGATACCATTAAAACATCCAACTCCAAACCAATTGGCAATGAGTGGAGAGGCTGCCCAGGCTCATATACTAGTTTTGGAGAAGATAATTAACCGATGTGGGACAAATCCCAATACTTTCTCGCACGTGCAAACCCTGACTCGCACGTGGAGAGGTAAACAAAGGATCCACAGGCCTACTACCAATACAGGGGTGCCTGTTGAACACAAATTTTGATTCTGTGAAAAAGACAAAAGAATGTTGAATAAAAGTTAATTTTATTGATGTATGAAATTAGGGTTTACAATCTCTGATGTATTAATTTTCTAATCAAAGAAAATAAAGTCTTCTGATTCTTTTCTTCGATTGTTAAAACGAGGGCTTAATGCTTAATCTCGAATTGAACGGTGAAATCTTCTCTGAGATTTGTGGAGAAGTTGATGATTTGGGTTGAAAGTTTTTCGAGGTTTTGAAGTTTCGATTCGAAGAACTTCTTGTTGGATGCAGACTTGAAGAATTTTGAAAGGCTTGAGGACTTTGATCTTCAGAGCTCTGGAGCTTATATGCTTCAATGTGTAGATGAAAAAATATGAGAGGGAACACCTCTATTTATAAGGATGTGGGATAGAGACTCCAACCCTAACATTACATATTGATCTTTTCGATTATTTCCTTTATTGAATTGAAAAGGAATAATAGTTATTTGATAATTACTTTTTCTTTCTTTTTATTTTAGAGAAGGTAATTATATATAAAGAGATATATTATTATTCATCAAGTAGCCTAATTTGAGTGGCCGGACTTGATAAAATAATAACTGTATCATTTTGACATGTAGCACCATTTGATTGGTCTATTTACATGTCTCTAACTTTTGACCATGAACATTTGACATCACTTGATTGGCCAGTCCATGAAACTTTAACTTTGACTTATAGACACTTGGCGATATTTGATTGGCCAATTTGTATACCCTAGCAACACGTAGCAATTTGTGATAAGTTAGAATTTTTACATGCCTACAGTGCCACATCACACGATACCTTAAATGTAGTACTTAAGACATGGTCACCAAAGCATTAGTGATTTCTTTTAGTATTTGTTACTGCAGGGGAGTGGGGTTGACTGCTCAATATCATCCAATTTTTGAATTAATTGATATGATTTTACTACCAAATTACTCAACTAGGTACGAGTTAAAAGGGGCAGTTTTGGAAGGAGGGATCCCATTTGAGAGAGTTCACGGGACAAATGCATTTGAGTACCCAGGGAAGGATCCCAGGTTCAATGAGGTATTCAACAAGGCCATGATCAACCAAACCACAATGGTCCTCAATAAAATCTTGCACTCTTCCTACAAGGGTTTCGAGCAACTACAAACACTTGTTGATGTCGGCGGCGGTCTCGGTGTCACCCTCGACTTGATCACCTCCAAATACCCTCGTATGAAGGGTATTAATTTTGACCTTCCCCATGTTATCCGACACGCCCCGCCCTATCTCGGTATATATATATTTTTTATCCATTTCCATTTAATTATGTACATTCTGCAATTTAAGTTATTATGATCGAAATCTATTTATCGAGACATATTATTAGCTCCTTAACAAACAATGGTAGTATAACTTCGGTGCAGGAGTGGAACATGTAGGAGGAGATATGTTTGAAAGTGTTCCAAAAGGAGATGCCATTTTCATGAAGGTGAGTTTTAGCTTTCATGTAGATTATGTATATATGGCCTAATATGTCCATATTGTCAATGTTGATTTCCTTTTCCTTTCCAAGTCACATATATACTAGTAAATATATAGAAGCATGTTAATTAGTTATTAGGATGCATAAGAACTTTTCCTTTTCCTTTTTCTTAATTTCGTAACATTTTGTTTTGCTTTTCGTTGTAATTTTCATAATTAATAGTTCATCTCGACAAGGCGAATAGGAAAAATATAAAAATATGGACCGATGTTGAAAAAATTCAAATAAGACGGCTGCTTGACTATTTCCTAGTCCTAAAATAATTGGTTACCCCAAGCATAGGGTGGAGACCGATGTAGCACAATACCCGGTAAGACCGGAGTCGAATCCACTAAGGACTGTGAAGTGTGTGCTGTGGAACCTCGGGTTGTTCTAATTTAACGGGCTCTTAGGTGGACCCCTTGTTGTTTGATTGAGATTAACTAAACTTACGAAATAATTGAACTTTTCAGATAATTAAAAGGAAAGTACGGTCGTAGGTTTTATAGCACTCGTAACTAGTTCAGATTAGCCTGCTCCATTCAGTGTTCTTGAAACTTTCGATTTTAGTGAGAAAAAGATACCCCGAAAGATGAGAATCCTTATGGTTGCTGTTCACCCATGTGTAACGAAGAATGAATTTTGGACCACGTTTTCCGTTCACATGGACTTCGACAATACCCGAATTCGTGTAACGAATGTTCTTTATTATCCTAAAATTGCTTTTCCTTTATTGTTTGAAAATAGGAGCAGTGCCTGAACTGGTCACAGTGTGCTAATCACCCCGCGACCCTACCTATACGACTACTCACTAATCATTGCGCATAAAACAAAAGAAACCTTAACTTGAAAAATGCTTCTATTGCATGAGATGAAAAATAAACAGAATATTATCAACTAATCAAATACAAGCGAATAACTTTTATTAAAAACAGAAATTAAAACAAATTACCAGAATGCGAATAATTAAATAAAACTTCAAAACTTGAAAAAATGAAAACAACTCATGAGAAAAACTAAACAATATTCGGAAGAGAGAAATCTTGATGGCAGCAGTTCGTAGCCCCCAACTCACAGTCGCACTTTTTTTATGTTTCGTCCATGAGAATCCTGACAACACCTTCCTTTTTCTTCTGTAACCTAATGCAGTCAGTAGGTGAATAGTTTATATAGGGGTTGAGGGCTTTAATCACACAAAGGCCCTCTGGACTTCATGGAATAATATATGAACTATTCAATTTTGAATTATTTCGCATTAAACCTCAAATTTCTTTAAAATCTTGTTTTCGTCTAAAGTCTCGGATAACGGGCTCGAGCAACCTATAAACATAAAAACACATAATAAAAATCAGTTAACAAATATAAAAAAACTAATAAATGTATATTGGAGGGCCAAAAATATGTATATTTCGGCACTTATCACACCCCCCAACTTACACTTTACTAGTCCTCGAGCAAAGAAAATAAAAATAAATAAATTCTAATTATGCCACTTTCGTAGGACTCACGATTGCACTTAGCCCGTGCAACAAACCTTTTAAACCCCTAGGCGACTCCAAAGGACGAGTGGAGTCTCGTGAGGGTTTACAGCAATGAACACCCTCAAACACTGTGAATTCTTTTCACACAAAATCCGAAAACTTATAAGACAGCTCAATGATATCTGAAGCAAAGAATATGAATCCATCGCAAAAAGATAACAAATATAAGTAGTTCTAAATACTATCAAGTCATAAAAATTTACCACGGTACCTATACTTGGTGTGTGTGAACAAGAGCTTCGGTCATAAGTGAAAAATGACCAAAAGTTCTCTCCGGACCGAGTCTCGACTTCAAATCTCGCCGTGTCATGCACTCAATAAATATGTGGGGCGGACGTTATGTAAATGAAAGCAAAATACTTCCACACATAATGACACGAAAAGAATGCTCTATAAGTTGACATACGATCTCATGAAAAGAATACCAAGTGTTGGAAACTCTCTTTCTAACCACCAATTCACAACCCATTGCACATAGGATCAAATAGGACTTCAATTTTGATTATAACGTCAGGTAACGGAAAATATTTAAAAGGTAGGTAAAAATCCAAGTATCTGAGAATGGTTTACAATAATTCACATAGTACAAATATAATAATGTGTACCCTCTTCATTTTTTTTTCTCTTTTCAACTTTGCAACATCTCTCTTTCCTACCTTTCTTTCCCATATTTAGAACAAGTATTTCTTCTTTAACACAATAATATGGTGTCTTCCATTTTTGCTTTTTTTTTTCTCTTTTTTTTTTATAGAAAAGATCACCAATCAATAAAACTCAATTCTCACTACATTTACTCTCTCTCTTCTGAAAAACATACCTCCACATAATTATCTAAGCCTTCTCAAGACACAATATAGATGGACGAGCTCAACAAGCAATGGTATCATGCGAAAGGCCAAATGGGCTCACAAGAGATAAATGTATGAAAGAAAGAAACGAATCAGCTCAAAATAGCAAAGATGGCCTATAATCCTCTCCAATGGGCAACACAATCATGCAACTTTCCAAACCCAAGAGATAAGTAGGCAATTCAAAATATTTCCAACACTCGACGACAAAAATAATGAGATCAACAACGAATTTGCTCTTTTGTGATAATAAGAATTTATTTGACACCACTCCAAGAAAAAGTAAGGCTCTAAATTCACATAGGACATAAGTCTCCACTAAACTAGCCATCGAAAATAATCAAGTCATAACTCATAAGCAACCAAAGCCTAAACAGACGTGAAGTGCAAATGTGCTAAAAATAAATACCATAACAAATTCTTCGCGATAAGCTAGCAAAAAGAACTATAATGCCACTACAAATATAATCAAACAATGACTATCACATCTCAAACTCAATCAATCACGAGCCAATCTCAACAGCTTTCAAGTCTCATGCAAAAGATTTCAACCATTTTTTTAATTTTTAAAATAAAGAACAAAGTGAATCCCTTTCCCCAACTTAAATTATTCAATATCTGCATTGAAAATATAAAAAAAATAAAGATATAACATATACGTTAAGAGAGGAAAGATATTACCTCGAAAGGAGAGGCTAAACATAGTAAATTATAGAGAGAGGGACACCCCCCAACTTAGATCGAATAACCTGCAAAAATGTTAGCCTCCAAGACAGAAAGAAAAATAACTCAAAGAAATAAACAAGGCAATAAATAAAATGAAATACAAATAAAAATCATCCACTTTCTTAACGTAAAAGACACAAGTACTACTTTTCTCCCTGGCCAAAGACTGTGGTTCCCTATTTGTTGGAAGGACAGTATGTATAGGATTCAACGATACCTTGAGAAATAGTGCCATCATCTAATAGGCTGTCACTTCCTCTGGCGCTGCCAGATTCCTTACCCACCACTCTGTTTATAAAGCAATCTCCACAGATTTTGGACATTAAAGTCAAATGGTTCAGATAGAATTCTCGCTGCTAACTACGCGCCTGCTGTCGGACCCAACCTCCTAAACACTAGATACATAGCTTCGACCAGATGGCTATACCAGACCATTATTCTGATTATTTTTTTTCTTTTTTTTTTTGCATTTTATTACTTAACAAGAAATAAAATAACAAATATACAAATATTGTGCCCAAAACCCAAGTCAATGATAGGTACCTTTATCGATAAGAGCCGGGTCCACTTCTTAGTGAAGAGAGTGGTATGCGAAAACTACCCGTCGGAACGTAGCCACACAACTACACAACAGGGTCGTTCGAATAAACATGATCGATCAACACCTCATCTGGTTCACCTATTTTTACATATTCCAAAAATGGTTTTAAATGCTGCCCATTAACCTTAGAATTATTATTATTCTTAGGGTCACAAATATCTACCGAACCATTCAGATAAATCTTATTCACAACATAGGGACTGTCCCAACGGGACCTTAACTTACCGGGAAATAAATGAAGGCGCGAGTTATATAGCAACACTTTCTGACCAACACTAAAGGTTTTGCGCTGAATATTTCTATTATGGTACACCTTAACCTTAGCCTTATAAATACTCGTGCTTTCATACGCGTCATTCCTAATTTCATCAGGCTCACACAACTGGAGTTTCCTATGGGCACCCGCCTCTAGTAAACACGTGTTCAACATCTTAATGGCTCAATAGGCTTTATCCTCCATCTCAACGGGCAAGTGGCAGGCCTTACCATAAACGAGCCGGTAGGGTGAAGCACCTAACACGATCTTGTAAGCGATGCAGTAGGCTGACAAGGCATCAATCAACCGAAGTGACCAATCCTTCCTATTCGGGTTCACGGTCTTCTCTAGAATTCCCTTAATCTCACGATTCGCTAGCTCAGCCTAACCATTAGTTTGAGGGTGATAGGAAGTAGACACCTTCTGAGAGATGCCATACTTACTCATTAACGCCCCAAAAGACCTATTGCAAAAGTGCGAGCCTTGATCAGAGATAATGGCACGTGGCATGTCAAACTTTGATAAAATGTAAGTTCGAAAGAACTCTAGCACGACCTTAGAATCACTAGTCTTAGTGGGGACAGCCTCAACCCACTTGGAAACATAATCCACCGCGAGGAGGATGTACTCATACCCGTATGACACCGAAAACGGGCCCATGAAATCAATGCCCCAACAATCGAAGACCTCTATCGCAAAAATGTTCTGTAGGGGCATAATATTTCACAGGCCAATCTTGCCTAATTTCTGGCACTGATCACACGACTTGCAAAAGACGTATGTATCCTTAAAAAGATTTGGCCAAAAGAAACCACACTCATTTACCTTGACGGTGGTCTTCTTTGCGGAGAAATAACCTCTACACACCTCGGTGTGACAAAACTCTAAAATTTCCTTTTGATCAGCTTCGGGGACACATCGTCGCACAATCTGGTCTGTGCAATTCTTGAACACATATGGATCATCGTAAATATATTGCTGGACCTCTCTCAAAAGTCGCTGCTTTTCAGCTGTGGACCAATGGGGTGGAATTTGCCCAGTCACCAAATAATTGACGAAATCTGCAAACCTTGGGCACATATTAGCAGCGAATAATTGCTCGTCAGGGAAAGTATCCACGATGGGGAGATGAGAGGTGGGGTCCTCAAACTTCAGACGAGACATGTGGTCGGCCACTACATTCTCAACCCCTTTCTTATCCTTAATCACGAGGTGGAATTCTTGCTGCAAAAGAATCCACCGGATAAGGCGAGCCTTCTCATCTTGCTTGGTCATCAAATACTTCAAGGCCGTATGATCGGTATACGCCACAATCTGCGAACCTACCAAGTAGGATCGAAACTTATCTAAGGCAAACAACACCACGAGCAATTCCTTCTCGGTAGTGATGTAGTTCAATTGTGCCTCATTCAAAATCTTGCTTGCGTAGTACATGACGCAGAGATCCTTCCCTTGTCGTTGCCCTAAAACCATCCCGACTGCATAGTCGGATGCGTCGCACATCAACTCAAAGGGCAAACTCCAATTCGGAGGCTGCACGATCGGCGGAGTAGTGAGACTCCACTTCAATGTCTGGAATGCCTTCTCACAGGTCTCAGACCACACAAAGGGCGCGTCTTTCGACAGCAAATGGCACAATGATCGAGAGATAGCACTGAATCCCTTAATGAAACGTCGGTAGAAACCGGCGTGATTAAAGAAAGGCCGAATGTCTTTTACAGACTTTGGAGTAGGAAGATTTGCAATCAAATCAATCTTCGCCTTATCCACCTCAATACCCTTGGATGAGACAATGTGTCCCAACACAATCCCTTGGGTCACCATGAAGTGGCATTTCTTCCAATTAAGCACAAATTGCTTCTCCTCGCACCGTTGCAAGACTTTTCCTAAATTCTCGAGGTATTCGTCAAACGAATCCCCAAAAATTGAAAAGTCATCCATAAACAGCTCCACGATTTTCTCTACCATGTCGCTAAAAATTCCTATCATGCACCTTGAAAAGGTTCCGGGAGCGTTGCACAAGTAAAAAGACATGCGACAGTAGACAAACGTGTCGTAAGGACACGTGAATGTGGTCTTTTCTTGATCCTCCATGGCTACCTCTATCTAATTGTAGCTAGAGTGCCCACCAGGAGACAATAAAATGCCCGGCCAGCCACCCTCTCCAGAATTTGATCAATGAATAGGAGAGGGAAGTGGTTTTTCCGGGTGCTTGCATTAAGCTTCCGATAATCTATGCAAACTCGCCACCCAGTTTGAACACGGGTTGGCACCAACTTGCCCTCACCGTTCATCACGACGGTCACTACAGCCTTCTTAGGCACTACCTGACCGAGCTCACCCACTCACTATGGGCTATCGGGTAGATAATACATGCATTCAAGAGCTTCAGCACCTCAGCCCTAACCACCTCCTTCATATTAGGATTCAAACGACGTTGAGGTTGCCTAGAAGGCTTCACATCCTCGTCTAGAAAAATGCGGTGTGTACACACCGTTGGACTAATTCCTTGCAAATCTGCTATCGTCTAGCCTATTCACCTACGTGCTCTCTCAACAAGGCGAGCAACTTAGCCTCTTGATCTGCCTTGAGGGATGAGGAGATCACCACCGGAAAAGTATCATTGCCCTTAAGGAAGGCATATTTAAGCGTGTCCGGCAGAGGCTTTAACTCTGGTTTAGGCGGTTGGATAGATGATGGGAGAGTTTTAGGAAATGGGGCGCCTAGCGGCTCAAGAACTAGGTTCCAAGTGGCACCACACACATCCTCTACAGCAAGCATCTCCATCAAACTCCGTACCTCTGCAGAATCTAAGAAAGACGCCTCTTCTGCGGTTAAGGCTATCTCTAGAAGATCCTTGTACAACACACTATCGACATGCTCTTACACCATCGTGTCAATCAAACCTACCTCATATATCTCCTTATCATCCTTAACCTGACTATACACGTTGAAAACATTCACCTCCATTTTCAAGTCCCCAAACAATAATTGGACTTGTCCAGTTTTGAAATCCATGATAGCATTGGAGGTGGCCAGAAATGGACGGCCGAGGATGATAGGAGTCTTCTCAAAGACCTTCGGTATCGGGCAAGTATCCAGGACGATGAAATCGATTGGAAACAGGAACTCGCCCACTTGAATTAAAACATCCTCCACCACCCCCTTGGAAATTCTCACACTCCAGTCAGCCAACTGTAGCATGACCGGTGTGGCTCTCAAATCGCCTAAGCCTAGCTTCGAGTATACCGAATAGGGGAGCAAGTTGACAATTGCTCCTAAATCCAGCAAAGCCTTATCAAACTTTTGACATGCGATCGCTATAGGGATGGTGGGACAATTAGGGTCCTTACACTTGGTGGGGATCTCAGCTTGGAGAATGGAGCTCACTTGCTTCGTTAGAAGCATTTTGTCCTAACTCTTAGTTCTCCGCTTTGACGTGCATAAATCCTTTAAGACCTTTGCAAACTAAGGAATTGCTTCAATGGCTTTCATCAAAGAGATGGGAAACTAAACTTTCTTGAATAATTCAAGCATTTGAAAGTTCACATTGACCTTAGGCTTCGCCACCAAGCGATTTGGATATGGACCAACAGGTGGCGTCGGAGTTGTGGGGCTGCAGTTGCAAGCACCACCACTTCAGGAGACTCCGCCTCTTTCTCTACCTTAGGAACACTTTCGAAGTCTGGAACGACTGTTGAAATAGCTACAGGCACCGAGGGTGGAACCGATTTTTGCTTTGGAGGTAAGTTCTTGTCGATCACCTTCTCACTTCTGAGAGTGGTGATCGCCTCAGCCTCTTCCAGACTGAGATTCAGATTACTTGGGCCTGAAGAATCGCCCACATAATGAGTACAGCGGTATTGACTAGAGGTTGAGAAGGAAACTTTCTCTTCTCCTGCTGGACTTGTCCAACTGCTGCCGTCAACTGGGTCAATTGGGTTCTAATGTCACCAATTGCCTGCTTAGTCTGTTCAGTCAAGCTAATTTGAAACTGTATGAGAGCCTTCATCATCTCATCAGTCTGTTTATCTTGCGGGGGATGGTTAATGCCTGGGGGTGGTCCAAAAGATGAAGGATCGAACCCCTGCTACTGCTGAGGTGGGTAACGGAACTGGGTCATTTGACCTTGAGGAGGTCGGAATTGCTGAACTTGTGGCTGAGATGGTGCCTGGGGTTGCCTCGGGGCTTTTTGATCCCTCCAACTTAGAAGTGGGTTTTGGGTCCAACCTAGATTGTAGGTGTTTGAATAAGGATCCCAACGCTGGTTAAGCGCGTTCAGCTCAGCCTGATTACTATGGTATGAGTCTTTAACAATGGGAATCGCGGGGTAGGCAGTGACTAAATGCCCCGGATACTCACATAATGCGCACACCTCCTCGACTCTCACCTCACCTCACCTACTGGACTTGCTTAAGCTTCAAGTCCTCTAATTGCCTAGTCAGCTTGTCCAGCTGAGACTAGACATTATGCTCTCGCACGCTCGATGGGAAAACACCAGATTCACTGGGTTCCTGAGCAGCCATGGCCCTATCACCGAGTTCGGAAGGTTCTCAACTCTGATGTTTTTCGGCCAAGTCATCGAAAAAGTCCCACACATTGTCTAGGGACTTGTCGAGAAAATCCTCCTCCTTACAGAGGTACTCAATTTGTTGGACCGTAGCAACATTCAAGCCCAAATAGAAAAATGACACCAACTGGTGTTTCACGAAACCATGATGTGACAAGGACAACAGCAAATCCTTGAACCGCTCCCAGCACCTTAAAAATGACTCGCCCTCTTTCTGCTTATATGACTAAACTTGGCAAATCAAGTACTTCGATTTACTCTCTGAGAAATACTTCTTGTAAAATAGATCTCGGATAGCAGCCTAGGTCCTGAGAGATTGTGGCTTCTGCATTCGCAGCCACTTATCTGCGTAGTCCTTGAGTGATGGTGGGAAAAACTTAAGGCAAGCATTCTCCCACTAAAGAGTGGTGGTAAGGGTGCGCACTAACCCCTCGAAATAACGAACGTGATCATACGGATTCTTATTCTCCTTCCCATAAAATAGGGGAAGGGCATTATGCATACCAGACTTAATGGTGAAAGCATTACGTGCTTCCACCGTCTCGGTTGGTAGAACTATTGAACCGAGAGGAGTGCTCCTCTCAGGATGCATGTGGGCACGCATTGGCATCTGTGGCTCTGCCATCGATGACTTAATTATTAAATCAACGAACAGGCCACCGATATCAAACGACTCACCACTAAAAGATTTTTGCTCCACGATTACTCTCGGCGCTCTCTCAATGTCTACGAGACGTATGGTATTGTCTCGGTAGTACTTAGGCTTTAGAGGTGATTGCTTTCCTACGATGGAGGATTGCTTACCTCTACCTATGTTGATTCGAAACAATTGAAGAAAAAAAAATATAAATAACTAACCCGAATTCTTAACACACGTTACCGTCCCCGGCAACGGCGCCAAAAATGCTTGACGATTTCCTAGACCTAAAATAATGGGTTGCCCCAAGTATAGGGTAGAGACCGATGTAGCACAATACTCAGCAAGACCAGAGTCGAATCCACTAAGAATGGTGGAGTGTGTGCTGTGGAATCTCGAGTTGTTCTAATTTAACGGGCTCTTAGGTAGCCACTCCTTGTAGTTTGATTGAGATTAACTAAACTTACGAAATAATTGAACTTTTCAGATAATTAAAAGGAAGGTACGGTCATAGGGTTTATAGCACTTATAACCAGTCCGGATTAGCTTGCTCCATTTAGTGTTCTTAAAACGTTCGATTTTAGTGATAAAAAGATACCCAGAAAGATGTGAATCCTTATGGTTTCCATTCACCAATGCGCAACGAAAAATGAGTTTTGGACCCCCATCCCCGTTCACATGGGCTCCGACAATACCCGGATTCGTCTAACGAATATTCTTTATTATCCTAAAATTTCTTTTCCTTTATTGTTTGAAAATAGGAGCAGCGCTTGAACTAGTCACAGTGTACTAATTACCCCGTGACCCTACTTATACGACTACTCACTAATCATTGCGCATAAAATAAAAGATATCTTAACTTGAAACATGCTTCTATTGCACGAGATGAAAAATAAACAGAATATTATCAACTAATTAAATACCAGCGAATAACTTTTATTAAAAACAGAAATTAAAACCAATTACCAGAATGCGAATAATTGAATAAAATTTCAAAACTTGAAAGAATGAAAACAACTCACGAGAAAAACTAAACAATATTCGGAAGAAAGAAATCTTGATGGCAGCAATTCGTAGCCCTTAACTCACAGTCGGCGCTTTTTTTTATGTTTCGTTCGTGGGAATCCTGACGGCAGCTTCCTTTTTCTTCTTTTTTTCTTCCATAAGCTACTGCAGTCAGTAGGTGAATTGTTTATATAGGGGTTGAGGGCTTTAATCACACAAAGGCCTTTTGGACTTTATGAAATAATATATAAACCATTCAATTTTGAATTATTTCGCATTAAACCCCAAACTTTTTTAAAATCTTCTTTTTGTCTAAAGTCTCGGACAACGGGCTCGCACAACCTATAAACATAAAAACACATAATAAAAATCAGTTAACAAATATAAAAAACTAATAAATGTATATTGAAGGGCCAAAATATGTATATTTCGGCATTTATCAACGGCACCTTAAACAACTAAGACAATTGTTTGATATTTTTTCGTCTTTAGTGATTTTTTTTTCTGCCATAATTTTTGTATTTTTTACACTCCTCTTATCGAGACGGATGATTAATCCAAAAAAATATGACGTAAATCTAACAAAAATTCAGAAAAGACGAACAGAACACATAAAAGGAGGAAGAAAAATAAGTTTGGCAAAATACAACAAAGAACATGTTTTGATAATTAATACCTGTCAAGAATATTTTCAGCATTAACAAATATTCTCAGCATGTCCTTGGTAGGTATTAATCAAAACAAGTCCTGGGCCGTCTTTTTCTCAATAAGGGTTTACAATAATTGAACTTAGGGTGTTAAGGTGGTTTTATTACTCCTATATATATGATGAATTAATAATGATGGCAATAGTTACAATTTATGCTATTATATATCATATATACAGTGGATACTTCATGATTGGAGTGATGATCACTGCGTGAAGTTACTGAAGAACTGTCATAAAGCTCTACCGGACAACGGAAAGATAATTGTGGTGGAGGGAATTCTTCCGGTGATGCCAGATAGCAGCTCTACGACGAAGGTCATTTTCCAACTCGATCTACAAATGATGACTCAACACTCTGGAGGAAAGGAGCGGACGCAACAAGAGTTTCTTGCACTGGCAACCGGAGCTGGGTTTTCTGGCATCAGATTGGAATGCATTGTCAGCAACATGTGGGTCATGGAATTTTACAAGTAGCGTCCGCGTTTGGCATAGAACTGATCAAGCAAAGAGAGAGATATGTTGAAAGTTAATCTTGCCCATGTGAGGTGGGCCTATGTGTTCTATTGTTGAGTGACAAAGTGGAGGCTAGGAGTAAAGAGGGAGGCGAGAGTAAGGCCAAGTCAGAGAGGTCTTTGCATTGTATTTGCGGTGCATTTACTCTGTGTGGTTGTGCAGTCATTCAGTAGCTTGTCAAGTAGTGTATAAGATAGTTGTGAGGTAGTGTATAAAGTAGTGTGCATGTGTATTGCATCAAAGTGTGTGTGGGAGTTCAATTGCTGTAAGAGAGAGAGAGAGAGAGAGAGAGAGAGAGAGAGAGAGAGAGAGAGAGTGTGTGTGTAGTGCCTTCAGTTTGTGAGGTGTGTGAGCCGTGGGGTGAGATATAAGTGTGTAAGAGTGAGTTTGTAATATTCAAATTTGTGTGCTGAATCAATAAAGAGATTTGTGAGTGCTTTGTGTGTAATCTCTCCGGGTTTAAAATTGTTAATGAACTTCCACCACCAACAATTGTTGGAAAGCGGAAGCGATTACAAACACACACATTCAAACATAGAGTGAACACAAATTTTACGTGGTTCCCCAAAGAATGGATACATCCATGGACAATGGATTTTACTATGAAATCAGGGAGGAAAATACTCAAGTCACCCTACTCAACCTCACACTCTCACAGCTCTCTTTTCTCTCTATTTCCCACTGCTCACTTTTTTCCCCACATATCAATACAATACATGCACATACATATTTATACCTAAAACAAGTGCATCCATCTACCCCACACCTTACTACTAATGGGCAACCTTTGGAGACTTCACATTCGGCACACTTGCATAGCTGCCAACTTTGACATTTTGCTTTCCTTCTTTTCGGCCAGCCTCATTTTTTCCTTCAAGCCAACCCACACATGGGCGGCTAAATCACATCCCCACAATAATTAAATTTAATATTTCAACACTGTTGAAATATGGTAAGTTTGATTTACATGTGAAAAATATGTTCAAGGATTTGCCAAGAATTTGGATCAGACTAAGAGATTTTGTCAAAGATTGGTTGGATAAGATTGGTCTTGAAAGTCTAATCTGGTAGCCATACAGGTGATCCCATGAGATTTGTCTTTTGTTTGATTTAGAACTTGTACATATCCTATATATATGTGTACAAGTCGTAGTGTAAATTTGTGGGAAGTTAAGGAGAACAAGAGTAGAAGAGAACAGAGAGCAGAGAGGAAGAGAGAATCATGGAGCCCCTGCACAGGACTCCCCCACCACCAGTGAATGTGAGAAATAGAGTTGTGAGGTGTGAGTGAGTAATGTGTAATTTCGTGAATGTATTTGTGTTAGAAATTAATAAAAGTTGAGTTAGTTCAGAGCATGAATATGTGCCGCTTCTGCTTTCTAACAATTGGTATCAGAGCGAGCCAAACGATCTTGGACAAAGAAACTCAAGACGAGAAGGACGGGCCATATGGGCCAAAGAAATTAGAGCCAGAATTGACGATCGAGAGAAAAGAATCGGAGTTGGAGTAGAAAGCGAAGATGATCGTGATGTTGAGAGGCTTCGACGGCGGTAGAGACGTTGTCATGTGTGGCGGTGTTCCTCTGTTTTTCACAGAGGAGGAGAAGAAAGAGCTGAAAAATTAAGACGAAGAAGAAGAAAAGTTGCAGAAAAGAAAAAAAAGATAGAAGACTATGAAGAGAAGGAGGGTAGACCTATGGTACACATCCCTTACTAAGTGTATACCGTACGCACCATCTATATATTCCTTTGGATTTGAGATAATTAATCTTGACCGTTCAATTTTTTAATTAAAAAAAAAAAAGACAACTTGTCTAACTGGTCATCACTTACTCTATTGTTGAGTTTCTCTCTCTTCTATCTTTAATGGGCTTTCAAATGCAGTCCAATATCAATTTGGTGGATTAGAAATTGTGGTTTTTAGGAATATATTTTTTTACTTTCTAAACTATTAAATTTAAAATTATGAAAATAATAAAATAATTTAACAAATCAATAAAGTTAGACTGTTCGATATGATCAATTTTTTAGTCCAATTTGATCAACATGACATTATTAAATTTTAATGTCCTCTGATATGTACTTGTCAATATCCGATAATCTTTGATTTTAGTAACAATGTTGAATATCGTAAGACTTGATATCCTAACGGTTAGATCGATCATCCTAACAAAAAATTAAAAAACAAAACTTAAGTTAAAATTGGTCATACTTTTAACAGTCATACTCAACCCATTTCACCTGAAAGGTCAAACCCAAATCCTTGTCCTGAGACAGTTGAATAATTAATTTTTTATTTATCCATGAAAAAATTGTGGGATTTTGATTTTGTAGATTAAATTTTTTAGAGAGAGAATTTGATTTGGAGAAATATTTTGAAAGGAAATTGCAATTGTATTAAAAAATTTGGGTATGGTACTTACTTTTTGGTGAATTTCTTAGATGGAAATTTTGAGCAAGAATTTCATTTTTAGTTTAAATTTTTGAGGTATTGTATAGGAAAAAATTAAAATTTCAAAAAAATAATATGGATGGAATTGAAAATTAAGATAATATAGCAGAAATTTTAAATTTTAAAAAAATAATGTGGCAGAAATTAAAAATAATTTTAGTTTAAATTCCGTACAAGACATTGTGCTAAGGTAACGGCAATGTATGGTATTGTTACTGAATTTGTGATTTTTTAGACATTTATAATTTTGCTTGGGTATAATTATTATTAATTGTGGTACGACATATTTTGATCTTATTATTGAATATTTTAATCGATTCTTTTAGTACAACACATTGTGGTAAGAAAATGTTAATTTATGGTATTGTTATAATTTGTGATATTTACATATGTTTTCTTTTGATACGACACGTTGTGGTAAGTAAATGATAATTTTAGGTGTCGTCGAAACAATTGTGGTTATTTTATAAAATTTGTGGTATTTTACAAATATTTTTGGCTTGAGTATAACAGTTGTTCTGGTACGACATATTTTGATTTGTTACGGAATATCATACGAATTAAAGAATTTTTGGTATGACTCATTGTAATAAGATAATGCCAATTTATACATTTGTGAGTAGCATCATTTAATTTTTGATATTGTACGCATATATTTAGTTGGGATACAAGTATTATGGATTCTGTTACGAATAATTATGGTTACATAATAACAATATTTTTTAATTATGGGTATTCTGCTAATAATCTGTTCAGCAAGTAAATTTTTAAGTACAAGTCGTAACTAACATCATAAATATGCATTAGAAAATCACAAATTGTCATAATTTAGACGTATGGTATACTCTGTGTATCCTAGTTTTTTCCGAAGAGGAAGAATTGTTGCAGAAAAGAAAAAAAGAAAAAGTATAGTGCTGTATGCAAGTGTGCTGGCTGTCGGCAGAGGAAGAAAAAAGGAAGCAATAATATGATGGGTCCTTTATTATTGAATGGCTCGTGGGTTGTTTCACCAGTGGGAGGGTTTGGTGGTTTGGTCAAAACCAAAATTATCCAGTGTGGGTGGTACCATGTGTGGTATGGTGCAACCATATGAGTGAACGGTACCCCACGATGAGTTGATGAGAAAAGGACTCACCAAGTGATTTGAAGACGAAGTTTTGACGAGAATCTGATGGAGTAAACAAGACGATGTGATCACGGCCGACGAGACGGAGACAATGTTTTGGCTACCCATAGCCAAGTGATGGACAAGACGCGACGGAGAGGAAAATCGGATGTGATTTTGCCAATATTTGACGAGAGGTTTTTTGCACTCCATGCCTAAAATCAAAGATGACGGACGAGACGAGGCGTGATGTGAGATTTTTGGCCAAAAAATGACGATGGATAGAGAAGGAGCCTTGTAGGCCTAAGAAGACGAGACGTAACGTGAGACGAGACGTAAAGAGATGACAAAAAAATTGGCCAGCCACTAGCGGTTCAAGTTATGTTCGGACCTAAGTTCGAAATATGGAATAAGGAGTGACGTACTTCTTGTGTGACGAGATCAACCAACAGAGTGGATGAAGAGGCTCGAGGAGAAGGAGCCAAGATGAACATTAGGCGGTAGTTCTAGTGATGAGAGACAGAGGTAGAAATGAGATGAGACTGATGCATCAGACAAGAGAATCAAGCTTAAGAGGGATGTTGAAATATGGTAAGCTTGATTTACACGTGAGAAACACGTTCAACGATTTGCCAAGGATTTAGATCAGACTAAGAGATTTTGTCAAAGATTGATTGGATAAGATTTGGTCTTCAAAGTCCAATCTAGTAGGCACACAGGTGATTCCAAGGGATTTGATTTAGAACTTATACGTATCCTATATATATGTGTACAAGTCGTAGTGTAAATGTTTGGGAAGTGAAAGAGAAAAAGAGTAGAAGAGAGCAGAGAGGAAGAGAGAATTAGGGAGCCCCTGCGGGGGACTCCCCCACCACCAGTGAATGTGAGAAATAGAGTTGTGAGGTGTGAGTGAGAAATGTGTAATTTCGTAAATGTCTTTGTGTTAGAAATCAATAAAAGTTGAGTTTGTTCAGTGCATGAATTTGTGCCACTTCTGCTTTCCAACGATCCAAACATTTGAGATCTGGAGATGCTGCAAAGCAGCTACTTGTAGAGCGTTGTAGTGCACCACCACAGTCGTCCAAAAGTATTTTCAATAGTCTGGATTAAAAACGAACTCTTTCAGAAAAAAAGTTAACTCTTCACTGGAAGAGTTTGTTTCAATTTGAACCATTGATAGCTGCAATGGATGATTCGAAGGCACCCTACAAAACGCTCTACATGAAGCTACTTTGCAGCATCCCTGGATCCGCATCTGATATCTATCCACCGAAGGCATGGCAAAAGCTTAATACAAGACCACTTAGACAATCGAACTTCGACGAATAAAAATCCAAATTTTGATTTTTGGTAATTTTTTTTATATGGTCTATCTAATAAGTTTTTCCTTTGTATTTAATATTTCTTGAGGCCAGATCAATCCTCTATCATTCGAACTATAGATTTCAAAATTCCATCATCTTATAAGTTTATTTAAACAAGTAAGTAAAACTAGACTACACCATCATTTTAGTGATAACAATGATTGGAGCAGTTCATCTTGTAGATCTCCTCAAGAATATTGATCATGGCAAAAAAAACATGTCTAACAGGATATCGATAGATATGTTTTTCATGTCCATTCATCAGGAGGGGAAAAAAAAAATCTGACGCACTAGATTTTCAACTCGTCATCTCAAGGTAAATAGGTCAATTCAAAATCATATGTATTGATACCCAATCAACTTGAATTATATTGTGGTTATGATCAGTGTTGTGCTCCCATAATAGGCCCCTTAAGGGCATCCTAAAGCTTGTTAGTCCCTTGAGAAGATAACAACAAAAACGCGAAATACTTAACCATGTTAAATTTATTGTTCAAACATGCACTCCTGGAAATCAACTACAGTATAATGCCTCATATAGACTACTGGTCCAATAATTTGTTGGAGCCTATAATCATGGCTCAAAATGGATTATTTAAAATTAGTGGTACTACCTTGCATAGTTTGCCATAACCAAAGTATTACTTTTGTAGACATTAAACGTGCAACGAAATATTATGAGACACCATACTGTTTCATGAAGATGACTCCTAATTCAGTTGGTAAAATAAGTACTAATAACTGCCCTTTTTTTTAAAGGAATTTGATTTTACACTCCCTATAAATTCATGCATACTATTTTTTTAGTATTTAGTAGATGAATTTACAAAATAGTCCCGGCATGCATACACTTTTTATAAATTTTAGGAATTATTTAATAAATTTACCTGCTAAAAGATGAAGAAAAAAGAGTGTTTGCATCAATTTGAAGAATGTAGATATCAATTTCCTTTCCTAAAACAGTATAGAATATTTCACGCATCTTTTTTCTTTTTTTTTTTGAACGGCAAAATCTTTCACGCGTCTTTTTCCTAGTGACTACAAAGTCGCAAGGTTCCAGGTCCACCACTAGATTGTTTATGCACATCACACCGCTTTGGTACTAATTATGGCAATCCCAAGGATAAAGAAAGGAGTAAATTATTCAATAGTTCTGGACTACATATCATGTAGCATGTTCATGTGGTGCTCCCAACCAATCACGTATAGGGAAATTTCATGGGTGCCACATAATCAACCTCTCTTGTTAAGCGTTTTGGAGATAAGGGTTGACTCACTTAGTGTGGGTAGCGATAATTTACTAACCGGGAGCACGACGTAAGACATGCCACTTGGTATTTCAGGACATTTGTTTTTTCGGTAACTTGTAGTATTATCATTACAATTTAAAGAACAAATATCGATAACCCCTAAAAATTAGATTTAGATACGAAAGCAAGCAACCAATGCATGTCCAAAAGAAACCTGCCTAATAAGGGAAAAAAAAATACAATTTGGAATCAACCGATTTTAGTAATTTACGTGGTAAAGAAGACATATCTGAGAGCTTCATAAGTACATATAACCCCGTTATCTAATGAGAATTATCGTTATCTTGTCAAAAAAATAAATACATATAACCCATTAGATTTTCTAAATTATTAAATTACCCTATGATTTACAAAATTACAATTCAACCCCTTAAGTTGAATAAATAATTATGTGAACTGCAGTGTTGTTCATCAATTGCGGGTTGTCCATAATCTTGTCGCTTGTATTCTTGTTGCAGGGGTATGCCCCTTTGGTTTTGTTCTAAGGTTTTTGGTTATAAAATTTTACATTACCCCCAAAAAAAAAAAAAAAAAGTACTTAGGTGCACCGTGTGGTTTATGGACTTGGAAAACAAGTAGGTTTTAATTTTTTTTTTTATCGGTAAAGAAAATTTTATTAAGAGAAAAGAACTCAATAGGGTATATCGAGGAGGAGTAAACAAGAATCAATAAGCGGGAGAACCCAATCTAATCATGTGCTGGGAGAATTCCCCAAAAAGAAGTCATTCAACAAAGGGTTGATTAGATAACTAGAACAAAGATGGAAATGTGGTGACAAGTTAGGGGCGACTTACCCCCCTTGGGAGAAGGACAGCCTAAGGGGCAGTGGCGACACCACAGCCAAGGATGCGGGGTCCAGCGATCCCATGGAATTTTTTTTTTTTACTACTACTATATTGAAATTTTTTAAAAATTAATAGATTGACCCCATTGATATTTACGACGACACTACATGCACATGATAATTTTTCTTTCATATTAGATACAAAATCAGAGGCAACACTGCACAAAACGAAAAGCAAAACGTATTCACCACCTCTATTATCTTTGAGTCTTCTATTCGATCGATCACCGATGAAGCTTTGCCCTTTGAAATTTGTATATGCTCAAGCTTGATATGGGTTGTTTGATATGTTGGGAAAATAATTATTTAGACTTTGACGCTAGCTATTGACATTAAGACTATCATGCAACAATTTCAAAATATGAAATCGTGTCGAATGCAATTGTAGAATCTTGTACGTGTAGCCTTTTTTTTTTTGTCGAGAACTTATAAGAAAGATTATTAGTATTAGTATATGCATTTTGATATATTTTGTGTACAAATTGAAACGCTTGTCGAGCTTTAAATATGATTTTTGTTGGAAGTAGGTTATTAATTGCCATTATTATATTATATTTTTTCGATCTTACAATTGGCAAAGGTATTGACGTTTATAAATGACCCCATATTTCAAAATTCCTGGAGTTGCCACTGCTAAGGGGACCAGTGTTTTTAGGGCAGCCTTACAGGCTCTTAGCTAAGGGCGGCTTACGGAACCTGGATAAATGAGATGAACGGAACCCTTGGTTTTGCGCGGCAAGGCTCGATAAGCCTTCACTTGTTTTTGGTCTTTCATTTATGACAAATAGTGTATGTGTTTCTTGTTTATGAAAATTCAAGAATTTTTATTGTTTAATGACAATTTTAACAAGTAATTATGTACTTTACCAAATAGACATGTGCCCTAATTAATCCGAATGGTTTTATGAAATAAAGATATTTTTGGAAAAAAAAAAAAAAAAAGACATGTGCCCTAATTATGTACTTTAGCCCAACTGCCAATGAACACTATCGAAATCCCTCCACTCTAGCTAACTCCATCGAGCTGATCAGAAGTACTCTTTTGATGAGTGTGTGTGTGGGTGGGTCCTGTATTTCTTATTCTAGTCTATCTTGTTTCCTTGACAATTTTGTCTCGGTTTAAGTCTCACCAAACCCATGCGCTATCACATGTCCTGTTTTTTAATCGGCCAAAAAGGATTTTATAAATCCTTGAAAACGATTATAAAGATTCAACGGATCACGGGCATACCGGCATAACATCACCCAAGAACCAAACCCAATGGAAGACAAGAAGCCAACCAAAAATACCACAACCAAAACCACAACACCCTCTAAAACAACCCAAAAGATAGAACAACCGGAAGGAACAGAACCTAAAACCAAGATACAAAAACCCAAAAACGCCAAACCGCGGATTTAAAAATCCAAAGAAAGAGAGGCACGTTCTGCGAAATTGTCGTCTTCCTCCAAAAATGCTAGGTATCAACTACCAAGTTTTTGTGAGCTGGATGGTGTCTTGGATCTTTTCCAATTCAATGCTCTTGGGATCAACATACTCTCTGCTTTGGTACTCTATTATTTCGATCTCCTGGGATCAATCATTTTCTACCTCTAGGGATCAATCAGGCCTTGGAGTTCTTGAAATTATAGGACCACGTAACCAATGCTTTGGAGCAAACGTACCTCTGCAACAAAAGGCAGTTTGATCAGGATTATACTTCCTGAGGCTTGCTGGATCATTTTTATTTTTGGGAGTTCTCTTGGGCTTTTGGATTGTAAACTCTCTTGTGGTTTCTTTGCTTTATTCTATATTGAGTTGGCTCCTTGCGAACTCTCTTTTCTATTTCTTTCGGGTCTTGGATGACATATGATTTTTCTGAGGCTTATGTGCCAACTTAGTTGGGATGTCTGTTTCGGGTTGTGATGCTGGTTCTCCTTATTCCCTTTAGTCGTTGTAATCTTTTTTCAAAGATTTAATAAAATTTCTTTGCTGTTCAAAAAAAAGAATGTTGATTTTTTTTTTTTTGGCTCAGCAAGAACGTCGATTCTTTTTGCTAATTCGGCCTCCTCTATTTCAACAAAATTTGTTAAAATATAGTTTTCCCCTGTAAGTTTAACGCCCAACCTGGCACCTAAATCCATCGTCTTATGAGCTTCCTTAAAAAGAAATGAGTTCATGTTCTGGATGTCATCGGAAGATAATGAAAAAGAAGGGACCTTCTTATTTCTAAGAATTAATTTGTCAGTCTTAACCCCAAGCTCCGCAAGAAATGAGTTCGTGTTATGGATGTCAAGGGATGATCTCTCGCCAAGAATGCTACTCCCATCCCTTCTCTGCAGACCAACTTCACGGCTCCCATTGTTGGAGGAAGGGAAAAATCCTCAACAATCCCCACATTAGTCAGATTGTCCTCCTTCTAATGGTCTTTAATTAAAGGGCTAGCGGGGAAGGTGTTGTGTACCAGCCACACAATACCGTGCAGTGCAAGGCATTCGAGTCATCCGTTTGGCTATCCAACGGTCTGAATCTCATACCGCACAAACAGCTTGTTAAGATTGCTGAACGAATGGCTCGAACATACCGCACAGCACCATGCTCAACTTGAGATTGGACCTCCATCTCTCCTTCCTTACATGCTTCAAACACTGCACGTGCACACTTAATTAGCCTAAAAAATCCAACACTATGCATCCTCCATGTAAGCATAGTTAATTTTATGCATCATTAATTATATTAATCGATCTCTCATCCTTTTCAAGTCGTTATATATATAGTCCGATTCCCATAAGGGATCCCGCACGGGCTTATCATGTGGGACTCCTCTTTTTTGATCGAATTGTGACGATCCGAGCCACTCAAAGTGATCAGAACATGATTTTAAGAGTACCCACGAAAAATCAGCAAAAAAAATAATAGGGAAAGGCTTGATCCGAACAGTTTTTTATTGAACGGTTCAGTAAAAAACTGCTCGGATCAAGCCCTTTCCGATCATTTTTTTTGCTGATTCTCACGGGTACCCTTAAAATCACGTTCTGAACACATTGAGCGGCTCGAATCGTTGCACTTCGATCGGAAAAGGGGAGTCCCGCACGGTAAGCCCGTGCGGGATCCCTCATTAGGTATAAAGTGTGTGTGTGTGTGTATATATATATATGTGATAATGTTTTGTGTAATTATTTGATTTGATTTGATATGATTTGATAATTAGATTAATCAATAAATATAAACCGACAACTAATAATAAAAGACACTACAAACACTCCTCCGGTCTTTTATATTAATTAAAAAAAAAAAAGTTAGACAAGTACTATCTATTTTATGTATTCAATGCGTCCCTCGCGGCTATAAAATATATATGCTTCTTCGGATGACCCCATCGAGAGAGACAAGACATGTTTTACAACACCCATATATACTAGCGCAGTCATGTCTCCTGATAGTGTTTATGTGTAGTCTGATGTCGTTAGACTGAAGGTCTTTTACCATCAATGACATGTGTTACGCCATCCATGAATCACAAGCTTGAATTCTAAAATATTTAATGGGGCCAGGGGCAGACTTACCATGGGTCACGTGGGATCACGTGCCCCACTCGATCGCATTTTTTTTTACTCAACTCTAGTTGAATTTAAGACTGAAGAGTGCAATTCCTACATATTTAATTAGATCGCTTCTCAATGATCCAAGCCATTCATATTTCAGGGATTGTCAAATAATTTGTTCATACAAAAATTTAAGTTGATCAGATACCTGTAACTGTTTTATAAGAATTTTTTTATTCAAAAAATGGTCAGACTATTTCTTTTAGAATAGTAGAATATAAGTATGGTGAAAGTACAAGGAGACCTTCTCAACTATTTTTTTTTTCACGGAGACCCCATAAAATTTAAAATCGCTCATACAGACCCCCTTAACTGTATGAAATAAAAAATTGGCTAACTCTATTAACGGAATAAGAAAAAATGATGATTCTATCCCTTAAAGATCGCCCACACTGACCCCTTCATCTACACAAAAATGTCTATGATAACCCCTTCATCTTGACACTCTTTATAAAAGAACGGTGCTGATTGTTTAACAGTTATAATTGAGGGGGTCTGTATGGTTGATTTTAACTATTATGGTGTCTCCGTGGGAAAAAAAGTGGTAGTTGAGGGGAGTCTCCATGAACTTTAATCTATAAGTATCTCGTTGATGCCACCCATGAAAATAAGTGCTTTTAAAATATACTCCATCCGTCCTAAATTCTTAGTCCTCTCAAGAAATTGGTTATATCTTTTAATTTATAAAAAAAAATTTATATCAAATATGAATCTTGTTTGATAAATCTCACTTAATTCTATTAAACAAAGCTTTCGAAATCACAAAAAAAAAAAAACATTATTGATTGTGACATAAATAACTAAGTGACACAAAAAGTGAAATATGACCAAGAATTCGGGATGGAGGAAGTAAGTATTTTTAGAAATATCCTGGGTCTGCCGTAGTTTACGCATGTACGTGAAATACGTTGTATATGAGTCATAAGACCTCTGTGTTAAACAACCCCGTGAAATCACACGTTGAATCTAAAATAACTAGGAAAATGATATTGGCACTTCAAAATCAGTGTAATTCCAAAGCCATTTTCTTTTGTTTTTAGAGTGTCTGCATCAATTTTTAGAGTGCCAATATCATTTTCCTATTGGGTTTAAGTAACTAATGCCATTATGAAGGTGAACAATCTTCACTTGGGTTTATGTATATAAAGAGAGCTAGGCTTTGAGAAAATGTAACTCCATCGCCACCATCTCCACTTCTTTGTTGTGATCAGTTAATAAGTAGAGTACAAATGACTTTGGTGAACCACAGAGAGAATGTGAAGGGACGAGCTCAGATTCTGGCGATTGGCACAGCAAATCCGAAGAATTGCTTCCGTCAAGCTGACTATCCGGATTATTACTTCCGCGTTACCAAAAGCGACCACTTGATCAACTTAAAAGCTAAGTTCAAGCGCATGTGTAAGTATATACTCCTTCTGTCCTGATTTAATAGTCCCTCATTATTATTATTTTTTTGTGTTGTTGATTATTTTGTTGTTGATTATTTGAAATTTCTCGTTAAACTTTCGAGAAAGGCATGCGTCAATTGCATGTCCTGAATTTTGAGAGGAAAATTGAGAGATTGGATCGAGTACTTGAATTTGTCTGATTGAACTGTTTTGTTTCCCGAACCTCTGGTAAAACCATTTTGAAATTACTCAACGCCTTGAAATTATTTGCGTCGGATTCTGGAGTGGACCCCACACACTGCCCTGTCTGTGCACGAAACATCGGTACCTGTAGGATTTTCGAAAAGTTATTTGGCAACAACTTTATTGCTACAACCCATGTTTGGCATATTTCCGTTTTTCCTTAAGAACTTTGCTAACTGACCTTTTCTCTCTCGGGCTATGTTTGGCATATGATTGCCAAGAGTTTAGGTGTCAATATAGTTGAGATGCATTCTCTTTATTGTGATCCCTTTTCGTCACGATTCTTTTAATCTTTGTAACAACTTCAAAGATTAATAAAATTATTTTTTGCCTTTCAAAAAAGAAAAATTGCTACAACCAATGTAGGTACTCTTAAATCTTTCTTAAGAAAAATGATACTCATAAATAGTAAATGTTTTTCTTTCAGTTGTTCAGTTTTTCCTAGATGCGTAATTAGGATAGCAGAAGAGAACTATACTTCGTCTCTGAAATTGTTTTAGTGATGGTTCCTATATTTGTCGTAAAAAATATAAGGTCCAATTTCATAGGTATGCCTAGGACTTGCAATTAACACACAGGCCCTCTAACCCACCAAACCTAGCCCTTTTTTTTTAGGATTTGAGATGTGGATTTAGGCTCATCAGTTTGAATTAGATTGAGTTTTTAAGCATTAGCTAACCGGATTGACTTGAAAACATCTCTTAAAAAAGCATGGAATCAAGCTCGGATAACCCAAACATCGAAATCGACACTGTTCAAGACTCTGAGAGTGTACCAAGTGAAATTTTGAACTTTTAAGAAAAATAACCCGTACTATAATTGCAAGTGCGGCGATTTATACTATACTTTATTTGTGCATTGTTCACGTACCCATGCAGGTGAAAAGTCAATGATTGAAAAAAGGTACATGCACGTGAACGAGGAGATACTGGAGCAAAATCCAAGCATGAATCATGGTGGGGAGAAGATGGTCTCATCTCTTGATGTTCGTCTGGACATGGAAATAATGGAAATACCAAAACTTGGTGCCGAAGCAGCAACAAAGGCCATGGATGAGTGGGGCCAGCCAAAATCAAGAATCACCCACCTCGTATTCCATTCAACCTTGGGCACAGTAATGCCAGGGGTGGACTACGAGCTCATCAAACTCCTCGGCCTCAGTCCTTCTGTGAAGAGGTTCATGTTGTACCACTTGGGTTGCTACGGCGGCGGCACCGTCCTCCGCCTCGCCAAGGATCTGGCCGAGAACAACCCCGGGTCGCGCGTCCTCGTCGTCTGCTGCGAAATCATGCCCAGCGCTTTCCACGGGCCGCCTTCTTTGCAGCACGCCCATTTGGATATTCTCACGGGGCACGCAATATTTGGTGACGGCGCTGGAGCTGTCATCGTCGGCTGCGTGGATCCTTCTGGTGGTACTAATGGGGTTGTTGAATGCGGCATCAGACGTTACGAGCAACCTCTGTTCGAGATCCATTCTGCTTATCAAACAGTACTGCCTGATTCAGAGGACGCAGTCGGAGGACGTCTGCGTGAGGCTGGACTTATTTATTACTTGTCCAAGAGGCTGTCTAATGTTGTTTCGAGCAACATCGATGAGTGCTGCTTGGTTGAAGCACTTGGTGCTGCTATTAACAACAACAACAACAACAACAACAACATCAACAACAACGATATCTACGAGGATTGGAACTCGTTGTTTTGGATAGTTCATCCCGCTGGGAGGCCGATTCTGGACAAAATCGACGCGAAACTGGGACTGAACAAGGAAAAGCTGAGGGCGAGCAGGAATGTGCTGAGGGATTACGGAAACATGTGGAGTTCAAGCGTGCTGTTTGTTTTGGATGAGATGAGGAAAGGGTCGATCGTGCAACGAAAGACTACTACCGGTGAGGGATTCGAGTGGGGCGTTCTCCTCGGGTTTGGACCCGGTGTCACTGTGGAGACCGTTGTGTTGCGTAGCGTCCCTACGAACAAACTTAAATAGATATGCACGCTCTCGTTAAATGATGTCTCTTTCTTTCTTTTTTTGCTCGGCTTAAATGATGTCTCTTTCTCGAAGAAAAGAAGTCGATTCCTATGCCGGCCGGTTCCAGTATCAAAGTTTGACACTTTTAAGCTCATCTTCAGATCGACGTGAATATGTCTAAATAAACCTGCGTTCGTCAAATTGCATGCCCCAATACTGGTGGGGACTTGTCGTTGTGTTTTGCAAATTTGATTTGTAAACAATCGTGCATGAATATGGTGTAGCATGTTGGGATTTGTCCCACATTGGTTAATTATCTCCTCCAAAAACTAGTATATGAGCCTGGGCGGCCTCTCCACTCTTTGCCAATTGGTTTGGAGTTGGATGCTTTAACATGGTATCAGAGCTAGAGTTTCGGAGGCTTTTCCCCTTTGTCTGTGCCATAGTTGCACTTTCTTTCATTGTGATCCGTGTGTTCCGGATCCTTTGTTTACCTCTCCACGTGCGAGTCAGGGGTTGCACGTGCGGGGGAGTGTTGGGATTTGTCCCACATTGGTTAATTATCTCCTCCAAAAACTAGTATATGAGCCTGGGCGGCCTCTCCACTCTTTGCCAATTGGTTTGGAGTTGGATGCTTTAACATAGCACTTTATTATTATTATTATTATTTATGATTCAGAGCTTTATTTATTATTCAGAGCTTTACAAAATTCTGTTCATGACTAAAAACTGTTGGAGAAAAGCTTATTAAAAAATGAGAGACTTAGCCAAAAATCATTCATATTTATGTTTTTTGAACAAGCACATTTTTGCAATCAAATATAAGGACAAATGTGCTCTATGAAAGTGCCTAAAATCCTATGGACCATGGTACCTTATGTATGAAAGTGCCTAAAACCCTTGAGTACTCTATGAAAGTGTCTAAATCACTAAAATCTTATAATAGGAAAATGCGCTCTAAAACTTTATGAAAGTGCCTAAATATGTTTTGGCTTTATGATTAAAAAACTCAAAAAAATTGAAGGACCTCCACTGAAAATTACTTTATTGGCGTCCTTCTAAATGAAAACTATTTTACTGTCCTAATTATGACTAATTTTTCCTTCAAAAGTTCAATTTGGGGGTTGGGTTAGGTTAAAATTTTCTGTGGCTGTGATTGAGTGTGACTTTGCATATTTGTGGGCTTTTGGAGAGAGAGAGAGAGAGGAGAGAAACGGGTAACCCGCCACCTCCAGTGTCAATTAGATTAATGAATTGTTTGGACGGTGTTTTCAATTTTTAAGTTTGATTTTTGGGTAATAAGTGGAGAAAGAAATTAAGTTAATAATTAGAGATAGTAGTAATGTGTGGAGAGAGATAAAAAGAAAAATGAAAATAATGATTGGAGAGAGGAGAGAGAAATGAGAGTAATAATTGAAAATAAGAATAATGACTGTTTTTTGAGTTGAAATTTTTTTTTTAAAAATCCAATCCAAACAAGACATAAGAGTGTATAAAATTTGACTCAAATTTGGAAGAAAAATGGGTGAAAGCTGGAGAAGCTCTAAGAGAGAAATATTGAGATGTGCGTGTTCGTATATTTTTTTTTTCCAGAAAATCAATACAATAGAGATGTGAGTTTGGCTGTGCGAATCTCTCTATTTTTCCTATCATAAACAAAGTAATTGAGAGCTTTGTTTGCACCATTTTTCATCTTTCTTCTCCTTCATGTTCACTCGGCTCGCACTGTTGCGAAAGCATGGTTTCTTATAGGCCCAAAGCACATGTCTTAATAAATAGATATGCGTGCTGATCTCGTTAAATGATGTCTTTTTCTCGAAGATAAGAAGTCGATTCCTATGCCGGCCAGTACCGGTATCAAAGTTTGGCACTTTAAGCTCTTCTTCAGATCAAACTTGAATATGTCTAAACAAACTTGCTATCACAAATAGCATGCCCCAATAAACTAACAAATACGGAAAAAATTTGAATAAGGACAAAAAATTAGGCCAAATGACTTATTTAGCTGAATGAGATAAGTCTCACCAAGCCCATGCATTATCACATCTCCTTTTTTTGATGGGCCAAAAGATTTTAAAAGTCCTTGAAAATGATTACAAAGATTTAACAGATCACAGGCATATTGGCATAACGTCACCCGAGAACCAAACTCAATGAAAGGCAAGAAGCCAACCAAAAACACCACAACACCCTCCAAAACAACCCAAAAAAAAACCCAAAAGAACAACCGGAACTCTAAAGAACAATCAGAAGGAACAGAACCTAAAACCAAGAGAAAAAACCCCAAAACGCCAAACCGCAGATTTAAAAATCCAAAGAAAGAGAAGCACGTTCCGCGAAATTGTCTTCTTTCTCCGAAAATGCTGGGTATATCAACTACCAAGTTTTTGTGAGCAGGATGGTGTCCTGGATCTTTTCCAATTCAATGCTCTTGGGATCAACATACTCTCTGCTTTGGTACTCTATTATTTCGATCTCCTGGGATCAATCATTTTCTACCTCTAGGGATCAATCAGGCCTTGGAGTTCTTGAAATTATAGGATCACGTAACCAATGCTTTGGAGCAAACGTACCTCTTCAACAAAAGGCAGTTTGAGGATTATACTTTCCCGAGGCTTGCTGGATCATTTTTATTTTTGGGAGTTCGATCTGTTAGGCTAGCTTTTGGATTGTAAACTCTGTTGCGGTTTCTTTACTTTATTCTGTATTGGGTTGGCTCGTGGCCAACTCTCTTTTCTATTTCTTTCGAGTCTTGGATGACATATGATTGTCTTGAGGCTTATGTGCCAATTTAGTTGGAATGTCTGTTTTTTGTTGTGATGCCGGTTTTTCTTATTCCTTTTAGTCTTTGTAATCTTTTTTCAAAGATTTAATAAAACTTCTTTGCCGTTCAAAAAAGAAAAGAAAGTTGAATTTTTTTTTTTTTTTGGCTCGGCAAGAACGTTGATTTTTTTTGCTAATTCAGCATCCTCCATTTCAACAAAATTCGTTAAAATATAGTTTCTCCCCCTGTAAGTTTAACGCCCAACCTGGCACCTAGATGATTAAAATTGTTCATTGAATGCATCCATCACGAATTTTAAAAATACTAATAAAATTTGTTGATTTGAATACTCACCAATCCAAACCCGCGCGTTTATCATTAGAAAAAAATGAATCGTGGACACTGCATTGAACATATTTTATGTTGATATCAGATCATGACCATAATTCTATATATGCATGAATGATTAAAGTGTCTACCCATGATTAAAGTAATAGAGATGTGCTCTTCTTTTTTTTCAAAAATGAGAAAATTGTATTGATAAACGCTTAGCGACACTTACAAAACGGAGATCATTACAAAGAATTTGGACAAAGCTAAACTAATGATCTAACAAATACAACACAAGTAAATCACAAGGTAATCGATGTCTTTCATCATAACCCAAACATGGTCTGACGTAATAGCGATATTTTTAAATTATCTAACATCTAATTAGGAGTCTCAAACGAGAAAAAAGTCCAAAGTTAAGGACAAACGACACCAAATACCCAGATGATCAGATGCGCTCCACCCAAGTATGAACGCACCAATGAACTCTTAAGAATTACAGATCTGCCAAGCTACCATGGGTTGCTTTGCCAAAGGCATCGTGTAAGGATAATATGTTGAAGCACATATATCGCTGTAAAGCAACATCGATTGAGAGAACCCGATCTGTAAATAAAATTCGTCCAAAGATGAAACTAATAACTCTCTTTGAACGAGAGAAAAAACTCTCACAAATTAGACGACAAGTCGTAGATTTTGAGAGACGGAAGGAAAAATAAAAATAAAGAAAGAAAGGGAGTCGGTAGTACCATGGCTTCCCCCTCCTGCCGCACATGGATATGAAACCCACGGGGGGAGGGAAAGGGAGAAGATCGAGGAGTTGTGGTGGCTAGGGTTGAGAGAGGGGAAGAGAGAGAGATACGGTTTGGAATAATCTCAATGAAACGAACAGTTGTAATAGAGATGCTCTACAAAATGAACGGTTCAAATCATAGCAAGAAAATACAATTAGTTGGGATGCTTTCAGTGCGTTGTGATGTTGTTGTGCTCTCATCCTTTTAATCTCTTGGTTGATTAATAAAACCTTTTTTCTGTAAAAGAGAGAGAGAGGCAAAAACTAACAGACACGACCATTTTTCTTTTTTAAAAAAAAAAAGGAACTGTTGGTCCAAATAGCAACCCAAGAGGGGGGGTGAATTGGGTATCTCAAATATAATGCGGAATTTAAAATTCTAATTGATTGATTATTCAAGATATTCTACCACAACTTGTTATTCAATAATATATCAATTTACTCATGCGATATAGTTATGCAAAACTGAAAGTAAAGAGAGTAGGGAAGAGAAAATTGAACGCAAGGATTTATAGTGGTTCGGTCTGTAACTTCACGGCCTAGTCCACTCCCCAAGTGTCCAACTCGGGATTTGCTGCACTATCTCCAATAGTTACAATCTTCTAGCTTCGCGGGTGCTAGACAACCTTTACAACAAGCAATCTATCCCCAATCGCTTCGACTAATTTTGACTCCGGTGCAAGTCACATCTAACCCAATTAGTTTTGACTCCAGTGCTAGTAACACCTAATCACCAAGTGATTTTCTCTCCAAAACCACTCACAAAAAGTTATCACTCACAAGAGTATGAATAAGAGTGTACAATCCCTTTTACAATAAAGATCAAAATAAGAACTCTCTCACACAAATGTAAAGATATCAAGATGAAAGCTCAAAATATGATTGATAGATTTTCAAGTGATGGCTCACGGCAATTTTCTTCAAGAGTTCTCTCTGCACCATTGTCTTCCTTCTTTTTTAGTATTTATCCTTCAAGAACCAAAATAGCCGATGGAAAGAATCAACCTCCAAACTTGATTTCTTTCCTCCTAATTTATCTCCACCATTAATTCTTCCATCCAAATTTCAACTAGCCGTTAGGAACAATTTAGGTAGTCATACCTTTAAGGCAGACAATGATTTCTTCCACTTGACTTGTTTGCTTCTTCAAACTAGAAATCAAATCTGCCACTTACTTAGCCCATCAACTAGCCGTTAGAGATAATGAAGCTCCAAGTAATCTTTAATCATCCTCCTTGATTAGCATTTTGCTTTCCATAAAATCCCTTGTAGCTAATTAAAAAATAGAAGAAGATTTGTCCTTAATCTTCCTCCTTTCAATTTATCTTGACCATTGAAGATAGTGATTTGGTGTAGCAATCTTCTCATGTGCAATTCAACCAAATCCTACAAAATAAATATTAAGGTATTCCAAATATCACAATATTAATTATTTTTCTTTTCAATAAAATATATATTTTGTTATCATCAAAATCAATAACGTATTCCATAGAAACCTTTGGACTAACAGGAACAGTACCCATTAAACAAAACAAAGATGGATCGGACCTTTCCCTTAAATTAAAAGGAGTGGCTACTGACTAGCAGTCACTAGCTAGGAAGGAATGGACGTATAAATTTGGCGATGCAGATCGATCTTTCCCTGTAAAGAAAAAGAGCAAATTGCACAGAAAACATGTTGTATATTTATTGTACAAGAATATTTCAAAACACTTTTTGGGCCGTATATTCTTGTTTAGGCTTTGGGTAAATATATGTGTTCTTAAAATGAGGCCCTTGTAATTGGATTTTGTTTTTACTCAAACCCAGCAGAAATTGTTTTAGCCCAAAATACTTTTTTACTGTTACTAGCCGTTGGGCATTTGCCCGTTGCTTTTCCAGTTGAGCAAATTTGCCCGTTAATGCCATCAGTGTGACCATATGTCTGAGTACAGCATTTTGGATACATATGAGGTGTTATCATTGCATTAATAGAATGTGCTCCACTATATGACAAACGAGACACATTCTACCAATCAGGCCAGGCCTTGAGTATAGGCCCACCAGGCAACCGCCTAGAGCCTTGGCCAAATAATTGGGCCCCCCAAATAGTGGAATATATTAAATATTATGTATGTGAACTATGTTACAAATAGGTTAATGTAGCACTGTGGTAAGGTGCGTGTGTATGGAGCATAAGATTGTGAGTTCAATCCCTGGACCCTAGAATTTTTAAGGTAAAATTTTGGAACCTAAAAAAGGTTTTCAACCAAGTTTTGGAGTGACCCACGACTTGAGGTACTACAGAGGTGGTACAACTACTTTGCCACAAAACTATAAGGCTGTCTTGTTAATTTCCTCCGCCGAACAACTAATTAATATACTAGAAAATGAAAGGTCCCATTTTCAAACCCCGCCTATACTCTTGGAAATCTTAGGGTCAAACTACTATCGATACAGTGGTGTGCCACATCACATGATACTTTAAATGTGATACTCAAACATGGTGACCAAAGCGTTAGGGTTTTCTTTTACTACTACTTGGTACTATTCAATAACATCCAATTTTTGAATTAATTGATACGATTTTACTACCAAATTACTCAACTAGGTACGAGTTAAAAGGGGCAGTTTTGGAAGGAGGGATCCCATTTGAGAGAGTTCACTGGACACATGCATTTGAGTACCCAGGGAAGGATCCCAGGTTCAATGAGGTATTCAACAAGGCCATGATCAACCAAACCACGATGGTCCTCAACAAAATCTTGCAGTCTTCCTACAAGGGTTTCGAGCAACTCCAAATGCTTGTTGATGTCGGCGGTGGTCTCGGTGTCACCCTTGACTTGATCACCTCCAAATACCCTCATATCAAGGGTATTAATTTTGACCTTCCCCATGTTATCCAACACGCCCCGCCCTATCCCGGTATATATGTATATCCATTTTCATTTAATTATGTTTATCGAGAAATATTATTAGCTCCTTACAAACAATGGTAGTAGAACTTCGGTGCAGGTGTGGAACATGTTGGAGGAGATGTTTGAAAGTGTTCCAAAAGGAGATGCCATTTTCATGAAGGTGAGTCTTAATTTGCATACAAATTACGTATGTATGGCCTAATGGCCCTAATATGTCCATATGAAAAATGATTGTCAATGTTGATTTCCTTTTTCTTTCGAAGTCACATACTCCCTCAATCCCTATGTAAATGCCCATTATTTTATTATTTTATTTTGGGTTGTCTCAAAATAAGTGTCTACTTAATTTGAAAAGTTAATCGGTAAAGTGAGGTAAAAGTTAATGTGGAAAGTATAAACTGGAGAAAAAAGTTGATGGAAAAAGTGTAAAGTAGAGGTGAAAATTGACTACTGAATTGCATGTTTTTCAAATTGGGGCATTTAAAAAAGGACGGAGGGAGTACTAATAAAATATATAAGCATGCTAGTTATTAGGATGCATCGATCGGAACTTTTCCTTTTTCTTCCATAACTTTTGTTTAGCTTTTGGTCGTAAATTGTTTGTTTCGACAAGACGAATCGTAAAAGTATAAAAATATAGACCGATATTGAAAAAATTCAAATAAGATGACACCTTAGACAAATAAAACAGTCGTTTGATACTCTTTCGTCTTTAGTGAACTTTTTTTTAATTTCTGCCATAATTTTGGATTTTTTAGACTCCTCTCGTTGAGTCGATCGGATGATCAATCCAAAAATATATAACGCGAATCTAACAAAAATTCAGAAAAGACGAACAAAACACACCAAAGGAAGAAGAAAAATAAGTTCACAAGATTTGAACTTAAGGTGATTAATTACGTGCTTTTATTGCTCCTACATAATCGATGAATTAATAATGATGGCAATAATGAAAATTAAGCTATCATATACAGTGGATACTTCATGATTGGAGTGATGATCACTGCGTGAAGTTACTGAAGAACTGTCATAAAGCTCTACCGAACAACAGAAAGATAATCGTGGTGGAGGGAATTGTTCCGGCGATGCCAGATAGCAGCTCTACGACGAAGGTCATTTTCCAACTCGATCTACGAATGATGACTCAACACTCTGGAGGGAAGGAGTGGACGCAACAAGAGTTTCTTGCACTGGCAGCTGGAGCTGGGTTTTCTGGCATCAGATTGGAATGCTTTGTCTGCAACATGTGGGTCATGGAATTTTACAAGTAGCGTCCGAGCACGTTTGGTGTAGAACTAATCAAGCAAAAAAAAAGGAGATTGTTGTGTTCCCTAACATGTCGTGTCCTTCATTTTTTTAAAATTCTCATGTCAGAGACTCAGAGTGTCAGTCATGTCATGTCACGTGTCCGTGTCAGTGCTACATAGAGTTTCTTTGTTTCAAATGTTTCACGAGTTACCAGATCAATCCTCTATCATTTGAATATAAATTTCAGAATTCCATCATCTTATAAGTTTATTTGAATAAGTAAGTAAAACAAGACTACAGAGATTTTAGTTATAACAATGATTGGAGCAATTCACCTTGTATATCTCCTCAAGAACATTGATCCTGGAAAAAAATTATGTCTGGCAGGATATAGATAGATATGTTTTCCATGTCCATTCATTAGGAGAAAAAAAAAATTCTGACACACTAGATCATGCGAAACTCATTATCTCAAGGTAAATAGGTTCAAAATCATATCTATTGATACCCAATCAACCTAAATTATATTGTGGTTTCGATCAGTGTTGTGCTCCCATAATAGGCCCCTTAAGGGCAACCTAAAACTCGTTAGTCCCTTGAGAAGATAACAACCAAAAAACGCGAAATACTTAACCATGCATGTTTAATTTATTGTTCAAACATGCACTCCTGGAAATCAACTACAGTATAATGCCTCATATAGACGACTGACCCAATAATTTGTTGGAGCCTATAATTACCGCTCAAAATGGATTATTTAAAATTAGTGGCGTACTACCTTCAATAGTTTTCCACAACCAAAGTATTACTTTTGTAGACGTTAAACGTGCAACTGTTGTGAAGTTAATGGCTGACAAAATGTAAGTAATGATGAGAGTCGTAAAGTTTCAGCGAATTAAGTTTAAAGAAAATGCAATTGTACGTAACAGGCATATTAAATATACATTATAACTTGTAATCTTTGGCTCCTATAAAGACAGACTGTAAATTGCAATGAAAAGTAAGAATCAGAAGTATCTGATTGATCCTGCTGAGCAATTGTGTTTTTGATAGTTTCAGAAGAACTATATTTAACATATATTGTGTAATTATTGTCCTTATTTTATGTTATGTTCTTTTGCTATTATCTTAGTTTCATATCAGCAACGAAATATATATGATCTCCCAACTTTTAGGCACGTCACTCGCCACCTTGCAAGGTCTTGAGACACCATACTGTTTCATGAAGATGACTCCAAACTCAATTGGTAAAATAAGTAATTACTGCCCTTTTTCTAAAGGAAATTGATTTTTATACTCTTTATAAAATGATGCAGACACTCTTTTTTTATTTTTTTTTTGGGAAAATTTCAAAAAAGCCCCTGAACTTTCTGACAACTTGCAAAAAAACACCTAAACTTTCACTATTAACAAAAAAACACCTAAACTTTGCATTCCGTTAGCAATTAAACCCCTGCCGTCCAATTCCGTCAATTTTTAACAGATGGAGCTAACGGAAAGCGTTAACTTTTTATTTTTTTTTACTTTTTACATTCAAAAATTACTTTTAACTCTTTCTTTTTTTTATTGGTAAATAAATATGCAATAAAGTTCTTTTTTTTTTTTGCTATTTATCAAAAATTACTTTAACTCTATTTTTTACTATTTACAAAAATAACTTTAACCACCGTCTTTTTTGTTACTTTCAAATTTTACCTTCTCTCTCTCTCTCTCTCTCTCTCTCTCTCTCTCTCTCTCTCTCTCTCTCTCTCTCTCTCTCTCTCTCTCTCTCTCTCTCTCTCTCTCTCTCTTCCTCTTTTTTTTTTTTAGAACTTTAACCCCACTCCACCAATCAACTACCAAAGCTCTAGCTCTAATTTTAGAAATTCGAAATTACTCTTTTTTTTAGCATTCTTGTTTTTTATATTTTTTACTTCCAAAATTACTTTTAACTCTTTATTTTTAGTAGTAAATAAATATGAAATAAAGTTTTTTTTCTTACTATTATCAAAAATTACTTTAACTCTAATCTTTACTATTTATAATAATAACTTTAACACATTTTTACTATTTATTGCATATTTATTTATGACTAAAAAAAAGAATGAGTTAAAAATAATTTTTGGAAGTAAAAGTAGTAAAAAAAGAAAAGGTTACGAAGAGGAGGTTAAAAGAACTTTTGAATTTTTGAAATTGTGGCTAAGGCTTTGGCGGTTGGTTGTGGGGTTAATTGGTGGTGTGGAGTCGATTCTAATAAGAAAAAAGTGGGGGGGGGGGGGGGGGGGGGGTGGTGCGGAAGGTAAAATTTGAAAATAAAAAATATGGTTAAAGTAATTTTTGATAAATAATAAGGAAAAAAAAGAACTTTATTGTATATTTATTTACCAATAAAAAAAAGAAAGAGTTAAAAGTAATTTTTGAATTAAAAAGTAAAAAAAAATAAAAAGTTAACGCCTTCCGTTAGCTCCATCCGTTAAAAATTAACGGAATTGGATGGCAGGGGTTTAATTGCTAACGGAATGCAAAGTTTAGGTGTTTTTTTGTTAATAGTGAAAGTTCAGGTGTTTTTTTGTAAGTTGTCAGAAAGTTCAGGGGCTTTTTTAAAATTTTTCCTTTTTTTTTTTAGCGGGCGAATTTAGAAAACAGTCCCAGTATATGTGCATATACACTTTTTATAAATTTTAGGAATTGTTTCGTAAATTTACCCGCTAAAAGACGAAAAAAGAAGTCTTTGCATCAATTTGGAATGTACTTCGGGACATTTGTTTTTTCGGTAACTTGTAGTACTATCATTACAATTTAAAAGAACAAATATCGATAACCCCTAAAAATTACATTTAGATACGAAATCAAACAACCAATACATGTCCATAAGAAACCTGCCTAATAAGGGAAAAAAAAATACCATTTGGAATCAACCGATATATTTTAGTAAGGGTGCTGCTGTTCGCAGTCTTTTATTTTCTTCCATAGCCCATTACATTTCTGTAAATGGTTGTTGAAAGTCATACATAACATTTCGGTAAATAGCTGTTGAAAACAAGATTATATTTCGGTAACTATATGTCGAAAATATGTTCAACTTTCGGTAAACAACTGCGGAACATACATTTTCGGTAAATAGCTGTTTAAAAAAATATTATATTTCAGTAATTGGATACTGAAAATATATCTCAATTTCGGTAACTAACTGTCGAGTATAATTGAAAATTTTTATCGGGCTATGGGAAAAAATAAAGGGCTGCGAATAGCAGCGCCCTTTAGTAATTTACGTGGTAAAGAAAACAGATTTAAGAGCTTCATAAATACATATAACCCCTTAGATCTACTAAATTACTAAATCACCCTATGATTGACAAAATTACGATTCAACCCCTTAAGTTGAATAAATGATTATGTGAACCGCAGTGTTGATTAAATTATAATTAAACCCAAAAGTCACATACTCGAATCCGTAATGTTTACGTGCTTACTGTTCGCATTACTTGTGTGAGCTGTACTACTAATTGTTTATCAATTGCAGGTTGACCTCTGGTGTTATCTTGAACTTAGAAAGTACTTAGGTGCACTGTGTGCTTTACAGACTTGGGAAAAACAAGTAGATGTTGATAAGATAACTGGAACAAAGATGGAAATGCGGTGACAAGTTAGGGGCGACCAACCGGACCCTTTGGAGAAGGACAACCCAAGGGGACCGGTGTTTTTTAGGACAGCATAATGGACTTTAGCTAAAGACGACTGACGGAACCTGGATAAATGAGATGAACGAAACCCTGAGTATTACGCGGCGAGGTTAGCTTCGGTGAACCTTCACTTGTTTTTATAGTCTAGGTGAACCCATCTAAGTAGCTAACTTAGGAGAATTTACTTAGGACCCTGTGAATGACAAATATTTGATTTTTGTCATAGCCGTTAAATACATTAGCCCCATTGTCAACAGTGGCAGAATCAGGATTTTAACTCCGGAGGACCGGCTTATTCGACATATATTTTTATCGGAACGTATACTTCTTATATCATAAGGTTTTTGCTTTCTAATTCATTACAATTATACATTGAAATGACACTCTATTGAAATTTCACCACTCTAACTCCATCGAACTCAAAACTCCTTCCTCCTCTTCCCAAATGATTTCCCCCCGAAATTAATCTCTCCCAAAACCATGAGAGAATACTTTTATGGATGATGCTACGGTGTCCCCGGTCATTTTGAGGACACCGTAACTTTTGGCATAACTGACTATTAAAAGCATAACAAAAATCAATGATGTGCATAACCAAAACCTTACAGAGGCATAACTCTCAAAATCCCCAGAAATTTTGGGGATTTTGGGGGTTATGCCTCTGTAAGGCTTTAGTTATACACATCACTGGTTTTTGTTATGCTTTTAATGGTCGGTTATGCCAAAAGTTACGATGTCCCCAAACGACGGGCGGACACCATAGCATTTCCCTACTTTTATTCCCCTCACAATACACTCTTTTGATGAGTGTGTGTGTCCTATAATTCTTATTCCAGCTAGTCTATCTTGTTTCCTTTACAATTTTGTCTCACTTTGGGTTCACCAAACCATGCACTATCACATGTCCTTTTATTTTTTATTGGGACAAAAAGATTTTATAAATACTTTAAAATGATTGCGTACAAAGATTCAACAGATCACAGGTACACCAGAATAACACCACCTGAAAACCAAACCCAATGAAAGGCAAGAAGTCAACCAAAACTACAACACCCTCTAAAACAACCCAAATTAAACTACAAGCAAAACAACCTAGAAATTGAGAAAATAACAACCAAAAACCTACAACAACTACCAAAACTCAAAACAACAACCGGAAGGAACATAACCGAAAACCAAGAGAAAAAAACCCCAAAACACCAAACCTTGGTTTAAAAATCCAAAGAAAGAGAGACACGTTCCTCGAAATTATCATCATCCTCCAAGTCATCAAGCGTGTTGATTCTTCCTACTAATTCGGCCTCCTCTATTTCAACAAAAATTCATTAAAATAAGTTTCTCCCCCCCTTTAAGTTTAATGCCCAACCTGGCACCTAAATCCATCGTCTTATGAACTTCCTTAAAAAGAAATGAGTTCATGTTCTGGATGTCATCGGAAGATAATGAAAAAGAAAGGACCTTCTTGTTTCTAAGAATTGATTTGTCGGTCTTAACCCCAAGCTCCGCAAGAGGTTTCGTCTTTTTAATCTTCCTCTTCGACCTTCTCAATCTCCTCTCCATTTATATGAATAGCATCAAGGGATGATCTCTCGCCAAGAATGCTACTCCCATCCCTTCTCTGAAGACCAACTTCACGGCTCCCATTTTTGGAGGAAGGGAAAAAATCCCAACAATCCCCACATTGGTCAGATTGTCCTCCTTCTGATGGTCTTTAATTAAAGGGCTACCGGGGAAGGTGTTGTGTACCAGCCGCACAACACCGTGCTGTGCGGCATTCAAGTCGTCCATTAGACTATCAAACAGTTCAAATCTCATACCGCACAGACAGTTTGATGGATTGCCGAACAGACGGCTCAGACATGCCACACAGCACCATGCTCAACTTGAGATCGGACCTCCATCTCTCCTTCCTTACATGCTTCAAACTCTTCACGTGCAACACACCTAATTAATTAGCCTACAAAATCCAACACTTTGCATCCTCCATGCAAGCATAGTTAATTTTATGCATAATTAATTATATTAATCTCTCATCCTTTTCAAGTCGTTTTATAAATTTTGATTTGACAATTTTTTTGGGTAATTATTTGATTTGATTTGATAATTAGGTTAACCAATAAATATAAACTCGACAACTAATAAAAATACTGCAAACACTCCTCCAGTACTCTTTTATATTAAAAAAATAGTTTGATAAATATCTAATTATTTTATGTATTCAACGCGTCCCTCGCGGCTTTAAAATTTATTCGTCCGTTGATGTTTCTAAATCAATGCATCTATATATGCTTCTTCGGATGACCCCATCGAGAGAGAGACACGTCCATTGATCACTGTTTCATTAATGACCTCTGTGTTTTTTTTTTTTTAAATCAACAAAAGTCAGTATTTTTAGAATAGGTAGGTTAGCACCTTGGAAGAGTAGTTTAGTTACCGGCCTTCATTTCTCCCGATAGTGTTTAAGTGTAGTCTGATGTTGTTGGACCGAAGGCCTTCCTATCATCAATGACATGTGTTACGTACACCACCCAAGAATTACAAGTTTGGATTCTAAAATATTTAATGCGGCCAAGAGCAGACTTACCATGGGTTACGTGGGATTACGTGCTCCCACTCGATCGCCTTTTTTTTTTACTCAACTATAGTCCAATTTAAGACTGAATGCAGTTCGTACATATTTAGATCACTTCTCGATGATCCAAGCAGTTCATATTTCAGCGATTGTCAAATAATTCATCCACACAAAAATTTCAGTTGATTAGATACCTATAACTACTTTATAAGAATTTTTTTTTCAAAAAGTGGTCAGACTATTTTTTTAGAATAGTAGAATATAAGAATGGTAAAAGTACAAGGAGACCTCCTCAACTATCAATATTTTTTCATGGAGACCCCATAATATTTAAAATCTCCCATATAGACCCCCTCAATTGTATGAAATAAAAAATTGGCTAACTCTATTAACAGAATAAGAAAAAATGATGATTCTATCCCTTAAAAATCGCTCACACTGACCCCCTCATATATACAAAAATGTCTATGCTAACCCCTTCATCTTGACACCCTTTTTAATAGAACGATACTAATTGGTTAACGGTTATAATTGAGAGGGTCTGTATAGTCGATTTTAACTATTATGGTGTTTCCTTGAGAAAAAAGTGGTAGTTGAGGGTACGGGTGTTCAAGAAAATCACTCGAACAGTAAAACAGGTCCAATCCAGACCAAATCGTCCTATTTGATCAGGTTCTGCGGTTCTATGGTCAGGTTATGGTTCCAAAAAAATAAGAACCTTTATTTTTGGTTCGGTTACTAATTCTCAATTAATGAACCGTGATTAGAACCTAACCGGACCATTTAAAACTAAGATAAATATTGATATTCATATGTGTGTATAATTAAATATGTATTTGAATTTGATAGGTTAATCTTTTCCTTGCTACACTTAATTTATTTAGAGATAAAATTTTATTTATTAGGAAAGCTTTTATTTTTTTCCTTTCTTTCATATTCCAGCAGATTATCTTCCTATTTCTTTAATTTTATGAGTTCATATTTTGTGAATAAGTGTTTGAATGCTTATTGGATTGAACCAGAACCGAAAAAAAACCAGACCGGTCTTGCGGTTTGGTTCTGGTTAGGTTCCATGCATATATTGGCCAGTTAGGTTCTGGTTTCCAATTTTTTAGTACAGTTTGAAATGGTCCGGTTATTGATTTTATAGAGAACCGGACCAATTCAGACCGTGTACACTCCTAGTTGAGGGGGTCTCCATGAACTTTAATCTATAAGTATCTCGTTGATGCCACCCGTGAAAATAAGTGCTTTTACAATATACTCCTTCCGTCCTAAATTCTTGGTCCTCTCAAGAAATTGGTTATATCTTTTAATTTATAAAGTTTTTTTTATATCAAATATAAATCTTGTTTGATAGATCTCACTTAATTCTATTAAACAAAGCTTTCGAAATCACAAAAAAAAAACATTATTGATTGTGACATATAAATAACTGAGTGACACAAAAAGTGAAATATGACCAAGAATTCGGGAAGGAAGTAAGTATTTTTAGAAATATCCTAGGTCCGCCACTGTTTATGCCATGTACGTGAAAAACGTTGTATATGAGTCATGAGACCTCTGTGTCAGACAACCCCGTGAAATCACACGTTGAATCTAAAATAACTAATGCCATTACGAAGGTGAACAACAATCTGCCCTTGGGTTTATGTATATAAAGAGAGCTAGGCTTAGAGAAAATGTAACTCCATCGCCACCATCTCCACTTCTTTGTTGTGATCAGTTAATAAGTGGAGAGTAGGGTAAAAATGGCTTTGGTGAACCACAGAGAGAATGTGAAGGGACGAGCTCAGATTCTGGCGATTGGCACAGCAAATCCGAAGAATTGCTTCCGTCAAACTGACTATCCGGATTATTACTTCCGCATTACCAAAAGCGACCACTTGATCGACTTAAAAGCTAAGTTCAAGCGCATGTGTAAGTATATACTTCCTCTGTTCCGATTTAATAGTCCCTCGTTATTTTTTTTGTGTTGTTGATTATTTGAAATTTCTCGTTAAACTTTCGAGAAAGGCATGCGTCAATTGCATGTCCTAAATTCTAAGTGGAAAACTGAAAAATTGGATCAAGTACTTGAATTTGTCTGATTGAACTGTTTTGTTTCAAGAACCTCTCATAAAACTATTTTGAAATTATTCAACTCCTTGAAATTATTTGCGTGGGATTCCGGAGTGGACCCCACACACTGCACTATATGTGCACAAAACATCGGTACCTGTAGAATTTTCGAAAAGTTATTTGGCAACAACTTTATTGCTATGCCGAGCAAAAAAAAAAAACTTTATTGCTACAACCCATGTTTGGCATATTTCCGTTTTTCCTTCAGAACTTTGTTAACCGACCTTTTCTCTCTCGGGCTATGTTTGGCATATGATTGTCAAGGGTTTGGGTATCAACATAATTGGGATGCATTCTCCTTGTTGTGATGTCTTTTCGTCACAATTCTTTTAATCTTTGTAACAATTTCAAAGATTAATAAATTTATTTTTTGCTTTTCAAAAAATGAAAAATTGCTACAACCAATGTAGGTACTTGGTAAATCTTTGTTAAGATAAATGATACTCATAAATAAATGTTTTTCGTTCAGTTGTTCAGTTTTTCCTACATGCGTAATTAGGATAGCACAAGAGAACTATACTTCGTCTCTGAAATTTTTTTAGTGATGTTTTCCTATATTTGTCGTAAAAATTATGAGGTCCAATTTCATAGGTATGCCTGGGACTGCAATTAACACACTGGCCCTCTAACCCACCCAACCTAGCCCTTTTCTTTTAGGATTTGAGATGTGTATTTAGGCTCATCGGGTTGAATTAGATTGAGTTTTTAAGCATTAGCTAACCGGATGGACTTGAAAATATCTCTTAAAAAAAGCATGGAATCAAGCTCGGATAATCCAAACATCGAAACCGACACTGTCCAGGGCTCTGAGAGGGTACCAAGTGAAATTTTGAACTTTCAAGAAAAATAACCCAAACTATAATTGCAAGTGCGGCGATTTACTTACCATACTTTATTTGTGCATGGTTCACGTACGCATGCAGGTGAAAAGTCAATGATTGAAAAAAGGTACATGCACGTGAACGAGGAGATACTTGAGCAAAATCCAAGCATGAATCATGGTGGGGAGAAGATGGTCTCATCTCTTGATGTTCGTCTGGACATGGAAATAATGGAAATACCAAAACTTGGTGCCGAAGCAGCAACAAAGGCCATGGATGAGTGGGGCCAGCCAAAATCAAGAATCACCCACCTCGTTTTTCATTCAACCTTGGGCACAGTAATGCCAGGGGTGGACTACGAGCTCATAAAACTCCTTGGCCTCAATCCTTCTGTAAAGAGGTTCATGTTGTACCACTTGGGTTGCTACGGCGGTGGCACCGTCCTCCGCCTCGCCAAGGATCTGGCCGAGAACAACCCCGGGTCGCGCGTCCTCATCGTCTGCTGCGAAATCATGCCCAGCGCTTTCCACGGGCCGCCTTCTTTGCAGCACGCCCATTTGGATATTCTCACGGGGCACGCGATATTTGGTGACGGCGCTGGAGCTGTCATCGTCGGCTGCGTGGATCCTTCTGGTGGTACTAATGGGGTTGTTGAACGTGGCGTCAGACGTTACGAGCAACCTCTGTTCGAGATCCATTCTGCTTATCAAACAGTACTTCCTGATTCCGAGGACGCAGTCGGAGGACGTCTGCGTGAGGCTGGACTTATTTATTACTTGTCCAAGAGGCTGTCTAATGTTGTTTCGAGCAACATCGATGAGTGCTGCTTGGTTGAAGCACTTGGTGCTGCTATTAATAACGACAACAACAACGATATCTACGAGGATTGGAACTCGTTGTTTTGGATAGTTCATCCCGCCGGGAGGCCGATTCTGGACAAAATCGACGCGAAACTGGGACTGAACAAGGAAAAGCTGAGGGCGAGCAGGAATGTGCTGAGGGATTACGGAAACATGTGGAGTTCAAGCGTGCTGTTTGTTTTGGATGAGATGAGGAAAGGGTCAATCGCGCAACGAAAGACTACTACCGGCGAGGGATTCGAGTGGGGCGTTCTCCTCGGGTTTGGACCCGGTGTCACTGTCGAGACTGTTGTGTTGCGTAGCGTCCCTACGACCAAACTTAAATAGATATGCGCGAGCTCTCGTTAAATGATGTCTTTTTCTCAAAGAAAAGAAGTCGATTCCTATGCCGGCAGGTACCGGTATCAAAGTTTGGCACTTTAAGCTCATCTTCAGACGTGAATATGTCTAAATAAACCTGCGTTCGTCAAATAGCATGCCCCAGTACTGGTGGGGACTTGTCGTTGTATTTTCCAAATTTGATTTGTAAACAATCGTGCATGAATATGGTGTAGCACTTTTTTATTATTATTTATGATTCAGAGCTTTATTTACAAAATTCTCTACATGACAAAAACTGTTGGAGAAAAGCTTTTAAATTTATATTTTTTGAGTTTAAGGACAAACATCTTTTGCAATCAAACATAAAGATAAATGTGCTCTATGAAAGTGCGTAAAATCCTAAGGTATCCTATACATGAAAGTGTCTAAAATCCTGGGGTACTCTATGAAAGTGTCTAAATCACTAAAATCCTATAATAAGAAAGTGCGCCCTAAAACCTTATGAAAGTGCCTAAATATATTTTGGCCTTATGACTAAATAACTCAAAAATTGAAAGACCTCCATCGAAAATTACTTTATTGACGTCCTAAATGAAAACTATTTTACTATCCTATGACTAATTTTCCCTTCAAAAGTTCAATTTGGGGGTTGGGTTAGGTTAAAATTTTATGTGGCTGTGATTGAGTGTGACTATGTATATTTGTGGGCTTTTGAGTTTTGATGTGTAGGAAAGAGAGAGAGATCTAGAGAGAGAGTGAGTGAGCAAAGAGAGGAGGAGAGAAACGGGAAACCCGCCACCTCCAATGTCAATGAGATGAGTGTAAAGAGATAAATATTGAGACATGCGTGTTTGTATTTTTTTTCAGAAAATCAATGCAATAGAGATGTGAGTTTGGCTGTGCAAATCTCTCTATTTTTCCTATCATAAACAAAGTAATTGATAGCTTTGTTTGCACCATTTTTCATCTTTCTTCTCCTTCACGTTCACTCGGCTCGCACTGTTGCGAAAGCATGGTTTCTTATGGGCCCAAATTGTATCGTCGTAGGTCCGGATTGAGGTGTCTATATTGTAGTCGTTGTTTCCCTGAGATCCGCCCTTAGGTTTTACAAATCAGTTTTGGGCACATCTTCCAGATGGTCTGCTCGTCTCGCTAGACACCCCAAACGGTGTAATTTAAGCATTTTCAAATTCAAGTTTTTTCGCCTAAGGGCGATGATTCAAATTCAAGCTTTCTCACCCAAGGGTGATTATCCTAAGGAACAAATTTCAAATTCAAGCTTTTTCGCCTTAAGGGCGATAATTCAAATTCAAGCTTTTTCACCTAAGGGCGGTAATTCAAACCAAGGGTTCGCTCCATTTTCAAATTCAAACTCAAGAGTTTGTCCCATATTTTAAATTCAAACTCAAAGGTTCGCCCCGTTTCAAAATTCGAACTCAAGGTTTCGCCCCGTTTCAAAATTCAAACTCTATCCGTTCATTTTGTTCCAAATCCACAATATTTACATAGCAAAAATAAAAGATAAAAAATCCGCAATATTTCAGCCAAGAAAATTGTTGAGAATTCAATTGTTGAGGATTTAACGGTTGGGAATTTAGTTGACGAGGGCTAAAATTTTGATCCAATTCAGAATGAGAAAAGGGACGTATTAGCCTTAAAAGATTGTAGAGGCAATCTTTTAAGGTTAGATTTAAATCGAGAGACGAGGCAGAGAGCTTGTGAGATTTAAATCGAGAGACGAGGCAGAGAGGGAGGGCTGTTCAGAATCTCAATGGGATTCTTTTTTTTTTTTTTTTGGCTCGGCATTCTCAATGGGATTCTTATTAGAGACTATTATAGCATTCATGTGAACCTTGCCAGGTTCTCTCAGGACAGTCGCAATAGGATTCCCCTTCAGAAAGCTTGTGATAGGGTGCAAGAAGCTACTGATTTTCCAGTCAATATCTTCAAGAGTAAAGAATTCGGTGGTGATTGTAGAAGTCCCTCCTTTGCTGGTAAGAGTCTCCCCGGTACTTCTGTTACTAGGTTTTCTATTAAAGTCTAGGATGGGGGGAACCAATGGCCGTCGAGGAGCTAGCGTTGTTGCTAAGCTTCCATCTCTGCGGCCGGTGGAATCTCTTTCGGAAGCTTTCATAGCTGATGCGGTTTGGGATATTCAGATTCATTCAATGGGAGGTAATTTTGTTTTGCTTACTTTTCCTTCCACTGAAGACATGAATGCTATGCTTGAAGAAAGTGCTTTGTGCTGGCTTGGAAACCTAAACCAGTGAAGGAAATTTCTCGTGTTGTTTGGCTTAATTGCTACGGGTACCGTTGAATGTTTGGAATGCTGAAACCTTTCGCAGTATTAATGGAAGAATTTGGGGCGAGGTAATTACTTTGGATGGAGCCACGTCAAATTGCTCTTCTTTTGATGTCGGTATTTCTACAAACGTTTTTGAGTCTATCAATCAAACTGTAGATTTGGATTTCAATGGTAAAGTTTTTCCTGTCAGAGTTGTTGAAGAACATGTGGGTGTTACTAATTTCATCAATGCGAGATGCAGATGTAATAAGGGTTGCGATGCTAAAACTATGTGGCCTTCAAAGTCTAAGGAGAAGCCCGAAGGAGAGATGGGGGTCAACGTGAAAGACATGGTAGAGAATTCATCCGATAATGGGGCTGAGGATGTGAATGGTGAAAATAAGGAGATCAATTGCTCTAATAATTTTCATTTTGGAGATAACATTTTGGCGATTGAGAAAGATAATGCTGTCGAGAACCGTGATGTTCATAGAGGGAAGGTTGATGGATTGGTCTCTTTGAGAAACTCTTCCCTCTCAGAGTGCCAATCTATTACCAGTCCTACTCCTCTTTTGAGGCCCATTATGAAGGAGATGAGCGATGTGAAGGATAGGAGCGATGAGCTTAGTATCCCAGGAGAGAGATCCATTCACCAAACTATTGAAAAATTGGAGAGGAGGTTCAATAGATCGAGAAGAAAGATTAGAAAGAAGAAAGTTGTTTCCGAATTTGGGTTTAAGGAGGCCAAGATGTTAAAGAAATATAAGAAGGTTCCCGCTTCTTCTCTTTCTTCTCATGACATTTGCAATAGAAACTCCCTCTTAATTAAGCAAGCTCGTAAGTGTATGGATTTAGGCTCTATTCTTGGCATTAAGTATTATGGCGGGGAGAGAGAGAACATTAAAAAATATATTGAGTTGGAGGAAGGTGAAATGTCGGATAAGGAGCTTGATGGCATTGTTGATGGCACCTTTGATGATTTGGAGGAAGGTGTCTCCATCTCAGTAGAGTTTTGATTTTGTTTTTCTATTCTTTTTGGGGTATTTGTTTATTGTCTTTGCTGCTTTCTGTTGTTAGCTTGCTGGTTGTGTTCTGTTGCGGTTGTTGGGGTTTTATTTTCAGTTGCATCTTCGCTTATTTTGCTGAGGTTGTTTTGTTGTTGTTTTTCTAGTGCTCCGTCTTCCTTTTTGCTGTAAAGGCTAGGTGGCTGTTTTCAGGTAGTCTTTTTTCAGTTTCTTCTATGTGGTGGCTGTTAGCGTCTCCTTTGTTTGGTGGCTGTTTTTAGGTTTAGGCGGCTGTTTAGAGTGTTTTTCAGGGTTTGAGCTTGACCTTTTTGTTGGTCTTTTGCCAACATTTTGGATCTCGGATAACCTTAAGTTAGTAATTTGTCCTTCGGATGCCCTTATCCTTTTAATCTTTGTATCTTTTCAGAGATTAATAAATTTCTTTTGCTAAGGGGAAAGAAAAAAAGATTGTAGAGGCAAGAAATCATTCCTTTTTCGTTACCTAGCCAGAAACTTTTTATTCATAAAAGACATTTTTGCCAATCAGGGACCATGTTCGTTTTAGGATTTTGGGTATGAGTGGAGAGATTAAGAGAGAAAAATGAGAGTAACAATTAAGAGAAAATTTATTAAAGACCATGCGCAGAGAGAAAAGTCCAAAACCAAAATGTTCAACCGAAGACCAAACACCTCCCATCCCTTTCCTCACAAGGCATGCGTATTTCTCTGAATAATCAAGATTTTGGTTGTTTCAACCCCCTGGATAACTCAAGTGTCCAGGCCAGCCTCCTTGCACCTTGACTAATACGGGGGAATCAATCTCACCATCCACTTGCAAGAGTCCCAATTAAAGGCAGAGCAAATCTTTGTATGAACAAGCCCAAGCAAATTGAAGAGGCTCATCGTTACTTCACAGGTTTCCCATATAAGATTCTCACAAATAAGGTACAGGCAGACGAAATAATATGTTCAAGGATCATTAATCTGCCATAGGCCTTCAGAGTTTCATGATACAGAAACCAAATATCACTTTTTCTATATAGACTATATAATATAATTGCACAGAAAATCAAAAATATGCTGGTATTGGTATTCTACCAAGGTTTCCAACGTTGCGTGAGAAAAGTATGAAGTCGACTAAAACACTCCTATACATATTGATCTGAAAATAGAACGACGCAGCAATATGATGCAGGTTAGTTGTGTTGAGTTTTGACTTCATTCTCATTTGTCAAAGATTAGCGGTCTTTCTTGACAATAGAAAGATCTGCACATTTGCAGAAGATTTGGCGTGGGTTGCATTGAATGCAATTGGTTTGGAAATCCTAGGCGTGGGAAGATCTCAGGCTGGGAAGATCTCACGCATGGTTTGCAATTAATGCCATAAGCATGGCTTTTGAACAGGGCTCTATCATTTGCCTATAAATTGAGCCCTCTGCACTTGTATGTGGGGTGGGAAATCAGAAATGTATCTGTTTGTATCAGTTTGTGAGGGTGAGTAGAGTGTTCTGTAACTCCTCCTCCTAAATATAATCCGGCTGCCCCCGTATACGTACCCGATTTTGGAGAACCACGTAAATCCTTTGTCTCTGTGTTTGTGTGTGTGTTTGTGTTCTCGTTTGCTCCTTAGTTCCCGCAACAAGTTGTATTGATTAGATCAAGTCTACTATATTGAAAAACTTCATGGAAAATGACCTAGCACTAGTTTTTAAGGGCCGAAGCAGCTGCCTACTGCAACTGCAGTACATATCAACTGACACTTCAACATTTTACTACTTCGGTTAGTAGTTGAGTGTTTAACATGTAATAAAATTCAATTCCAATCCTTCAACGCATAGACAAATCCATGCATAAAAAATCACAAAGCCGATTTCAGGAAAACATACAAGAGTCAAGGTGGGTGACACTAAACTGCCAAAGCCTGCTGTTGGACATGCCAACCGACGACATCTTTGTATGCCAAGTTGCCCCCAAAAATATCCAAAGCACTACCCACAGTGACATCGACACGCTCCATCCCTGCAGCTTTTATCCTCTCTAAATCAGCCGTCACTGTGACACCACCAGCATAAGTCACCGGAATCTGACAAGCCAACCTCAATGAATCAACAAAATGAAAAATAACCAGCAAGCGTGGATGGCTACATAAACAAGCCTGGTTACTTTCAAGGAGAGGTTCTTTACAAAAATTATAGGTTACTGTGTGCTTCTGCAAACTATAAATTTAAAAAGTATCCAGCTTCATGTCGACCGGGGCCTTTCAACCTATAGCTTGCAGTCTATAAGATCCACAAGCTTCTACCCGCAACAGCATACCAAAAGAGGAAAAGGGAACAAACTGTGAAGGAAACGCAAAAGAAAAAGAACCAAGAAAACCTTCAGCAGTAGTGGTACATGGGTAAAAAACTAGATGTAAACAACATACACCTCTTTTGTAGGTAGTAGCTCATGCAAAAATTACATTTGAACCACCATAAGCAGTCTACTGTGAATAGATATGTGCAGAGAAGATGCAAATTCAATGGACCATGTCATCATCCATGAAAGTCAGGTAATAAAAACGAGATCTCTAGATTTGTCTTCAATTATTTCCAGTGGGTGTCCCCAAGAAGGTGATGGAGTTTATTGTCACGGACTTGCTTGATTCTAAGATAACCTTACAGCACTTAGAAACTCGCACTTGCTCTTGTGGTGCTAAGTAAGCCTTTAAGCATGAAAAGTCAGGTAGTCAAGAAACTAGAACACTTAGTTTGATAGAATGGAGAGTGCACTGCTTCAGAGAGAAGTATACAATGGCTTTTGGAATAGTGTGTATGGTGCATTGGCCAAGTGAGGCCACCTCCCTTTCATAGGCACCTAAGAGTTCTAGAACATCCTCTCGGTAGACCAAAATTGACTTTAGAAGCACTAGTTCAAAATAATCTAGGCTTTGTGGCTATCACGAAACACGATACCCTCGACAAAGCTAATGGAGAAAACGGATTCATGCAACCGAGCTCAATTGATTAGAACTTAAGAATTGGTTTGGTTTGGACCAATATGAAGGTGGAACGTACCAAGGGAGCAGTAGGGCTACTTGGCGTTCCCAATAAAAACCACCCAGCAGCTTCTTTTGAAAAATAACATGAATATATAGCTCTTGCTGCTGGTTCTTCTCTCCTCTCTCTCTCTCTCCCCTCGCTGGATTTTCTGCTTCTCTACGGGTGCTTCACTGTTGCATCTCAACGCTATGTCCTCTAAATATCTTCAGGTATTCTCAGCCACCTTTCTGCTCTTCTTTGTTTCAGTCTCTCTGCAGATTACATCACTTGAGTTCCTTTCTTATTCTCTGCCTTCTCCTTTCTGAATTAAGTTCACTCATCTGGTTTGTTATCTACTACAAATTGTGCAAAATCTGAGGATGTTAATGACTTATTTGTGTCCATTTGATTTGACATTTAGTATAGTTCTCCATCACAGTCATCATAATTCATGACTGGAAACCTACCGCTGCATTAATCATGTTCTTGGATAGCTTTCCATAAAGTTTTCTCACTCATCGTAACAATAATACTAGTACTAGTAATCAAGAGTGCAGCATGAAGTTTATGTTCAGCCTGCCCTACTTGATGCGACAAACTAGGTAAAACACCGCTGGGAACCCCTTTTCACATGCCACATACTAATTGACAAGGTGGAGGAGTGTAAGAAGTAAAAAGTGAAGGGTGAATGTCAATTCTCAAAAAAAAAAAAAAAATTCCCGAAAGTAGATAACAAAATTAAGAAGTAAAGGTATCTAGATAGCCCCCGAGGAAAATAACATGTAGAAACATAAAGATACGGACAAGATAATGTGTCACATACAGGTGAATGCCTGCCAAGCAGTGTCACAAGCTCTTCATCAATTCCCAGCCTGTACAAATAAATTAGATCACTAAATCAAAATTAAAAAAGAAATAACAGCAGATTACCAAGTTTTCAAAAGGGTCCAATTGCCCAAAGTGATAACTTAACTATCTCAATAGCATGGTAGTGAAATTGAACTTTCAGTCTTTCGAATAATGATAATTAATTATATGTTTGATAAGTTACTAAACCAAATTATGATGTATTTGGATGACGTAGCTGAACTTGTCCAACACAATTGGAGATTCTAAATAAGTACTTATTTCAATTCTTCTAGAATTAATAGACGTCCTACTTGATCATTTCCATATACCTGTCAAGAGAAAAGAGAACATCAAATAATAAACCAAAGGAAAACACTTCCATTTTCATGACAATGCACCCAAACGTCTTCCTGATGGTATTAGTTACTATTTCATTTACAAGCAACAGCACAATAAAAGAGTGGGCGAGCTGAATATTAACTTTAGAAAACAAAAATCCGCCTCCAGAAAGAGCGGAACTCATGACGGTTTGGACAATAATGAGTTAAAGCATCGATGTCCCATCATAACAGACTAACGATTTTTTCTCTCAAAATGAAGCACACCTTGAACAGAAAACATTTTGGGGACATAAAGACATAACATGCATACAAAAGTTGCAAGAAGAAAGAACAAAAGACAGCTGTACAACTTACTTTTTCCCTTCAACGTCAACACCATGGACAAGAAACTCATCAGCATATGTTGCAAGAAAATCCATTATCTTCTCATCAAGAGATACATCAGTAAATTTCTGCCACCTGTCTGTGACAATTGCATATTTTCCTTCCTGCATGCCACAATAGTAAGAATAATTAGGAGAGAAGGAAATAGGCAAGAGAGAACTTTCACACATTTTTCAGACTGGTCGCCATTCTTTATACTAATATATGTCTAGTCTCATATTGTCTGCTCCTTTAAAAGCACCTTTCTTTCACCTGAATTCCTAGCCACAGTTACTGCACCACCATGAATGACCAAGCACAAGACTTCAAAGCAAGGGAAGTCCAACACAAGATATCCGTGCCAAAAATCCATTCCAGTCAATAACGAATAGAGAAAGGGTGGGTTACAAGGTCATGTTCCTAATGGGAACGGTAAAAACATCATTATAGTCTTAGTAAAATAGAGATTTAACCAAAACATCTGGAGAACAACAGTATACGTTTAGTACTTGGAAGTTAGGCCATCTCCAATCCGTACTCTTCCTCTTCATCTGATTTGGAAGAAAACTTGGTTAAAAGCTCTATCTGATAAGAAGCAATCCAACAATTTCTTTTTTCCCAATCTTATCTTCTTAAAAGTTTCCAACATTATTCCCACAACCAAATTCCATGAAAGAAAATCATCTCCAAACATTAGTCTTTTATAAACTTCATCAGATATGATCTCATGTTAACGCATTTACGGATTTGATACGAGTTCAATGAAAGGATTGCAGCTGATTTTTAACCCCTTTTCATCAACCTTGAATTTGATGAAGGATTGGAGATGCCCATACATTATTGAGAATACTGTAAACAAACCAAATACAGTCGTCGTCTCTTCCCAAATCCCAACAGTGCATATTATCTAACACCATAGACTCTCGTACCTTCTTTCTGCAACTAAGATCCAATACGAGCCTCTGCTTTCCAACAACACGGGCAAGTTCTTTAAGCCTCTGAAGTTCCATTTGCCCATTATCGAATACATACTGCAACCAGAAAGAAAAAAGCTCTCAACAAATATATTTGAGTTAGATGGTTTATTCCTATAAGTTCACACAAATCTAGAAGACGCAGTGTCAGTATAACTGGTTAACACAAAGTAACATAAATAACACTTGGTTTGGTCTGGTCTGGTCTGGCCCTGATCTTAGGAATTCTGGTGCTAAAGAGGAGGGGCGCTTGGGTTTTAGGTTGCTTAAGATCTGGAATAATGCATTTACTGAAAGTGTCCATGAAGTCTGATAATCTCTGGATTAAACACTTACCGATATTTGTTTGAGCTAATTTTTTGCCGGTACCCTTAAAAACATGTTTTAAATAAGTTGAACGGCTTCGATTATTAGCGTGGGGCTCCAAACTATGAGGTCCACTCCGTAGGAAAGCAAGGGATCCCTTACTAGAAGGGGACTGTATGTTTGTTATAAGATATCAAAGTCATTGGAGGGTCAGAGTTCCCATTGGACATCTTGGACCATAAGGAAAATTGTTAATCTTAGAGGAGTCGTGCAGCCATGGGTCAAAAAAAGTCATATGTGATGGGTTGGCTACCTTTCTCTGGATAGATAATTGGTATACTTTAGGTCATTTGTACACTAAACAGGCTTCAGTTATCCATCAAGGGTCATGGAAATCGCAAAGGCCAAGGAATGCTATAACTAAAGGAGTGTTGGCCCCCAATACTTCCCATCCAGACTCTGTTAGATAGGGGTGAGCACAAATTTGACAGACCCGCCTAACCTGACCGAGCCGGTCCAACCCAACACCTGTCGGACATTTTGAACAGCAGCAGCGGCCGGCTACGGGTTTGTAGAATAGGATAAAGGCGGGTTTGGGGTAAAGAACGGGTTTTAATTTTTAGAAATCGATTAACCCAACATATAAGTTATTAGTATGTACGTATATGGTATACGCTACACGTGCCCCACATCTCTGTGTGTGTGTGTGTGTGTAAACATCCTTCCCTACAACAAAGGAAAGAGGGAGCAATCTCTAGGAACTATCTGTGGAGATTTCTCTTCCTATTTGAATGGTTTAAGTTTGCCTGGATTTGGGTTGTTCAAACCAGAAGACAATGAAGATGAAGCAGTGATCATAATGTCGTGTCTAACCCGAAGACCCGACCATAACCCGTCTGCAATAAGTAGTGTTCTCAGACATTTTTTTTCCATGCCTATGGTCGAAATCGGTTCTCAAAGGAGATCACCTGACCAGATGGGTTGAGTTGCGGGGAAGGATCAAACCCAACCCAGCCCAACCCGTGCTCACCCCTACTGGTAGATGGACCTTGACTGCTGTTCCTTGGGCCCTGTGTTGGGGGATGGGTGTGGATGCTGGGTATGTGCTCTGCCATAGCAACGTTTAGATACATGAGCAAATGTTTTTTTGAGTGTGAGTATTCCCAGTTTGTATGGAGCCCTTGTTGAGCAGAAACAAGATTGTTAGACCTTGTTTTGGGTTGTCAAGAAAAATGGAATGGGTGTGCAGTCATATTAAATGGACCTCTTGCTCTAAGAAGGTCGACAAGCTCTCCATGGCACCAGTTATCCACAGGGTTTGGAGGGAGAGGAACAACAGACAGTTCCAGGGTAAATCAGTGCCTGCTTCTGTTTTGTGTTCCTTGATTGCAGAAGAAGTAAGGACCTGCAAATGGTCATGGAGGAATTTGAAGCCAACGGATAGAAATAGGCCATTGGCTAGAGATTGGAGACCGAGTCCTAGGATTTTTGGCTCCCTGTACCTTTTTCTGTGGATAAACAGCTTTGCTTCTTGTTGCAATTGCTTTCTAGCTAAGCCAGGTACAAACTTGGCCCGGTTGCTTGTAAGGGCTTCGGCCTGTGTTTTTGGTTTGTTTGCTGAATGAATAGTTAATTTACCCAAAAAAATGTAAATGGCATCCAATGTGACAACATCAAAGACTTCTCGGATTAGCACACCGTGCAGGAACAAGCAGCAACTTAATCGAGAATCTAGAAGGGGTCTGAGTTGCAAATAGTTGATTGTTGGATTTATACCAAATTCACAAAAACCAAAAATTTGGGGTGAGCTGGAATGTGGATTGAGGGTACAGAGGGGTACAAGCATGACAATTAACTGTATGATTTTTCTGATAATACGTGACATAACAGAGCCACAGACTGAAGCACATGGGCTTTGTTCGGATCCCTTTTGGGACTTTTTTCTGAGAAATTTTTTTGGGTAGTGAGTGGAAAGATAAATAGGGGTAATAATTGGAGATAGGGATAATGATTGGAGAGAGATAGAGAGAAAAATGAGAATAATGATTGAATGAGTGGAGGGAGAAATAGGGATAATGATTGAAAGTAGGGATAATGAGTGGTGTTGGAGTTGGAAAAAAAAAAATTTGAGAAGGGATCTGAACAAAGCAATGGTAAATAGTGCTGAGCTTTTTGCAACGATTCCTGAGAAAAGAAAAAAGAAAACTGTAAACATACTGATGTGATAATGACATGGCTGGCTCCTTCTTCAATGTAACTCAAAGCATTGTCTGGATTGATCCCACCTCCAACATGAAAACCACCTGGATGTTATCAGTCCTTACAGTAAGTTCAGCAGAGAATGTCTATAAGTTTAAACATAAAACTTTAGGCGGTGGGAAAGACAACATGGGACAGCTATAAAACCTGCCTTTAAGACAACAAGGTTAACCGTCACTTACCTACAGATCAACTAATACTAGATGTTCAAGGTATATGCCTCAACATACATGTACAAGCACACATACTTCTATATGGGCCTGTATAAATTGCAGATAAGGTGCATTATGCAACTACAAATACACAGTCCGATGATTACGAAGAGCAGGACGAAGGGGAAGATGACAGTAAACAAAACTAAAAGAATTAACTTGAAGGGAGACGGTTTTTACTACACCAAAATACAAGCTCATAATTGGGGATCCCCAACAATTAGGAATCTCGGTTACTACCTACCTATGTGCAAAGAATTTTATCGCTTATAGGACCAGCAGAGGTAATAATTTCTAGGAACATTACAATGCTCCACCCTGTACTTCTTATAACGAACTTTTTGATAGATGTTCTATTAATGGAAATTATGAGAATAACCCTAATGCATAGGGCTCCAGCAGGGCCGGGCCAGGCCCAAGGCCCAAGAGGCCTGGGCCGTGGGCATCCCAAAAAGGCCTAATTTTAGGGGCACTTCACTAATTTTTCAATTTGGGCTTGACTAGAAGTCTTTTTGGGCCCTATAGAAGGAAAAAAAAGGCCCATTCCAATTAAAATGGCTGTGGCCCACACGGATCAGTACAGCCCAAAAAATGCTCGGTGGCATTTTTGTAAATAAGGGCTGTAAATGGTCTTTAACTCAAACCCTTCTCTTCTCTAACAGTTCACCGTCTATTTTGAAACCCTTCTGGAACAGATTCAAACCCTTCTCGAATTCAAACGGATCAAACCCTTCTGGAACGAACAATCGATTCAAACCCTTCTCTGTGTTCGAAACTTTCACCAAACGAACGAAGGGGGCGCTGCCAAACTGGGATTCTGGGAAGGCCGGAAGGGCACTGGCGCACTACCCGACTGCCACATTGTGTTCGACTATTCGAGGCTTTGAGCTCAAGCCTCGAGGTAATTTTTTTTTAATTAAGTTCGAGCTTTCAAGCTTCCAACAGTAGGTCTCTCTTTATTCTTTCAACAATAGGTAATTTTTTTTAATTAAGTTTAGTTGTGTTCGAGACTTTGGGCCGAAGGGCACTACCAAGTGCCACATTGTGTTGTCGTGTTGAAGTTTGTAATTTTATTTAATATTGCTTATGAGAACATTGAGAAGTGAGACTCTAAGTTCAGTTGAGTAGTGATAGTGATATTAGGGCTTTTTTTATTCTCTACGTGATTTGTGTTTTAGCTTATTGGAAATTGAAATACAGGACCAGTATATACTAGTATAATACACACTGCGGAGTCTTAGAGTGTATCTCCCATTCGCTTGCGACTTGCGAGGCTTCAAATTGGTAAGTATTCTCTTCTTGTGCAAAGCCCTGGCTGGTGGTGCTTAGATTTGTACGGATGTTGTTAAATGCAGAGCCCTGGCTGGTGGTGCTTAGATTTGTACTTGTGTTGTTAAATGCAGAGCCCTAGCTGGTGGTGCTTAGATTTGTGCTGATTTAGTTGACATTGGTTGGTGTGCTTAAATTTAAAAATATCTGATTATCTGATTACCGGTTAGTGCATCATTAATAATCATGTTATAATGCCTTCTTCTTTTTTAAATTCTTACTTAGGTTGCATCATGCCTCATAAACGTCAACTCTCTGCAGAAAAGAATAAAAAAGCAAAAAATAGAAGTATTAATAAATTCTCAAAAGGGTGCTATTAAAAAGTTCTTTTCAAGGAACGAAAATGTACAAAGCTCAGTCGAAGAACATGAAAATTTGGTGATTGATGTCGCTGAAAACTTGGTTAATGAAGAACAAGTAGAAGAAGAATGTGGAGATTTGGAGGGTGAGGAAGCCTATCAATGTATCAATGAGAGCAATAATGAAAGTTCAAGGGATGTCAATCAAAATGAAATTTTTAAGTTAATCTCTTTAAGGGCACACTTTTTTTTATTGGCCTTGGGCACTAAAAACCCTTGGGCCGGCCCTGGGCTCCTGCATTCAGATATGAATGCACAACAAATTACTCCTATTACTGAATAAGACAACTTCTTCTGGGGAGCTTTTTTTGTTCCAACTGCCATGCATAAGTTGGAAAGAATATAAAAGAAGATCACAAATTGTGAAGAACAATACATTACGGAATGAGAGAGAGAGAGAGTAACAGTTGTCTACCAGGAAAAGCATGCAGTGCTTCCATGGCTGCAGATTTGCTTAAAGGATCAGCTCCAATCATGATGACATGACCACCTGTAAGCCCATCTTCTTTGTATATGATTGCATACTCTGCAGCTGACTTGTCTGATTCAAAATTGGTTACTGGAGATGTACTACCCTCCTTCAAATCCTGAATGGTAGACCCCACAATTTGCTTAACTTTCCCCTGAAAACAAAATCTGTGTTAATCAGGAAAAATAAAAACAGACCCTCTTATGAGTACCTCAAGAGTCGAAAATACCATGAAAAATTCAAACCTATCAAATAGGTTTGACATGTTTTCATGATCTGGCCAAAACTGTAGGTCCCTGGCACAGATTGTAACATGGAAGCCAACCATAGATCAATACCATTGGATAATCCAAATCCCATTTTGAAGGTGACAAAGATAGAAAAGGTCTTTATTCTCTCCTTACCATTACACTCAATGCAATGTGTCCAACAAAACATTAAAGAAAACATGGGAAACCCACCGAAGCAACAAAGGTTTATCAAGCAGAAAGTTGTTCTGTAAAGTTTAAACCACTACCCGCTAACAAAGTTTCACAAGTGACACAAGAAATGACCAAATCAGGAGGGAGAGATAAAGTAAGTCAGAAAGATCAGTGAAACCCTTGCTTATCAACATACACAAAGATTCACTCCATGTAGTGATACATAAATTGCATTGTCTAAGCTGAACTGAAGTATCCAGAGTTGAGGAGAATGTAGTATAACTGATTTTTATGAGTGTCAAGCTTAGGTTAAATGCATTGTGCACTTCGTCAAATACCATGCCACCTCTAAGTGGGAGTCAAATGGTAACCCTCAAAATCCATTTTGAAAGCATGAGAGCAAGTTTCATGCTTCTAAAATAGTTGAAGCCAGTACCTGAAGCCATTACATGACAATTTAGGTTCACTCCATGAAGCGAATCTAGCAATACATAAGTTTCATATTCTAAGCTCAACTGAAGTATCTAGAGGTGATGTAATGTCTCGTCATAGAACCCGTTTATTTAGAGTGCCAAGCTTTGCTTAAACACATTGTGCTCCATCGAATGTCACGCCACCTCCAAGAGGGAGTCGAGTGATAACCATCAAAAATCCATTTTAAAACCATGAGATTTGTTGCAAGTTTCATGCTTCCAAAAATCAGCTGCAGCCATTACATGACATTTTCAAAATGTATTGATTCCTTCCTCAACAAAGGCACAACATCGTGAAAAGCCAATGGACATTAACATGTGTTGCACAGCCTTGGTGACCTGCAACCTCATGTAAAACAAAGCAACCAGCCAGTGATTGTGCATGGCCAACATTCAGCTTGTGAAATTAAAAAGTCATCAAGAGCACTTTCAAACTTTGTTATTTAATATCCTATGTCCCCAGAAAATAATATACCTACCTTAAATCTACTAAGCTTATTATAATATTATTAAACAAATAGATAAAATATCTTTAAGAAATGTTCCAAGAAACCTAGAACTTAGTAAATCTTGCTATGATAATTACCCTTGGCTGATTCTTCTCACCCTACTTAAATGGGTTTGCATTTCAATTCTCAACTGAACCCACCTCTTCAAGGTCAGAATTTCAATGTGATGGAAACGGGGTATTTATATGTCATGATACATATGGTAAACAAACGGGGGAAAGGCTCATACACAGAGAGATATGAAAACCCAAATCGGTAATGGTGTAGAAGTCCAACCTTGTGTATGTCAATGCAAGGGCGGAACCGAACTCCAGATCGGATGCACATTCCACGAGGAGGCCCTGTACAAAGCGTACAATAAAATGCTTCAACGAGATAGAAACATACATATTCAGGTGTACCAATGAAGGAAACAAAATGGAAGTAGGCATAATCGAGACATACTCGAGACAGATGAAGGCAAAGTCCACATATACTTTTGCCGATTGTTGTATTTATTGCCATTGTAGATTGTAGAAAACGAACTGAGGCCCAATGAGGTCCTGGTGGCTTGGAGGCTGTGAATCCTCATTCTAACTGAGGCCCAATGATAAAGGATACATCGAGAGAAAGGGCCTGGAAAGTAAAAGCATCATTGCTAAAAGAGTATATCCTAACTAGGTTAGCAGATACACCCTAGCCAATCATGTGATCAACCAAACCCACAAAAACACCAACAAGAGGATTATACACGCACACACACACACACACACAAAAAAAAACACCTTCTCTCAGACTAAATATGAAAAGAGACACCTATATGAAAAGCTTTTCACCTAACATTGCTTAGTGTCATCACATTACTATACTTCAAGTCTCCGAATACCATCCAAACTCCTTTTGAAGTCCTCAATGGAATATTCTTTCAGATTGTGTTGCGATTTTACCCCATTTTGCAATTCTTGTTTTCACCAAATCCTCCACTTCTTATATCGCCAGAGTTACATCCTGAAAATTTATTTCATTTCTCGCCTTCCAAATTGACTATATAGCTGCATAGAAATTTGGTTTTGAATCTGCTACTAAACCATAAACTCATAAAAAACAAGACCGGCAGACCCAAGTTATGTGACCAAATTTCCAAGAGAACAAGCAATGAAGGAGAACATGAGTTGTAGTTTCTTCCACCTGGACCACCTCCATGCACATAGGGCATGTACCATTATCATTTCTACCATGAATTGAAATATTTATTCATAAAATGTCACTTCCTGTAGCAATCTTTCAGAAATTTCCACCTAAAAAGGACTAGACTTTTTCCAAATCCTGCACAAACTGAGATCCCCTGTATACAATTAGGATTCCCATTTTTCATACAATGCCTAAACTGGGAAAACATTACCCAAGTTCCAATGCCATCTTAGTAAAATCATACCAGAATGCAAAACAGGTATCTAATTTGGTCATTGTGACCATAAAACAATATATTCACTGCAATGCAAACTAATAGCTTCTCCCTTTGCACTTCCAATCGTTCTTCTTCTGAATTTAAGCTCTTGATTTGCTCATTGTGACCACAAACTTCAACACCGGAAGTTTTCCGGGTGAGGTCCGAAGGAAATCAAATTTGAGTGGATCGTCACCCAGCAAGTTATCTTCCTTATGTTTCCACTAAACTAGAAGGAGAAGACAAGTTCTTTCACTTAACATGTAGAAAATTTGGAGGGAAAAAAAAAAATTCCTTAGGGTGTTTTTGTTTAGCAGAAACAAGTTGGCTAAGGCATTAAGTAGAAATCAAAAAACATGAGGGAAACTTCGCAGTTAGAATAATAATCTTGTTCAATTCATAAGCATATATCATCAACAATAATGTGAATTGCGCGCTCAAAGAACCAATGGAAAAAACCAACAGAATGGGAGATAGACGACCACTGAGCGAGGGAAACGAACAGAGAGAGAGAGAGAGAGAGAGAGAGAGGTACCTGTTCTAATCGTTGCCGGAGCTTTGTTTAAGATCACGTCGGGGTTCTGATTCTGATCGATTTGACCACACTCTTCTAATTACTCCATTGTTTTTTATTTAGGCTAAATAATTGAGCCAAATTATTAGTTATTGTTTTTTCATTAAAAAAAAAATCGTATTCTACCAATTTTGGGTCAATTTTTTCTAAGTTGTTGATTCGGTAGAGGATTTTAAAAAGTAAAAATTTATGAACCAAATTAATATTTTTTGAATATAGGAAAAAACAATCCAAAACGTACGGACTTTTTGAATTGTTTTTGCCTATCTAAGAAAAATAGTTTGGTTCATAATTTTTACTTTTTCAGTTTTTTTTGTCAAGATGAGACAATAATTCATACAAATCCAACTCAAAACTAAGAAATGTGTAAAAAATTGAATAAGGACAAAAAAATAATAATTTGGCTTAATTATTTAGCCAAAGTAATTATTGATGTAAATTTATACTGTCTTATACTTTCTTTCTTTCTTTTTTTAAACTGCCTCTAATACTTTCTGACTCATTTTCTGCACACATGGAGGAGTAATTTATGAAACTCACTGAATAATAACGAAAACTAGAGTACGAAATATGAAAAGAGAAGTACAAAAAATCAATTTCTTTTACTTTTTCACCAACGTTATCCTACAATATTTTTAATAAGAGATACATTATGTAACCTCAAAACTTTAAAATTATGTTATTGACGGTGCAGTTTCTTGTTCTTTGAGTATTAAACAAATGATGCACACTTTTTTCAATTCGGTGCATTTAACCTATCGAATTTTTTTTGTTACATATACTTTTATTTTTGTTTCCGCGAGATAAATTCAAAAAACAAACAAAACTTAAAAAGTATTGCGGTCACTACGAATAATGATAAGTCAAAAGGTAAATATTTTTCTCAAATTTTATGACAAGGCAGGTAAAAAAATTGAAATATTATGACCTAGTTTTTTTAGTAGAAATGAAAACAAGTCGTATTCAAATCACACAAAATTTCCACTTTTTTCCATTTTAAGTGTCGTAAAGTTGCTGGCAAAGTTGTGAATTTGTTTAAATAAATTTAAAAAATCAGATCTGTTGCGATATATGTGCAACAGATGTGCTTCACAAGCTAATCTATTGTCGCTATATCTGGTTTTGTGAAAGTCCAAATATAGCGACAATAGAAAGAGAACGAGCATTTACCAATAACTAATCAAATCGAGCTTGCGACAACAATAGTTACACTGACCAGGATTTTGCCATATTGCTGATTGCATAAGGTATATGGGCGTTAGAGGAGCACTGCATCAGTTCAACACCCATATGTTACATTATTCCTCCCCCAAAAAAAGCGGTGAATTACGATAAACCAACATTATCAAAACTCAAAATTTAACAAATAAATCAAATTTAAACATTTCGAGCAGTGAAATTGGTAGGGTACCAGATTTGATACAGACAAACATGATAATAGATTCTTTTATACATAATCATAAAAACAGTTTTTGTATTTCTCACTGAACAACAGTCACAACATTTCCTTCATCTCTCCCTAACACCCCAGCAGCTCCACCGGAGCCCGCCCCCCACTTTAGCAGACGTAATGTTTCGACAAAAGTACAGTATTTTCATTCCACGCACAAGGCTACGGCAAAAAATATAAGACCTCATGTGACACCTTGAATGTCGGTTGACATAAAAGGGCCTCACAACAAGAGCTAGATCTCAAAAACATCATTTCGAGCCTGATAAGGCTCCTCCAACTCCACCACCTGCTGATCATATACTGAATCACAACTGAAAACGTGTTTAGATGGTCCCCGCCTCACCTTTTTCTTTGCCGGAAGATCTACAATTTCCGAGTCAGGTGCATCACAGAACCCTGGTAAGCCAAGCCGTAAATCTGTATTCTCATCTGGACCTGCCCACGAGAGGGGATTGGCTGCAGCAGACAATGAATATGCTACTTAGTCAAACCGTAGTACTATCAAACTGTTCAAGCACTATGATTAGCTAGAAAAAAAATAATTTACAGATGAAACTTTTCCAACAGCCTATTTGTTTGAGTGGAGGACTAAACAGTGAAGGTATAATATGTGCAACAGGAAAAGAAAAAAAAAAAAGAAAGAGGAGAAGATAACACCACATCACATTGCCCATAGTATCATGTTTTGCGGGATTTTATTTCCAAAGGGTATTAAGTCCTTCCTGCAGAACTTCCAACAAAACAATATGTGGTCTCCTTGGATTTTAGTCCAATTCAACACTCAAATCCAGGTAAACAAATAGAGCCTAATACAAGTGCGAGACATTCTTATTTGTTTTGTTAGTGGCGAGCAAAATGCAACCAATTACCAACTGTGTGATTCAACAAACAGCAGAGAAAAAGATTAACTTCCACAGTAGATTAAAAGATTTGCAAAAAAATGATTTTATGGAGATGCTTCCCCCGATTTCGTACAACTTCATCCATTATTAATGATAAAAATCTCATGATCAAAAGGAAATTGATTGCATTTTCCTAAGTAGTTAAGGAGAAATTCGTACATTTGGAATTATAGCTTGTTGACTGAAACAAAAACAAAATAAAAAAGAACTAAAATTGGTTCTATGTGAAAGCCATGCATGTTGAATAAGCATTAATGTTCGGCAAGTTAAGCAAAGTGGCCACATGAATGATTTTCAGTTTCTAGTTGCCTAAGGCCCTGAACAAATCAAATTATAAGTATACTTTTCTCTTGAATATTTACACATTGTACCAGGCTTATACATACCATCAGAAGGTGTGATACGAGCGGGAGCGGGACGCTTCCTCACATAGTTTTCTTGCAAAGGTCTTGGAATTTGGAATGAAAATTGTGAAATGGACACTCCAGCCTCCACGTACTCTGGATGTTCCAGCAAGTACCTGGACAAATCAAAAGCATCAATATAAAGCGAAAAGAAAATAAAGGGAAACTACCATTTTGGCGCCATAACCTAGCCTCAAGTTATCTTCTTTTAGAAAAAAAGTCAAGAGCAAGAGAATAACAGAAATTCTGAATGATCAAGCAACAGATGACAATATACTTTTGAATCTCGACCATAGAGCGCAGTCTCTTGCCTGAAGGTGCAACATAATACCTGAAAACATAAGAGGAAGAAAATCACAACTGAGAAGACAAAAAAACCTAATGCTACCTTTGGAAGCTTAATCAAGTTATATGGGCAGAACAACTTGGAGCTAAGGATAAGAAAAAGGTAGAGCCTAATGTACCCATAAAGAATGGGATTAGAGCAAATTTATCAATATTCAACATAAGCCACTAGTATTCCAGTATGTATTTCTGTTTGAGGAGTAACTAATATCCCAGTGTATACATTTTTTAGGAATGGGATAGAAAAAGTGCAAGGCCAATCGAAGTAGTCAACATCATTAAACCAAAAACCATCCTCGTCAACTAATAATATAGAGTAAATCTTCTGCAGAGAGAGAGAGAGAGAGAGAGAGAGATAATTCTTCAACAAGCAGAAATGAAATGAGAATGGAGTGACACAAGTCACACAATCATGACGAAACATTACAGTAGCAAATGCTGAATCTTTCAATAAAAAATTGTGGCTAAAGAGCAGTGAGCACTATCAGAAGTTTTGTTACTCAACCTGTTTGCAAGGAGTATCATGTATATTACCAGGAAAACCCAATATGAACATTCATCTATGGTAAGGATTCCCCATCATCCTCAGGCATCTTCCATTAAGAAAACTTTTTTCAGAATGGGAAACAAACAGTGAGGCTATCATCTAACACCAACCAACAGAATTTCCTTTTTCTTATGAAGAAACCTTAAAAACACCTATCTCAGCAGAAAATAAATATTAAAAAAGAAGTTGAATTATAGCAGCAAATGCACAAAATACCAGAGACAAAAGAAACCTCAAAAGTGATTTTCTTAAATGGCTAAAACTAAACTACGTTTCTCATTTATGTCAATGCATGGCCCGTAACTCTCATCTTAAGCATCCATAATATCTACTTGACTCATGCACAACAATTCCTTCGATCCTAAACAAGGTCCTCGGAAAATGTCACATTTGATTGGATCACAAAGATAATTCGCAGCAGCTCCATCCAACTCCCGGCTAGCAGCTCTACTTCCCGCTTTTTCTCATTCCCCTGGGGAGCCCTTTTCTTTCAAGACCCTCACCACTCTTTTGGCATCAGCCAGGGGAAGTTATGATCTCCATGATCGACATAATTGAAAATTTAACTTTCAGTGTGTGCACTCAATATTTAGAAGGATTGGAAGACGTTTTGAGCACCTCTTCAAAGTGATGTTTTCTTTCAAGACAAAATTGAAATGCAAAAACCAAATAAACAAAGATCAGCTGCGGGTAACTTACTTAATTGGAATTCCTATGCTACATTTAAACAACGAAACAAACAGATAAGGATACATACACATCCGCAAACCTAGTGCTTCCTTCACCTCTGATCCTTAGAAGCCGCTGCCACCCAGGAGGAGGCTGAGCAATGTTAGGCTTATCAATTGCCCACAGCCTGCTGCCATCTTGACAAATGTCAGGTTTATCTTCACATGATATTTCAGGCCGCCACTCACGAGCTGTTTCACACACAAAAGGTTTCTCCAAAAGGTGTTCCCGTATTTCCTCATACTTTTCTTTTGTCGGTATCAATCTCCATTTAAAGCACTCAGCACATTGGACGGTGAAAGCCCCAACCGACGGCAACACTTTGGAAGTGTGAAAGGGGATTGACTTTTTGGGGAAAGAAAGGGGTTGGACCTCTTCACCTGTGGTTGTACCATTGGCAGCAGGATCATAAACCACCAATTGCTTTTGAGCATCTTCTTCACCTGATTGATTAACTTCATCCTCTGCTGCACTATGGTTTTCTTCCTCTTGAGGGGAAACCTCATCTATAGGTTGCTGACAAGACTTATTCGGGTGATCTGGGAGAGTAGAACCATTGCAGCCATTTTCGTCCTTTTTTACTTTCAATTTAAAGGTAAGTTTTATAGGGCGCGACTGCATCTGGATTCTGGATATATTAAATCACCTGGCATACAGCAACCAATGAGCAAAGTATATGTCATTTAAACTATAACCCAACCAGAGTTATCCATGACGCATGTAAATTAAAGGAACAGCTATATAAGCATATTCTACAATTAAAGTTCCCCCAAAATCTAATGAAACAATGGCTACACACAAAACCCGGTCCTTGAACACACATCAAACCCGGTCCTTGAACAACATCAAAACCCAGTGAAAGAGTTGGCAAGCCCTTGCTAGAAGTGAAGAGGTAGTTTGAAAAGGTTACGTCAGACATTTGTGGTGTGACAAATAGTTGAACAGAGAACACAATAAGCTAGTTAATGCCAACAAAGGAAGAAGTCTACATCAAAGTCAACCTAAAGGGCAAGGAAGTACGAAAAAGTAATCTAAAAACCATCACAGATTAAAATGGTAAGATTGGGCAAAGAAAAATGTAAGGATTGGTGTCATGTTGAAAATACGGAGAAAAAACACTGACGAAGCAGAGACCAGCAGAAAGGTGTATTGGATAACTGGCATAGCAGGCATTCCCACATTTTCAAACCTTCACTAGCATTTTTCCTATTGATTCGTTGCAGCAATTACTATTTCGTTTTCAATTTTATCAATAGGAGTTCTTGTAAAAGTTTACATGTTCTATGCATATATGTGCATTATAATGTAGCACAAAGAAGCAAGATCCTAAGAAACGGTTTGAGCTGTTTGCTACTTGACCACTTCTAGAGGGAGACAGAAAACTATAAAAGTACAAAGGAGAAAAGCAGGGTGTAAAGCAGTAATTTTTTACTCAAGCTATTATCAAAGAGAAATGATTTTCACACTCCCTTTTTATCCATTGGCACTCCCTTTTTTTGTCTTTTATTCATGTGAAATTACTAAATTACCCTTGCCTCTTGAATCACTTTTACGAAGGGCAATTTGATATTTTCACGTGAAAAAAAAGAGAGGAGTGCCAATGGATAAAATGGGAGTGTTAAATCATTTCCCTCCATCATACTTCTTGTTGTATAAGCTGCTTTGCAATGTTGTTTGTATGAAGGGGTTTTCCCTCATGACTTTGTTCTCTTTTAGTAAAATGCTCAGTTACCGACAAAACAAAACTACAATATTGTCACCAACACCCCACTTTTGTTTGTATTCTTATTTTTCTGGGTCGGGGTAGGCGATCCCCAAAGGCATGAACATAAAGTTCACAAAGTGTTTTTCAAGTGAACTTCGATATGGTACAAAGCATAAAACTGTTGATTGACCACCAAACCTCTTAGAAAACCCTTTGACTACAAACCGATTAGGACAAACAAGTTTCTATAATGATATAATACCCAAAACATACAAAATGAGCTTGTTGGACAACCCACCGTCCTTCCCTGGATCCACTCTAGCACCCAAAGTCTCCACTACTGAACTTAATGGTGGTTGAATAAACACAGTGACGGTGTTCAGGACTTTGGACACAAAAACAAAAGTTACTCTCCAGGATTTACATGACACATATACTATTTTGAAAGAGCCACTTCATGCATATATTGCCAAAGGTTAGGTCTGCCTCCAATCCTCCCCCGCCCATACCCCCAATGATTGGGGACAAGATGGGTTCTGTTGTTGTATATATTTATATTATTTTGGAAAAATTGGCACCTTTTTATCATCATGACATGTAAGTCTCGTCTTTTTACCTTTTTCCACTAATTATTTGGTAAATGCTTTTTCCCAATTCTTAGTCCTTCAAATTCAACTAAACTTCAGGGCCCAACTACATCTTCTCATTCCTATAACGAAATTGTGATACAATATGAGTAATCAGTCATGTTAATATCCTACAAACAGCTCCTTTGAAAAAAAAAGGCAAATCTACTACTGAAAAAAGAAAATCCCATCTTATGCATATAACGAGCTTGACAGATTCTTTGCTCTAGCTGCACCAGGCACAAATACTCTATCCATATTTCGCAACTGTAGATATATGTAAAATGAAAATTGGTTCTCACACAAGTCACATATCACAAAAATACAATACTTGTCATCGGCTACGCATGTATTTACAAGAATACATAGTAACTTACGTATTTCAGCTGGATACGGCTTCGGAGATTTATCTTCCCTCAATGATTTGACTAGCATACATGGATCAATATTCTGCAAATGAAAAAACTCAACATATGAACCAATGTAGATATCCAGAAAAATCAACAAATGCATGCACCAAACCGAGCACTAAGAAACACAGAAACAGACATCACAACCAGAAGCATAACAAAAGTAAATCAACGGGCACGGGAGAGGTGACCGTCTGCATTCAAAATAGACATTATAAAAACTGAAATCTATAGAACTACGTCAATGATTATGGATGAGTTATTTGACCAAAGATGCTCGACAACATCGACAAATACTTGATCAAATAAACACGTCATCTTATACATAGAACAATCGCAAATGAATCAGCTATGGATCCAACAAGGGTCATGAATGGCACAAAGGCCGGCACTGGATAGAAGCGACCCCCGCCGCCCCTGAAAAAATGGTACTAATGCAGCTGCCTTAAATTGATCCATTCCTGATGTGCGGATCGGACATTCCAATACTCTTTCAAGGAGTGATTAAACATGTCATATTTAAGCATAAAAATTAAGCATAAACAAACATCAAACAAAAGCAGAGAGAGAGAGAGAGTAAGGGTACCTGCTCCATTTTGAGCTGGTTCTGATCCCGTAGAAATTGGATTTATGTGGGGACGATGAAAAAAAAAAACCCAATGATTTGACCATTGTCAGAAATGGATATAAGTGATGGTTGAGTGTTCTATCTATCTATATCGTAGTTATCGATTTTGAAAACACGAACAATAAATGGATGTCAACAAATTTATCCAATGCGTGCATACAAGGAGTCCGCACCCCTACAAACTTCAGGACCGGCTCTAATGGCACATCCAAAATTGAAACATTGGATCCATCTATGCATGGATCCTCCAATATATTTATCAGAAGGCCCAAACGCACACATTCAATGGGTCAATTTTGATGATCGGATTCGCTCACATAATCACATTGCAGAGCTAGTTGACAATGTTCTAAAAGTCGCTAGGCGCTAGCCAAGCGGTCGGCCACCTTCGCGCTTCAAGGCCTAGTAATCGGCAACTAATCGGCACATAGCAATTAGTTGGATCTAGTCGGATAGGCTCCGCCAGAGATTTATCATCGATTAATTTCGATTTTTAGAACACTGCTTGTTGAGTACAAAAGTCACGTAAACAATCAATCAAATACCAAATAATATCTAATCGAAGCACATTTATAAAGAATCAAAATGAGTTTGACAAACGGGATCACAACTTGAAGAGCATTTTTATTTTTCAATCTAAGATATTATTTGGTATCCTAGTGACTTGATTGTTCACGTGACTTGATTTTTCGCGCGACTGTTGTACTCAGTGAGCTCTGCAATGTGAATGAATCTGACCATCGAAATTAACCCGAAATGAGGACGAAACTGCCGGACTGCGTGGGTGCAGTCCAGCTCCAAAACGGCAGACAAGCCGTGTTCAATCATTAATACCAGAGTGAAGCCAGAGGAAAACCCTAGAAATGCACAAATCTGAATACACAACATTCAAATCAACCAAGAAACATAAAACTTGACAAATCATTCAATCCAACGCCATTCATGAACAAATATATCACATCTCATAGCCTAACCAAACACACATTGACGCAACACGATAGAACCGTTACTATCCACAAATCCTTGTACATAAATAAGATACATACATACATATATATATATATGTATATATATCAGGAGAGAGAGATTACGAGGATGAGAGATCTGAGCGGATGATTTCTGCGAATGAAAACGGTGAACAATTATCAGAAACTGCGTTGATCATCTGTATTGCGAAGAATTTCACCAATATTTTTCGAATTGATTCATGTATTCAACGTTGCAGTGGCTTGATCTCCTCGATAAGAGAGAAGGGAAGGCGATAAAACATCGGAGATATTACGATGAACTCCCATAATGTTTTTTATTTACATGTTGGACCCTTGTAATTTGAGAAATTACATATTTCTCAATCTTTGAGTATGTTCCCCTTGTAATTCTTCCGTTAATCATTTCTTTTGACTTATTGAGAAGCCACGGATTTTCCACATCATCTATCCAGGGCTGCAAACGAGCCGAGCCGAGCCGAGTTTTGCCTTGCTCGAGCTCGGCTCGCCTTAGCTTTCCTCAGCTCGAGCTCGGCTCGAGCTCGAATCGAGCTGAAATATGTGGGCTCGAACTCGGCTCGAATATATATTCAAAAGCTCGAGCTCGGCTCGGCTCGAATGGCTCGTTTGGTATATGTATGGGTATTGGTATATGTATGTGTATATATATATATATGTATGTATATGTAAGCTCGAGCTCGGCTCGAATGGCTCGTTTGGTATATGTATGTACTGTATATAGCAGCTCGCGAGCTCAACGAGCCGAGCATCAAGTGGCTCGAGCTCGGCTCGTTTATGAAACGAGCTGAAAATGTTGGCTCGAGCTCGTTCATTTGCCTGATGAACCGAGCTCGAACGAGCCGTTAGCGAGCCGAGTCACGAGCCGCTCGCGAGCGGCTCGGTTCAGTTGCAGCCCTACATCTATCTAGTCTAGTATTGCTAAATTTCTTGATTTATACAATCCCACTTTATTGTGGATTCAATATGGATTGTAAACCATCTAAAGATATAATTGAATATAGATGATTGATTAATATTGAGGTGTTTTTCTTTTGTTTTACATATGGTTGACATGTGTTTGTGGTGTGGATGGTTGGCAGCGGTGGAAAGGTGATGGTGGTGATAGTTGAGAGATGGGTGACCGTGGTTGAATGGTGGCGTAATCATGGTGACAAAGAGATAAGAGTAATTATAGAAGCAAGAGGTGCATGGTGCAATGGCATGGTGGGTGGAGATGTGGAAGTGGAGGAGGAATGGCAGCGACTGCATGGAGGGGTGGTAGTAGTGGCAATGGTGGTTAATAGGGACCAAGCGAAAAAAATGAAAACCCTACAAAGCAGAATTAGAGTTTACCTCGTCTCTCGTGACATGATCCCTACGCTATGATGATTGTATTCTGAATTGAAGTCGACTAGACCCCTTTTGTCTCGATCACAAATTCAAGAATGGACTCTTCGTGATCACTACTCTCTCTCTCTCTCTCTCTCTCTCTCTCTCTCTCTCTCTCTCTCTCTGATAGTGACATATATATATATATAGGCTATGATTGGGATGTAAGAATAAATATGGACCGGGCTTCTGATAAAAGTAGAGAACCCTAATTTGACCAGATTATATTTCCTATTTTCAAAAATTAAAATTCATACTTCTACGGAGTTATAATTGTACTCTTGTCCTTATCTCAATTTATATTTTGAACTCCATATTTGTTAAATACTTGTGTAATCTCCCTATGTTAAAGATTGCAAATACGCATTGATTATTTTAAATTACCGACAAATATATTTAATCAACATCCATAAAATCTTTTGAGCCTATCTGCTTAACTTATTCCATATGCCTGATACAAATATTCACTTGCAGGGTTCAACATAATTGAAACTTATAAGCTTATACTCAAAAGGGCATCATCAATCCCATTCAAGCTGTAATGTTGTGACCCAACTCACCACGACAACCATAAAGAGTATCTTACTCTTTAATGAATCAAAGATAACAACACAAAATACACATATCGGTTAATTATCTTTTTGGGTGAAGAACGTAAGCGTACCTAATACCCATGGGGTGCTTATTGTCTTATGTGAGCACAAAGACAATTACACCAAGATGGTCTTTTTAAGACACACAACGTGTATTAGCACAACAAGTTAGAACTTGTATCAATCCTCGTAGTTAAGACAAACCTACAAAATGTTGTGATGCAGTCCTACGTTTGTCCAGTTTCATCTAAGACTTTGAACGAAAACTTAAATTCCACACCGATGATTCAATCTTCTATGTAAGCCGAGTTCTACACATTAGATCATCTACTATTTTCGATAAGAGTCACACATCCACAACACAGAGTTCTATCTTGCAAACATTACCCACTAATCATGCTCATCAAAAAAGGAATTCTTGTTAATAAATAAGCAAAAAATAGCAATATATTACATAAAAGCACGACTTTTAGTATAAATTCCTAACAGTGATGGTAGTGGTGCCATTGATAGGATAGTTGTTGTGGTGATGGTGAAGTGGTTGTGGTCGTGGTCGTGGTTGTGGTGGTGGAGTGTTTATTTCTGTTGCTAGTGGCGACAATGACAGAGTAGTGGTGGTGATGGTGGTAGAGGTGATGGTGACGGATTGATGGTGTTGGTAGGGGTGATGCAGTCAGTGGGACTCAGAAATTTGACATAGTGGGGGTACCAATTTTCTTTGTAATGCCGTAATATATGAGTTACGGTTAATCACATTCATACCAAAATAATTTTAGTATTCATGGTAATGTAATAATTTTAAAGTATATATGTATTTTAATAACAAGCTACTTGGGCAAATTTGAATACATCGACTATATGCGTTAAAACAAAATTATCACATGTTCATCATCTATTTTTCTATTATCGACTCTACAAGTACAAGTTTCGAGGACAAAAAATGTACAAATACAATGTGCGGGTTCATATTGAGTACTACACAAATAATTGAAGACGTTTGGGAGTGGAGGAAACCTTAGTTGTGAAAAAGTTCTAGTGGATTTTGAAAAAAAAAAAAATTTAAAAAACTTAGGGGATTGAGAATTAAACTCACACCCTTTCTTCCTTAAAGTTTGTTACTTACCACTACACCAAACTTTAACTTCTTGCACATGTTTGCATACATATATATATATATAGACACGCACAAAATCGAAATTTTTTTTAAAAAGGTGTGGGGGCACGTGACTTCACGTGCTCCAAGGTGGGTTCACCCTTGGATGCAGTGATGATATCGTCGATGGAGTTGGTAGTGGAGGGTAATGGTGGGGAGAAAGTTAGGTGATATACAAGTACTGATAAAATCAATCAAAATTAAGTAGGCACCAATAAATTCTCTCATAACTAAGCAGGCACTAATCTACTTAATTTTTATAGATTTTTTTTTATTGGCAGTTTTTATAGATTTTTTAGCCTATACTTTTACAAAGATGCTACAGGAACATACCTAAATGCACATATAACATGTACATTTGGATTTTGGACTTGTACCGGTCTCACAAAAATAATCTGAGCTCTCATTTTGTTCATAAACTCTTCTTACGATAGAAGGGTATATATTATACTGTCAATTTTGGGGGGCAAAACCTGAAGTTCCAAAATATTTAGGACGAGTTAAAGTATAAAATTGAAAACACCTTCTCGAGTCTAGCAGCCCAAACTTCTCTTTTCACAAAAGATGTTCCCAAAGGGTTCTTTAGTTCGCGCAGTAACTTTATCGATGAGGGTTTTCGAACACCAATCGAACGTACTGTTGGAGTCAGACAAACAACCCAACCAGGGGGTAATGTACAAGATTATGGGGTTAGTCCTACGGGCCCTTGACCAGGGCCGGCCCTGAGTTGAGACAAATTAGGCAGCGGAGTACCGTTCCGCTTTCTTTTTCAACCTTAAAAAGAATGTAATTTTAAATTTAAATATAATGAAAATGAAAAATATTTTTTTAATTTTTTTTGTACCGTTTAAAAGATCTCAGTGAGATTTATCAAACAAGATCCATATTGGTAGAAAAATTATTTGCGTAAACACATAACTTTTGAACTTGAAATTTCCATCATTTTCTAAAAGTTATTTTTTTTAGAAATTGGAACACCCTTAAGCCCCAAATTTTGTATCAACATGTAATATATATTTAATCTAGCACTTATGTAATAAATAAGCTAGCTAGCCCGGTGAAAAAACTTAATTTTGTTATCCAATAGGTACATAGTTCAAGTCCTAAAGGGCTTCCTTTTTTCTTTCTCACATGAATATATTTTTTTCCTGTCATAAGTTCGTCTTAAGCCCCTAGAATCTCAGGGCTGGCCCTGCTTGTGAGCAAACACAACGGCGTGCAACTATACCCCATCTCACCATTCGTCTCAGCAATCGATGGTCCGAAAGAGTTTTTTAAAATCTAGACCGTCCAAACATTTTTGGACAGTGGAATTGCGCGCTATTGGGTTTTGCTCACAACAACCTCTCGCTTCCCTTGTTTTCAAGGAAAGGGATGGTATAGAAATCAAACGGCTCAGGCAAAGGACAAGATTATTTCATAAAAATACAAACATCCAGTGCCAGTTTGGGAGAGATTATGTTTCATACGTCCAACACCTAGGTCAAGAGATGTTAGTAGTGAAGCCCAAATACAATTGCAAGTAAAGTGTCCAGTATTTGAAAGATTTCAAGAGCTGGTGTCCAATACTTGTAACCACCACGACGCACCTCCCCTGCTTTTATAGACGTCCACAATTAGGGAACCAACCTAGGCTTAGATCTCCATAACCCCTCAAAAATTTCAATTTTCGACCGCTAACATCAGTACCGTTCAGAGTTCAGACCTCCACTCCGCTCATGGATTACTTTCACTAGGTAGATATCCACAGTCCAGATTCCAGACTTTCACTTGGTAGATATCCACAATCTGGAAATAAAACAACGCTTCGAATTGTCTTGAGGCCTCCACTCAACTCAAGGATTGCTATCCTAGGGTTAACAAAACTAAGAAAAGTCTTCTCTCACAACGTATGCATCAAATCAACACCTACTAAGGATCATCCAAAAAACACAACAGCAGAGAAGGGCAACCAGCATAAGCGGGTCATGCTCAGCACAGAAGAAACTTATCCAACTTGGAGCATTTCTAATTTGGCAAAGACAAACTGCACGTGAAAGGAACAAGGACATTTTGACACGAATCTTTCTGTCAGCTGAAGTTAAGGGGGGGTAATCGAATAAACAGATCTTTACATAGCTTCGACACATGGGAACCTTCTAACGACTGGGGACACGACGACGTGATTTCATGTTATGGAGTATTTACTGCAGGAAAGGACAATCAAGATTGATTCCATTTCCACCAAAAAAACTCCGCCACCTTGTTTTGGCTGAAAAGAACTAAATTCAGTAAAAGTAGCAATAAAACAGATTCCACAAGAACACATAAATAACACACACACGTTCGCAACATCCATAGCACCTCAACTATATTGTGTTAGAGCACGACACAAGATAGAAAATAAAACATGTAAAAGAGGCTCCAACTGAACCACAAATTTCTTAGCACTTTCACCCAGAAACAAAAGTAAACCACTAAAACCAAGAGGAATATAGTCGAGAGTGACATATACAATTGTACATCTCTTTTCAATCTTCAATCACAATTCACACATGTATGTACAATGCATCTTAGTATGTAACAACAAGGGATTGCAATTAAATCCGCAAATTGAACAGCATATCATGAATAAAATCATTCTTCTTTTTCCCCTTTCTCTAAAGAAGCAAAAGAGAATAGAACAGAAGAGGAGAGGGAAGGGGGAGATGCGGAACAACTAAAAGCACAGATAAAAGAAAACAAAAACTTCACCAGATTCAACTGAACCAGTACCATCTCTTGTAAGTCACCGATGAAAAATCTCTCTTAACCAAACTACAATAAAACTATTTATTCCCGTCCTAGCATGAAAGAGATTCCACAAGCCAGTAGAAACACAAGATACCAAAAATAAAAAATTCATAACCAAGCTTAACAGTGCGAACAGTTATCCACTCAATGATGATAAATCCATATGTTGATGCATTTGCAGAGGAAAGCATGTGTAAGAGTTCTCCAATTGTTACATGCATAGGTGGAAAGCAGCAAATGCATGTACACAGAAAAAAGATCCACGTAATAATACCGTCGACCATCCACATCCAAGAAGCACATGGAAACAAATAGTATGCACACATGCGACAAAGAATGTCTAAAATATCAGGATGCGGGCACAGCATGGATATATGAGAAAAAAATAAATCTTCCATGAATATCTTAACATGTCATTTATATGAATTCTCTGTTCACAAACAACCAAAAGGTACGGAAATTGAAAGCTCACCCGAATGCTACATTAGTAATAGATGATCCAGCAAGAAAATCCACATTGGCAGATCCAATTCATAAATAGAAGCAAACAATCTCACCCATTCCGAACACTAATATCTCAGCTGCATCAGTTTATTACCAACGGTCCAACACACACAGGTAACAAAGTAAAATAAAACCTATCAAATTAAGAACTACTATTTCATTCAGAATCAACAATATTACTACAAGAAACTTCTTCGGACAGTACAGTAATCAACAACCCAGAAAACATAACAAGACACAAGTCCAAGGGAAAACAGAGAAAGACCCATCACAGAAACAAAAACCCTAGCTCACCTCGTGAATTCGAATGAAAAACCAACCCAAGCAAATAGAGGACAGCAGATGCAAGTAAAATAGGACACCTATCAAATTAAGAACCATCACTTCATTCAAAATCCACTATTACTAAAACCTTACTTCAGACCATAAAAGATAAAAAGCCATCAATCTACGAGAAAAACAGAGACAGACCCATTAAGGAACACAAACCCCTAGCTCAGAAACACTCTGAATTCGAATGAGTCCTTATATAGTCATTTCAAATCCCAAATCCAACGTCAATGCAAACGTAAACTACCACACCTAAAATTTGAGCAACTCTCATTGAGTAATTATAGTCAATAACTTCATCGAAATCCACATTTATTATATCTATAAAGGGAGATAAAATGTTTAGTGTACCTCTTTTTGAGGCTGGCTCCCACTTTTGATTCCAAAATTACCCACAAATCAATGACAAATGCATATTGAGAGTTAGGGTCAGATGTGTCCATTAGCATTTGAGTAACCAAACAACACTATCTATAACCACCATTACCCACGAATTTCTCTGCTTCGAATTCCATTGCCATACTTTCTCCATTTCAAAACCCATCGCCAATGTTGCTGTCTTCCAATTGCAGAAAAAGAAAAAAAGGTCGTCGGTTCTAACTTCTAAGCTCTCTTTCCCGTCTTCTCTTTCTATCTTTTCTTCCCATCTTGCAAATTTCTTTACTTTTATCACATTTCATATTGATTTTTTTGTATTTTGTTTAAGACATGTCTGAACAAAATTCAATGTTGAATATCTAACTAATGTTGTTGACGTCTTCATAATCACTTGCACACACATCATGCGTGCCTGGACGCTGCTAGTCCACATAAAAACAGCCCAATTCGAACACAAAATCAACCCACGAGTACAGGAAATAATAGGCAAGTACAAAAAAACACCTATCAAATTAAGAACAATCACTTCCTTTAAAATCCATAATACCAATAAAAACTTCTTTCACACCATAAGGTACTCAACAACCCATAGAGCATAATAAAGACATAATAAGTCTACGAAAAAAAAAAAACGGAGAAGGACCCGTTATAGAAAACCCAAACCCTAGCTTGCGATTTCGACGAGTAGGCAGGAGGGGGAATCAGACGGGGCTGAGGAGCTGGGCGAGGGATGGCTTAGGGTCGGAGTTCATGCCGATGATGATGACGAGCGGGATGAAGCCGTAGTGGGTGATCACCTTGGCTTTCTTCATGGTCCAGTTCGTCCATTCCTTGACGGATTTGGCCAGCGACCGGTCCTCCGACGGCCTCGAGGAGCCCTTCGCCGCCTTGCCTTTTGCCTTCAGTGTGATCACCTTAGACGCCATAGAATCGATTCGAGTCGGCTCGAGCTCCCTGGAATGTAACCCTTGGTTTTTGTAGAAAACGAGGGTTTGGCGACGGTGGAGATTTTAATAGGAGAAGTTTCAGGATCTAAGGCCTCCTTTGGTCCTTCTTAAAGGCCTCGTTGGTTCTTCTTAAATTGTTTAGGCCTAGTTTTCCAAAAAAATAAAGCTTGGGTTTTTTTTTGGGTGTGAGTGTCATTGTTCAATTTTTTTCACATTTTCCTTATCCGTTTGGGTCAAATTTTCATAGATTTCTTCTCGATGAGAGAAAAAACAAATTATAATTTTTATCCAATAATTTTAAAATATCAAAATTTAACACTTTTAGCTGAACTAAAAGTCAATAATTTTTATTTTTTCCATTTTTCTAGTTGAGACAAATTAATAATTCACACAAATTTAAAGCAAAACTAAAAAAGGCAAAATTTTTGGAATAAGGAAAAAGAAAAAAAAACCTTGGGCCTTCTTCTTTAAAAAAAAAAAACTATACAATATTGCAGAAAAGCCTCTTTGGTAGGTGAGATTCGAGAGTAGGATAACAATACTATCACTACGCACAAAACACTCACACACACTCATTCACAATAGGAGTGTCACTTATATTCGAAAAACGAAAAGCTAGGTACAGGATTTTAAAACACAATTCCTGACAAGTTTATTTGTAATCGTTCAATACATATGAGCCAACGTGAATTGAATAGTTCTGGATATCAAGCATGGGTGGTGGAGGATCTCTCGATAACATATAATATTGCGGAAAAATTTTCAAATATATTTCCAAACTTCTACTTAAATGTCTCGTAAAACATCTAAACATTAGTTTAATATTTTAATTAAACATGTGAACTTACTTGACGCTTTTAAATTTCGACGATTGTCAATTTCTATATACCAACGAAAAATGCACTGGCAATATAAAGAGATACTACGATTGGGAGATATGGTGAATGGCTAACATGTTGTGAGTTGGGATTTTCAATTTCTTCATATTCTCCTCTTCATTGTTTAATTTTACTCTTCATTATTTTCCCTTCTATTTTCCAAGTTTCAAACAGAACCTAAAATAGGTCCCTGTGCCCCAAATTATGTGGATTTGGACGTGTGCATTTTGGTCACGAATCATATGGATATGGAGATTACATTCTACTCTTTTGGTCATTTTTTAAGTGTTCGATTTCGTAAATTTAACTTTTTACAAAGATATATCATTACATTTCAAAAATTGTAACCTACCACAATTAATCTCTATGAAGACATCATCATTATTAGACCATCCACAGTGGTATAATAAAAATGAATAACTAAAAGTTGACACGTCAGCTTTTGATTATTCATTTAAGAGGTTGTTAAGCTTAACAATGTTGTTGAGGTTTACAATAGTCACTTCTAGTCCATAACCAAAATAAGCAGTCCACTACAATTTCACACAATCTCTCTCTCCCCATCTGTTTTCTGTCATTCACTTCCATCCATTACGTTTTTTTTTTGGATAAAAATATATTGAACATATGGTGTTTTTCCTAGTGTTATCTATCAAAACTATACCGAAACTTTTTTTTTCTTCCTATTTCTGTAGCCTATATCACAAATTCACCACTCTCTTAATCTTTCAAAAAAAATCAGACATGTTCTTGAATTTGGAAAAGAATGCAAGGTTCTTCTTCTTCTTCTTTTTGCAAGGTTCTTCATTTGCTCAACCATAAGGGAAGGAACAAAAAAAGAATAACCATTTTTTAGTCAAAAAAGTCTTCTTCTTTTTTTTTTTTGCTAAAAAGTGATTATTTCTCAAAATATTTAGGTAAAAGTAAAAAAAAAAAAATTACTTTTCTGATTCCTCTAATCGAGACGAATCAATAACTCATAAAAATTTGGTGCAAAACTAATAAATGGGAAAAAATTTAAATAAAGACAATTTTTAGATTTAAGTTAAGTTTAAGTTAAATTCATAAGAATGCAGCCTAAAATAAAAACAGAAACAAAGAGTGAAATACCTTAATCCGGCAACGATGAGTTAAATTGTAGATGATCGAGAAATATGAGCTTCATTTTTGGAGGAAAAGAAAGAGAAACAATTTGTGGTTGAAGTGAAGAAGATATAGAGCAAGTGAAGAAGAGAAGAAAATACTAGTTGAAATACGCTCGTATATAAATTTTGGAACCAATTAACTTATGTAATGTGGGGTTCACAAATTTTGATTATTGAAAAAAGTTGCTAGTTTTGATTATCCAAAACCCAAAATTTGATTATTTCTAAGGATGTTGTTTAGTTTGATTATACCATTGTGAATCATTTTTTGCACAAATATTGTTAATTTTAACAATAACTGACTTTTAATTATACCACTGTAGATGACCTTATACTGTTTTTCACTACTTTTCAAAAAGGAATTTAGTCCAAAGGGCAAAAAAGAAAATTTATCAATTTTTATCCACTAATTTTTTTAAATAAACAATTATTAAGGGTGAACTAAAAAAAGGGGAGGGTGGGAGTAATAGTTTTCAAATACTTGGGGTCAATTCGTACCAAGTTCAAACCACAAGGGTCAAAACGAAATTTTCCTCCGTGCGAAGAGCTGGACAGTGGACCAACGAGAGAGAGTGGTTCTGAATTCTGATCGAGAGAGAAGACACACGAGACTGCAGAGAGAACTAGAGAGAGAGAGAGAGAGAGAGAGATCGAAGAAGAGGAGAGAGAAGAGTAAGGATGGGGGGAGGAATGGAAGCAAACAAGAACAGGTTCATAGAGGAGTGGGGCGCCGCAAGGGAGAACCTCGAGCACAACTTCAGGTGGACCCGTCGCAACTTTGCCCTCGTTGGCATCTTCGGCGTCGCCCTCCCCTTCCTCGTTTACAAGGGCATCGTCCGCGACTTCGTAACTAATCTCTCTCTCTCTACCCATATGCTATTAATTTTGCTTCCTTATCTCGATCTGATACTGCCCTAATGTTTCAATTGTCGGACATGGCTATTACTACCATTTATTTTGTAGCTTCGTCTCTGAGCATGATGCTTTGATCCATACGGATGTCGTCCCGTGATTTAATTTTTTCGTGGCTGTTGTCTATAGCTACTGAATTGGCTGGCGAAGCTTCCCGAGTAAAATTTGCGTGAACAATAGGTTAGTACTCGCGATGCAGTTGGAATGGTGAACTCTGATGGAATCGAGATTCGAAAAGTGTAACTTTGGAGTGTTTGGACTGAAGGGAATTTAAAACTTATTGGTTTTGTGGTTTTTTAATGGATAGGAAACGGCCCTAATGAAATCCATTTAGGGTGAGGTGAGTTCACGCTATATTTTTTGTCAGATAGACGCCAAAATACTACTTGTTTCCACTAAAAGTACAAAAAAAATACCATTTAGAAAACAAAGTTAAGGGAAATGAGTTGTCTTGAATAGTGGGTATTTTTTTATTGGAATACCGAAAATACTGTTTAGACTATAGCGTGTAACTCACCCTTAATATGGTCGACTTTGTGGTTGAACTTAAGGGAAAATTACGGCCAAGGACATGTTTTGATAAGTAATACCCAACAAGGACATTTTCAGCATTAACAAATGTTCTTAGCTTGTCATTGGCGGGTATTAATTATCAAAATACATCCTGGGCCGTCATTTTCCCTAAACTTAATGTACTGGCCTATCCTTGTCTTGAAGTCTGCAATTTCCAGTGTGTCTGCAGACTTTAGCCTAATCTTTTGTTTTTTGTAGTTGATTTACTACGTATTCAGGTGATGAGAGTCGCATTCGTCTAGACTTTTAGTTGTTAGCTTGATATTCAGTAAAGGGACCAACCTGGAGATGAGAACAAGTGATGATAGAACATAGTTCTTTTACTATTAAGGCAATAGGAGCATAATGTCCCAATTTTTTCCCCATTTGGTTGACGAATCAATTATTTCGAGGGATCCTGGTGCCTAAATGTTTTGCAAAATGGGGTTTGACAAATAGTGACTTGATAAATAGTTGTGGATGGTGCCTTTTGCTTTCTGAGACATGGTTATTGTTCCTAAGATGTCATAGCCTCTCAAGAAGCTCCAAATTTCCTTTTTTGCCTTAGTGCTGGATTATGAATGAAGTTATGTACGGGCTTGTATTCCAATCACATATATTGATGAATTTGCATAGGTTTTGTGTCTTTAATTATATGTTTATTTTCCAAAGCTTTTGGGGAAACTATGTTCCCTAGGACCCTAGCTTCAAATGCACAAGGAATAGTCTTGCAGAAGATCTCTTCAAACTTTTACAGTACTGGAGTTCATGCGAGCTGAAATGGACTTTAATGGTTGTTTGATTATTAGGTGAAGTAAGCTTTTGTAGTGTTAGATTGCAAAGTTTTATTTTGGGATTTTGTCTGACTACTCATGTCTCTCAGGTTTATCTAGTGATCATCTCAGCCTTCCTCAATTTCGTATCAACTTCAAATCTGTCCTCCTGTTGTACATTTAATTGTATGGGCATGCATCATTGCAAAAGCTTACTGAAATATGTAAATTTGCTGAAAGGAGGCTTAATTGACATCATTATCCTGAATGATGCATCATGTCTATAAGTAATGACTGAGTTGCTAGATCTAGATCATTTATTTTTGCAGTGTCCAAAGGCCTTGATGTTATGGCATCAGCTGTTTCAATTGCCAAATATTTCTTGGGTGGCTTCAAGTCTCCAACTACTTGCTATCAATTGCTTTTGATTGCTTTTTTGGGGTTTTGGACCCAACTAGAAGGGAAAATAGTAGTCAGGATTGTGTTGTGTTCTCTATCAGTTAGTTGGTCTAGCATGCAGAATATATTTGAGGATACTGATTCCTTTATGGCATAGAGTGTGTTACTTGCCGTCCTTTTGTGCTTCAATATCTTTCCCCTATACGGGATAGCTGCGTTTTCTTTAGTAATTTCTAGCGTGTAGCCGACCCCAATTGATTGGGACTTAAGGCTCAGGTGGGTTTGGAATGGATATGCAGTTTTGTTGTCCTCTTGTATGTTTTCTTGGAGGACCATATCTGCTGTTTACCCAAGGGGAAATTCTTCAATGGTTGGTAGTTGGTTTGAAAAGATTAAGTTTTATAGATGTGTGGCACATTTTTTGTCCCGAGTCCTAATGGAACCTATCTGGAATAGTATTTCTGTCACTATTTCATGCAAATTATGTAGTGATGGAATTTATAGATCAACCCAAAAGCTTATATTGTATATTTGTATGTATGTTCTCCTCTATATGTGTACGTATCCTTCCCTCTCGTACTCTTCATGCATATATTCGTTTTCTTGTATGACATACATGTACATATTTACATATCTTTCTAACATTGAAAATTCATGCACGAAAAGGTGGCAACCAGTTAGCTTTTTTAGGTATTGCACAGTTAATTACACTTACATCTTCTCATTATTAGAGTAATTTCAGGCCGCCCATGAGTATTGGGGTTATTAAACCATGCTCACCTGAGTCACGTTGATGGCTTATACTAAATTTTGAACAATTGACATGCTTAACCATGATGTTAGAGCTTTGTGATTTGAACTGCCAAATACTCTCAATTGGTTGCAAGGGTTTTCATGATTCTTCTGAGTGCGTATGGTGCCATTCTACTTGACAAAAATTCCAGTAGTAGCATATTAGTCGAGTGAAATGAAGCCCAAGTCATCTTCTCCCCCATTCCCTCTCATAAACACTCAAAATTTCAAACACATTCTCTCCATCGGATCCATAGAAACTCCCTAATTCTCATTGTGAAACCTTCCGACTTAGCATATTCCTTTTTATTTCTTTTTTCTGTTCCTTACTGATCTATCATACCCATCCTTTTCAGTCACGAATCTCTGTCTTGTCACAGAGGATCAATCCTTATCAAACCACCACCAATCCACCATGCACACTCACCACTGACCATCACCTTCCCACAAACTGCCCACCTTCATGCTTTCAAAAGTCTCACTGTCGCTCGCTGTCAATTGTCCGAGCATGTGGACCTGGTATGCAAGCTAAGTTCTAGACAAAATCCTCAGTCTGCTTTGTGGATATCAATTTTATTTGGAGAGTCTGTGCTTCCATAACTATTTTGAACTGATAGTGTAAGATCTTTTCACCTTTAACAGTATAATGAAAAGATTAACCCATTTAGCCAAACCACCCATGTCTTCTTGTCCTGGGTCTACCTTTTTAGTTAATTATTCCGGTAATTTCACCAACTCAGATATTAAGGCTTGGATTGTCGGGTATTTAGTCACCAATTCCTTTGTTTATCATTCTTTAGTATAGTTGCATGATTTTTTGTCTATTTAATCTTGAATAATATTCTTTGTGTATGAAGCATGAATTATTCTTTAATGTATCTTTAACATTTAATGTACATAGTTAAATATTTTTTTTTGTTGATTTTGTTTAGCGGAGAAGTTGTGAATCAATTGTAGGTTGAACTTGACGCTTTGGTAGGAAATCAAGCTAGTTTCATTGGCTGTTACATTTGAACACTTATTTCCTCCTCCCCAGCGAAAACCTGCTAACAGAGAGTGATTCTTGCATGAACATTGAAGTACTTTTCATTCCTATTGTTGCCGAAAGTTTTATTGAGGGTCTTAAGACTCTTTAACAGCTTGGTATTCTTGGTGACAGCATATGCAAGACGAGGATGCTGGGCGGCCATACAGGAAGTTCCTCTGAGTATATCCTGCAACTGTTTCCATCAATAATGGAGCTGAAGCGAAACTGTCTGGGCTTCCTTTAGTGCCACCAGAAGTGTGACTCTCACATTATGTGGACCTCAATTTTCTATTAATGCTCTGTTGCAAGCTTTTGCCGTATTGTGTTAACACTTTACTATGGAGATTGATTGTTTTGATCTCAGTTGGCAGTTGATGGTTACAGGCCTGGGTGTGTTTTTTTTTTTTGGTTTACCTTTGTTTCTATTTTGTTGATGGTACATCTGTCCTTGTGCATGGCCTCTCTCTGCATTTGTGTGTTGGTGATGCTTGAGTTAGTCCAAAACCCTCTAAAGCTTTGGATGACTGCTTGACCTTTTTTAAAGTTTTTGAGCCTTCCTGTTGTAAGAAAGATTTGCAAGGAACCATGCAAGGAAAAATGCGTTTGGGCTCATTTCGGATCTCATAAAAATCTAAAAAAATATTCATAAATTTTTGAATATTATTTTATGGGGTCCTGTAAAAAATTAGTTCCAACGGACATCGGTAAGTAATACTTTTGGATTTATATGGGCGAACTAAGCAGTTTCGCCCCTACGAATTCAAAAGTAATACTTATCGATATCCGTTGGAGCTCATTTTTTACAGGGCTCCATAAAATAATATTCAAAATTTTGTGGATATTTTTCTAAATTTTTTTGAGGCCCGGAATGGGCCCAAACGCATTTTTCCTTGCGTGGTTCTCTGCAAATCTTCTTTGCGATTAGAATTTCCGTTTTTTAAAATACGTTATGTAGTGCCATGCTATGGTTCTTGTGGTATGCTGGAAAGAAATCTTATTTTCTTGCATGTGTCCTAATTTTTTAAATGTCCTCGTGTTTTATTGATCCGTGGTAGCATCGCTTTATTGTGATACCCTTCAAGTTTGGCTGAGTGAATGAATTTTGGTTCTTGAACAGATTTCGGGATCTGGAGAAACGGGTATGGGAAATGTGCTTTTATGCAGTGTGTCAAGCAGTTTTGAATATGAGATACGGACCTATCAAGCAGTTTCAGATAAATGCAGTGATCTGCTAACAAAAGAGATCTGCTAATTTACAGATTGCAACTGCCGATAAAAAAAAAAAACTTACAGATTGCAACTACGAGCACCGTTATGCCAAAGAAAGATCCATTTCAATCCATAGTTAACAAGTTTCATATATCCAGTTACAAAAAGGATAAAAGCAACCAAGCCAAAAATACATTATATCTGTTGCGCATCTTTCACACAGCCTGCCTATTTCTTTCTATTCAAAAAGGATCGACGAAGCTCTTAAGTCAATAGAAGCGGAGTTGAAACTCAATTTGAAGGAGAATATGGTGGATCAGTCAACAAATTAAAAAAGATATCATCCGGCAAGAATGACTGGGTTGCCGTCGCCTGAAAAACACAAAAGATAAATATGAAGTTAACTCAAAGCCCATAAATAAAAATAAATCAAACCATACATAAATTTTTTTTACTATAAATGTTACCACATTACATACCTCGGAGGACAAAGGTGTTGATTGAGAATTAGAACCGCAATTGATCATTTCGGTATGTAAGGAATCGGAACATCCTAGCCAAAAAAGGCCATGTTAACACAATTTAGAAAACCTAAAATTTTGAAATATTGCAGTTAATTTATTTTTTAAGTAAATTATTCGCACGAATAGTTTATTTTTTTCCTGAGCGAATCTAGACCGTCCATTACAACAATGGACGGGTAGCGATCGGTTGTGCAAAGAGTTTTGCACAAACCGTTGTGCGTGTAGCATTTTTGTTATGCTTAATACCTGACTAAGGTGAGTAGGTTTTGAAGCAACTCTTCTTCTCTTTCCAATCTTCTCATGCTAAGATTTTGGATGAATCTTATTTTTAAACTAGTTCCATATGTAATTAAACTACCAATCTCTTTATTTTCGCACAAAATTCTTTCATTAAATGAATACGTAGGAAAAAAGCTATTTCGTTTTCCTTGACATCACTTTATTATAGTTTTCTTGAAAATAACTTTTCTATACCAAATTCTTGACAACTGAGTAGATTCTTTGTTGACGTAGCTCTTCAAATTTGGTGTCAATCTTATTTTCGACTTCATGTTTAATACAGTAAATGGCCCAGATTTGGACTAGCTCGTGCATGTTCTGTTACATGCTCAGGCATGTGTCGTATTGTGCCCGTGCTTTTTCGTGCTCGTGCCTCGCGTGTGCCCCCAAACAAAGGCCCAGCCTTCCGATATCGTTACACTTCGATATACCAGTGAGATGAAAAATTGCATACGCATCGGGCAATTCTAGTTGCATATCGGGACGTTTCTGATTTACAGTCATTATGGCTAATACTCAACTACTTCAAAATTTTATCAAAAATAATTTTTAAAAATTCACAACCACTACAATCGATTCCCATTAAGTATCGTTCAATATTTCAGATATCATTACATTACGACTTTTGACATTACATGTCCCTATACTACTATTTAAAATCTTGATTTAGAGACTTGTGGTTCTAAAATCAATTTATTTCCCTCAATTTCATACTTTCGCTTAATAAAAGTTGGATGGCGAAATCTATCACATGTCAATAGGATATAACCAAAATTCAACCGCTTGATTTCCTTATCATGAGATGGACACTACTACTAGTTTTTCCATGATATGCTTTCCTCCTCTTTCATAACGAAGGTGAAGAGAATGCTCCCAACGGAGATGAAGTCGAGCAGAATCCCCATAACAGAGATGAAGACAAGCAGAGTCCGATTCTAGAGGTCCAATCAATAGTCTCAATGATAGACAACGTACACAAGCCTCCTGACACTGACTTTTAGAATATATATATGGGTCCTTGGGTATTAGTGCTTGTGCACGGCAATGGTTTCTCCAGGCAAGAGCGATGTTTTACAACGATGGATTTGAGTATTTGCCCTTGATTCTAGTATATCTTTTTACATATGGCATGGGAAGGAAGGTTTATGGCAGCTGTATTGCCTAAAAAATTTGTCAAACGTTCCATTGACGGGAGGGTTCCGACTTGCACTAAATCCGGGCACCATTCAGTTCAACGGAACATGTCCTAGTATGTGTGTTTACATACATATGATGGCTGCGTTCCCTATTACTTCAAACAATCACATTACCAAGGTCTACCATAATGAGAAAATCTATCCCTGGTAGGGCTTATGGCAACTCTGTCATCCTTTGTAAGTTTTCGATCCATCACTTATATATATAGCTCTTCAAACTTGTTCTTTAATATTCTGACTGCAAGCATCTTCATGTTCAGTTGCCAGGGAATTTTCATGGCAATTGACTTAGTATTTAATCGAGTGTAGACATAAAAGGAGGACTTAATTTGGCTAATTACAAGATTGTTGGGGCAAATCTGAGAGTACCCATGAAAACGTTCTCCTGTTATATCTAACTTGTAGGCTTTGGCTCCATGCATGACCCATGCCCTTTTGGAACTCTTACAAGGTAGAAACCATTTTCTAGATGGTCAGGTTTTTGTTGATTGATCAGACACGGTAATATCTCACTCAGTAGTTAATGCATCATATGTTGAAAGCTGGGCCAAGGGTTCACATAGGCTCGCGGGTGATCCAATATTTTGGTTTTTATTCAGCATTTTATGTTATTTATAATTACGTATCCGGCCCAATGAACCAACTAATTCGGGAGACCATTCCCAATGGTTTCGATTACCAGTTGATTATGGGTTTTTTTTCCCCGGGAGTATTGGCCATCTCGGTGTAATTCTAGTTTTCGAAGGACTGATGGGAGAAATCGTCTTGGACTCTTATCCTTCAGCTTCAACTTGCCTTTTGCTTCGGACTTCACTGGGGAACCATTGTGTTCTCCCCGATTTGTCTTGTTCAATGTTCTTGTTGGTTGCTTTATTATCTTCTACATGGTTACTTCATCCATTAACTGGACAGACTCCTTCAAAACGAAGTCAGTTCCAAATGGATCTGTGTTCTCTTTAGTTTTCAAAAAGAAATTTCAAAAACTTCTCCCTTCTTCTGACATTTCTCTCTCTATCTCTCTCCACTTATTACCTCTACTCTTTTTCAAAAAACTTTTCAAAAACCAAACCAAACATAGCATAGCCAATTCACTCATGTTGGTTCATATCTCTAGTCACCTTGTAATTTTCCATCAACTAACTTTGATGAAAAAACTTGGTATATATGGTAGTGATCTATCAAGATTTATTCGTCTCACTGACTCTCACAAAAGTGACGAAAAGAAAAAATGTTTGAACCTGCAAATCGGGCCCATAAAGGCAATTAATCTGATTGATAACCTAATATGTTAGAATATTTAAGCACCTAATTTTCAATGCATAAGTTTCTTCTACGGTATGTTTTCCTTTCTTAACTCTAAATCCAGAATACAGAAACAGTTCCATTCCTGAGGTGAGGTCCATTGTGTCAAGGAATGATAATCCGGATCTTGAATCAATGACAATAAGATCGTGGATCATTGGACCAATCTTATGCGCGGTAATGTCAACTATTAGAGCAAGGGCCTTGTTTGAAGATGAAGTCTTAGACATTCCGATGATCATTGTTGAGTTCGTAATTCTTGGCGCTTGAAATTTAATGGCAGCAAAGCTTGCCAAATGGTTCAAGTTCCATTGATAGGGTTTGAGTTTTCCTTAAATCCTAGTCCGTTCAATTATAAGGAGCCTGTCTTGGTATGCCTATTTGCATACATAGGAAGGATACGTCCCAATTTGTTGCAGACTATTGCAACCGCTAGAAATCATTTCGGCGAACACGTCTACATCTCCGTAACTTATTTTGCCGTGCTATCTTTATATGTATAAAAAAGTTTTCACATATCTAGGACAGATTTGGAATAGCCCTTGAAATTTGACTTTGTCTGCCTTGGCCTAGTCAAACCCGTCTATCAACCGTGTCGTGCCATGTTAGAATACTCCAGGCTTGGCCTGGTCCATGGGCATGCCACAACCCATGCAACACTTATCTCGTGCCTATGTCGTGCCTATATCGTGCATGTATCGTGCCGTGCCTGTGCCTAATCAAATCTTTAAGGAGATTTTGCTTTACTTTAGTAGAAAATGCATTATTTTGCTATTGTAATAAGGCAAAAAATTTGAGGCAAAATTATCAAAATTTTTTTTTTAATAAAGACAAAAAAAGAAAAGAAAAAAAAAATCATTTTGACTTATTAAGTCAAATCTAGAGAAAACGAAAATGTAACTTTTCAGTAGCCCTTTAGGCTTTTCACTTTGTAGGCTGTAGCGCCTTAGTATAGTCTGTAGTTGAGGTGCTGCAAGTCAACTAAGCACGAACTCCCCTAATTGTTTGTTCTCACCTAAGCACGAACACATTATCGTCTTTATTCCCACTGAATTTTTGCAACTTCATTTTTGGGTGAAGAGCAAACTTCTTCATGGCTGAACAGAGTATCGAGGCGAGCCTTCTAAGATGTCTGGTTCTAGGATCCCTCTTTCTTTCTCCATATTTAATGATTCTGCGCAAAGCATTGAGCCTTTTGAGATATCTGGTCCTCAGATCTCTTGTCCGGGCTACGATAGATTACGTATGTGCCCACACTCAATATTTTTGTTTAAACCACTCGAATAAGTGTATGATTGGTTACTTATGAAAAAAGTGTAGACTTGAGCTTCTCTCAAGTTTGGCAGGACCCGGGCAGTCGGGTCTTTTACGATCCCATATAGGTTCACTTCAATGATCGGATTAATTTTTATAGAGCTCATTGAGTCAACAACCTAGCACGAAATTAGGCTGAATTTGATATCGATGAATACCTAATCAAAAGGATATTAGGTTTTTTTTTTTTTTTTGTTAATTTTACCAGATTCGGATATTTGTCTTGACGGATGTAATCTAAAAAGTAAAAAGTTATAATCAAAAGTCGTACAAGAAGAAAAAGTTCAAAAAAAGAAGTCTTTACTGTGATCTTATATGAATTTTTTTTTAACTCAACGCTATTTTATAATTAAACTACCAATCTCTTCATTTTGCACAAAATTAAACTACCAATCTATTCATTTTGCACAAAATTCTTTCATCAAATGAACACATAGGAAAAAAATTATTATTTTTTCCTTGACATCACTTCATTATATTTTTCTTGAAAATAGCATTCCTATGCCAGATTCTTGACAACTGAGTCGATTGTTTGTTGACGTAGCTCTTCAAATTTGGTGTCAATCTTATTTTCGACTTCATGTTTAATAAATGGGACAGATTTGGAATATCCCTTGAAATTTGACTCCGTCCGTCTTGGCCTATATATAAAGTTTTACAAGTGAATTTAAGATTTCAACTTTAAGTTGGCCTAGTTTGACCAATTTATTAACCGTCCAGCCCATACCATGTTAAAATACTCCAGGCCTGGCCTGACCCATGGGCATGTCACAACCCGTGTAGCTCTTATCTCATGCCTATGTCGTGCTTATCTCATGCATTGTGTCGTGTCCTGCTCAAGCCTAATCAAATCTTGAAGGATAAAATCAAAGATTCACCGAAAAATAGTCTCTCTCTTTTTTCTTGAAAAACCGTAGAAACGTCACTTTGTTAAGGGTGACAATCATGGTCGAACAAACTAGTCATGAGCAGGGGCGACGTTGGCATGGTAGCACTGGTGTCAAGTGAACCCAATGAGAAAATTTTTGCAACAATTACGGAGTATAATTTTTCCTTTCCCCTAGAACCAATAGCGACATGACATCAGTGTAAAAACCCATTGAACCCTTATTTATGTACGTGCATCTCACTTGCAGCACCTCAACTATAGACTATATTCCACTTAACTTTTAGAAAAAAATGCACATTTTGTTCTTATTCAAAAAAAAAAAATCGCATTTGTTAGTTTTAAGCCAAATTTTTGTAGATTACTGATTTGTCTCGATGAGATGAATGGGGAAAAAATATCTATATTTTTTATTTTTACTCAAATGTTTTGAAAAATAACCATTTTTAAGGACAAAAAAAGGTCACATAAAGCACGGGCGGGTGTTGAGCGTGAGCGTGAAATCGTTTCTCAAAAACCTTCAAAACAACTTAAATCATGCGTGTGAGTGCAAACCATTTTGAAGGATTATGTGACTAAGCAGGTCACTCAAGGAGAAATGATCCTGGTTTAGTTTTTTCTTTTCTTTTTTATCCGCAGGAGAAATGATCCTGGTGATTCGGGTATAAATATAAATACGGGTTGCAGGTGTAGTAGGTAGGAGCTATAGGGAATTTGGGCTGGAGGTATATAAAAGAGAAAGTCTAGGATAGCCTTAAGTGGGCTTAATTGGGAGTGGGCTGGTTGGTGTAGTAATGGGCCTATAGAGATATTGAGTCCGGAGTATTGGGTTGTGGACTGAAAAGACAAACGAAATGGGAAAGTACCACCGAACGTTTTGTTTTTCCCTTTTCTTTTTGTTTTTGTATTTCTTTTTTTTTATTTTTTTATTTTTTGACTACAGAAGAAAAATACAAAAACCTACCCAATACCCATCATCTCTAAATAAAAGTAAACTGATCGAGAATAAAATCAATAGCTTGGAGCGTGGAGTAACGACTTTGAAAACATTTGCCTTGCCAACGATTTTGGAGGTAGATTGTTCATTGGAGTAACAACAAAAGGAACTTTAAAAACATGTGCTTTGCCAAAGATACAGGCCTGTTGATTATCGAGAATCAAATGATCCTCCTAATCTTTGGAAGGTAAAGGACGACCTTCATTGTCAAAGATATTTTTTTTGGTCTTCAGCTTGGTTTGAAATCTCCCAAATGCTATCAACTACTTGGCGGTCAGTCCATGCGTGGCATTTCTCCAACTTTAATTGTTTCTCCCGTCCTTTCGGGGACATCTGATAAAATTGAAACAATACAGAGAGGATTAGCATGGCCCCTACGCAAGGATGACACGCACAAATCGAGAAATGATCCAAATTGTGTCTCCCCTAATGAATGGCGGGATAGACCTCTAAGAGCATCCACACCGGTGTTCGGCATTTCACCCTTTCCATTTTCATTTTCATTTTCATTTTCACACATAAACAGATAGACAACGCAGACTGTAGAAGAAAACGTGAGACAGTGAAAGAAATGGTTGGATATCATATTTGGAAATACTACCATGTAAGGAGTAGCAGTAACATACTACAATGCAAGAGGCCACGAGCTTAGACTAACAGGAAAGAAATTTACGTAATTCAACGTGAGGAGTACTGCCTACAGAACTCTCCCATAATGTGGAAACAAAATACAATGAAACATCTCGTGGGGAACGACTGATGACTGCAGTATTCTAACCGATAGTTGTATGATAGCATCGTCATCACCCAGTACCTTCAAACATCTCACCAGGGATGCCAATTATGTGCCCGTAAAACCGAACAGCATTTAGTTCTCGCAGACAGCAAACGACTTGTTTCATTGTTGGCCGTTGCTTTGGATCATCACCTACACAATCCATTGCCAGTTTTGTGATTGTGATCCCATCACCCGCATCAAAATATGGATCCATCTCGAAGCTTTTGTGCACAAGCGACTTGGGCTTTCTTTTCTTGAACTTTCCCCAAACCTTAGACTGAGAGTGTGCGTTGTACTCTTTCAAGGCCCAGTAATAAGTAGTATTACCATCATGCATCCCTCGCCGGGAATCTAAACATGTATCATATGCTCTTCTTTTGGCTATTAGCCCCAGGAGAACAATACCATATGCGAAAACATCTGTCTTGTCTGACCAGTTACCTGAAAATATGTTTTCCAAACATGACATCTGCTCAAACTATTGCCATGTTTACGTTTGCATATACGCAAGCACACAAAAAAAAAGTTAGGGAAGAAAAAAAAAATGAGAAAGGGGTCCAAACTCTCAGCGAGGCAAAGCCTTGATATCATAAGAATCTTAACCTTCTGTGTCTGAACAGAATGCAACAAATACTTCATTATACACATGCATAAAATTCCTAAAAGTGAAGTCAATTTAACTAGCCAAAAAAGAATACAAAACATGAAGTATAGAATGCAAAGATAGTTTGGAAAAATCCATTTAACTGCTGTAAAAAGTGATTGCGATGTCATTGACGAACCAAAATTGTGGAAAGATTTTATGACAAAGGGGAAGGTATACAGGCAGAAGATACAAGCAAGACAGGAGAGGCACCTATCTAGCTTGTATCTCCCTGGGCCCAGGAAAGTAGTCAGAATGTCAGATCTGTTCACCTTATTACATTTACACCCCAGAAAATCATCCATGGGCAAAAGCAACTTAACACGGAAGAAAAAAATGACGGCTAGTATGGTATTAAACTCAAACCATCAATTTTTCCCTTCCACAAAGGTAATTTGGCCTTGATGTTATTATCAATTTAGGGTTGCAAACAAGCTGAGCCGAGAGTTAATGAGCCAAGCTGCTCGGTTCATCTACAGCCCTAAATTTATCATAGTCCAATCAAGCTGATTTTGGGATGACTTTAATGCGATCACTGCTGAGGTATCATCATGCCCTAAACCTGGACCAATCTAAACATGAGCAAACTGGACAAGAGCCTCTCCCAAGACTGACATGTTCAATAGCCACCCTCCTATCTTCCTTCGTTTGCTCTTAATAAATTATTTAAGTGGGTTTTAAAACAACACCATTTGATTACTGTATTTGCAAAGTAGTATTTGTTGGAGGATGGATAAAGAGAAGGATTTACAGAGGGTTACCCGTAGAGAGAAAAAATGGGAAGGTCCTATTGCGCCTTCATTATAGAACTATTTCTTGACCTTAACCATAAATGGACCACCATCAAATGAAAAAGCAGAGGACCAGGCCTTTCAATCCTCATGAGAAAGGGTAAGCCCCAAGGCTTTCATGTATAAGTTTGACCATCAACATAATAAGCGTTTGTTTGGTCGGATGGAATAAATGCTGGAATGGAATGCGGCGAATGCCCATCCCAATAATTAAGGTACATTGGTTTGGGGTCGATTGCTATTTGGCTACCAATTGAACAATCTTTCAAATTTTGCGAGGTTTATACTCTCTGTTAAATAAATTATACGGATTAATTTTTTCACCATGGCCAAGCATATATGGTTGCTTTAAAAAATATACAACTATGAAAGCCTAACAGGATTATGTATCCTTGGAAGGAACCAAACGTGTTATAGAAATTGCAAGCCCCTGCTTCAACCAGAATCCCTCTTCAGCTCTTCTAACTTCTTATAACCCATCACCCACTTTTGTTTGAAACCCCCATTCTGGTTATTCTCTGGTTATTCATAGAAGAGAACTATGATCGTCGTGCTCTGGTTCACCTTATCCTCAGTCTGTGCATTCTCCACCCTCCCTAGTTCCTCTATCTCTTCTTTTCAAAACAACTACATTGCTGCCTATCCCAAAGCTCTCTAAAGGTGTAGATTCATGTTTCAAGGTTTCAACAAGCCAAAACAATTATTTTAGCTGAACACTGTTCTGGTTTTGTGGAGGGGATACATATACTACGGGTTCTTCTAGTTAAAATTGTTGGCAGATAAATTTCAACCAATTTTGACGTAAAAGATTATGACATGAAATGTCTTCCAAATTGATCCTAAATGCTATGCTTGATTGTTAAAGTACGAAAATTTGAAGATAAACCTGATTCGAGGAGACGTGGATCAGCATAGCCAACGCATCCCCATTTGCATTCACGTGAAGGAATTCCTCCAAAAACTCCTCCAACAAGCAGACTGAAGTCCAATAATCTTGGACTGAAAGCCTGCACGCAAGATAATATTCAGGCTTGAACAACCATTCTTAGAAGCGTCCAAAAGAGATAGAAGTAAGCACCAAGGCTTACCTCGTCAACTATCAAATGAGCTGCGTTGGTATTCCGAAGCAAGAGTTCTTCACCATGCAAACATTCAACGAGGACTGCAAATTCAAGCGCCACCTTGATTCGTGCCAGCCATTTGAAATCATCTGGAAACATAAGACAGCTAGTTAGAATACAATACTGGCAAGGCCACTTTTTCTAGATTGTCCCAATGTCTTAATGCCCCAACTGTTATCCAAAATTGTCAATCAAGGTGCTTCTCTGTAAGGACCAAGATCTTTTTACTTCTATCTCAATAATTCTGGTCCGACCTCTGACTACGACGTGGCATGCTTACAGCAATTAAGATAAGAAAATTAGATCACCTTGAAGAACTAGGTTATGAACAGTATCCACTGGTTTCAAGTCATATACAGCACCAAACCGTCCATTTTCACAGCAGTATCCATTTAACTTTACCATGTTTGGATGCCGACGCAGGACCGAATCAGTCAGTAACTTGATTTCAGCCTATCAAATGGTAGATAATGTTAGAAGAAAAAAATCCATCAAAATAATGTCTCACTCAATCAAAGGAAGTTCATTGAGCAACATACTTCCAATTGGGCTGAAAATCTCGGCCATGTTTTCACATTAGAGGGCTTTACCCATCTTTTTACAACGACTTCTCGTGTCTCCATACCTTGGTGAATTTTCCCCCGGAACACTTCTCCATATTGGGTACTCCCAATATAGTTTTCTGCACTGAATCCCCCAGTGAGAGAATCCAGTGTTTCATAGGTATATTCAACCAAATCACTGGGTGATCCCATACCTTCAAAGATGACCAATTTAGGCGGAGCCAGGTAAGATGAAATATATCAAGCTCCAAGAAAAAAGTACAAAAAAGAGAGTACATTTTCAACGGAAACACAAACAATGTTGTTGGGGACCTTTTTGCATCTTATATCCATTGTGTTAGTTACCGTTCTGCCTTGTTAGGCAATTCAAAATAACTAAAGCCTTCTTCCTTCTTATTTAAAACATGTACTGACATGAACTGAGCCAATCTTGAAAGAAACAGTTCCGATTTCAACAAACTTAATTTGCCTACCCACTCCTTGGATAATGATAGAAAGCAGACTAGCAAAAAGTCTTAATCATTCTTAAAAAACCCACTAACAGAATAGTAATCTGAATCTTTCAGTGTCATTTTCACTATTCAAAAAGAAACATCAGAAATGAATCAATATCCGAAACACAGAAACAAGATAACACATAACGTGAAATGCCCTGTAAACAAGATCAGAAAGAAATCAAAGAATTACTGATGACAAAAGAAAACTTGAAAAATATGACCAGAAAGATAAAAATAAGGTATCGATGAACACAGAACGCCAAGATCTAGACATGCTGAAAATTTGAGAACTCACAAACTGGGTACCAACCAAAGAGTCACACATACCGTGAACATGGAAGCCTATCCTGAAATACTTACAACTTTCTGCAAAAAGACATCGCACAAGGAAAGCTGTTCACCGCTTAAAAATCGTATAACCCAAACGTCTAACGCAATCACAATACCAGAGGGACGGTAAATTATATTTAAATAAAGTACGCAAAATTGTGACGTCTGCCGACCCCACCAATCTAAAGCATCTGCCTGGGAAGGTAACGCTTCACAGTCCTCACCCACACATGACGTAGTGTGAGTGATTAATAAGTTATGTTGTGGTTTCCCTTTCGATGGAACTTAACAAACAGCCAAAATGAGTTTATACTGCCTGTGCTACCATCAAATACAACTGGGAAGGAGGGGGGGAAAAAGAGTAAAAGACTAATGCCAAGCCCGAAAATAAAACCAAACAACCTCACATGTTTTCAAGAAAAGATGCTCAACTAGGGCACATATGGCCAATTAAAACACTCTACTAGAAAGTTCATGGATTACTTGACACAGAAGTGCTTCGAACGGTCCCTCAGTATTTTCATTATGATGAGCTCAACCTTGACAACCATTCTTTGCAAGGGAATCGAGACTAAGAAGCGCAAGCATAACTTGTTTCTCTGTTTGTGAATTGGGTAAAGCATTGTTAACCAGAAAATGTTATAAAATGTCCCTTGAATTTCTATTTTTGTGATTTGAAAAATCATTAGGAGGTAATTTACAGTGCCAAAACAATACAAAGCCACAAGCATGCTGTGGGGGCTCCGTTCCATATGGCTCACGTTTGGTGGATAAGGGTCTTGGGATTTGGCTCCTGACTTCCCTGCTCTGTCCTGCAAAACGAAGCACGACTAAGGACCACACCGGAGGTTCCCCGGAATGGCCCTCCGGTGCAAGAATCAATTTCTTTGCTAGGAAGAACTTAGAAAGTAGGAGCTAGGGTTTCTCTTGTGCATACCTTCTCCATGAGGCATAACGGGATATTTATAGAGGACCCTTAGCTTGATCCCCAAGGTCTCACCTCCGCTCGACACGTGTCGGCTGATGTCACTCTTACATCACGATTAGGGTTTTGCAACCGTTTTTCTAGATGAGCTGGCACCCTCACGTGCCCCCATCGTTATCCTTATAACCGTTCGGATGACGTCACAATCATCGTCATTGTCATTGATTAAACGCGGACCAGTTGATTCGTCGGGGACAATCATGCTCGGAACCGAGCGTGCCATTCTACCTCGGCAGCCGTATGAATGATCACGTTCCCCATCCATGGTGCACCCAGAAGGGAGCGTTCACAAAAGCTCATGTCCGCGGGACCCTCGGCTTATGGACCCTCGGCAACGGTTGTTATTCCGAACGTTGGGAGAAAGATAGCGTAGAGCCGAGCAGAGTAATTGACTATGTTCGGAAATGGCCCGAGTCATTTTGCTCGGCCTGCTACACATGCAATCCACACCATACACATCAACAAAAACACACACAACCACAACATAAACTGACTTAGAGTATCGAAAACTCAAGACCATGACAACCGTGGTGGTAATCCTGCTACCGGAGTTACAGGAAGCCACCAACCCACACCTGCAATATTCGCCTATTCGGTAACTAAACATCACATGTTGGCAGGTTCCTTGAATATAGAACAAGAGGGAGCGTTTTTATGGGTAATAAGATAAGAAAAATATATTCCAATGCCCCATAAAGACTGCAGCAAACAACTCGAATATTCCATCAAAACCCTAACACTCCACAGGTTTGAAAACTAGGGAATGAAACCAAAACTCCATCTCCAGAAAATTGATTTTTTATCTGCACGAAGACATATAATAACATGATCGCATATCTAAGATGTAGAAGAAAACAAAAAACACAAATGGCTGTATTATACTACATAACAAACATAAACTTAATTCTCACATTCTAGCAAACACAAAATCAATACAATAGCCTCGATCTGAACAAACTCGTAAAGATAGGACTTACAACAACGGCGATAATTTACCTGACGAGGATGTGAAGGATGAAAGGATTTTTGCCATTCGGAACGCCACGGTTATACGAAAAAATGGGGTGTTTGAATTGAGCACCTACGAACGTCGGATGCCGTTGTTTTTTTTTTATAGAATTTTTGGACGGCTCGAATCGACCATCTGGTGGCCGTCTCCGGCCACCACGGCCGTCGTATGATATTGGTCGGTACCAATATCATTTCTGCGAAAAATACGATTTCACATACCAAAACGAACACTGACAATTCCCACACAAATTGCGCACAAATCTGTATGTGGGATCCACTCCATCCCACACAAATTATCTGAGCCGTTTGAACGTAAAATATTTTTTCAAGAGCCTTAGAAAAAATCAACCTAATCCGATACTTTTATATAGGTGCTCGATTCAATCATCTAACTTTTCATTATCATGAAATCCAAACGAAAAAGTTAAATGATTAAATCCAGCATCTGTAAATGTTGGATTGAGTCAATTTTTCACGACAACCCTCGAAAAGATGTAAAATCAACTCTCCATTGTTCACGACAACCCTCGAAAAGATGTAAAATCAACTCTCCATTGTTTTGAGTCGAAATGACTTTTTATTTTACCCGTTGGATGAGCTATTTTGATTTAAATGATTTTACAACGTTTTACTATTCGAAAGAACTACTATTAATGGCTTAGGGCCGACTCTCGTCTGGAAAGTTAGTAAGTTAATCAAAAAGGAATTTCAAAACTGTCCATACCACTAAATCCATAAACGCCCCATGATGGAACTCAAACCCTGGTGTCTCCGTTTACGGAGGATCAGGAAATATCATTCAGCTACTAGCCCTTTGGCGTTTTAACCAAACTTGGACGTTATACATAATGGATTTTTAATCTTCATTTTTAAGAGAATTGAAAATGTAGAATAGATATGAAAACTAAACCAAGCAACATAACAACCCCAGATATGAAATGACCTGGTATTTTATGAAAAATCCTATTTAATTATGAAATGGATTTTTAATTCTCAGCAATTAATATTCCAAATAAAGTACCAAATCCCATTTATTCATGGTATTTTATGAAAGACAACAACTTATTTAAGGAAACTCCGTAAATTAAAGTTTTACGGCGGTTAATCTTACCCGTCCAAAAGTGTTTTGAACATTCCAGATTAAAAACAAACTATTACTAGTTAGAGATATTATTACCGGTCAAAATTTTAAAACATATCTCAACCATTAATTGTCGAGACGGATGAATGAGATTGTGCGCTTCCGTAAATAACTTATTTACCAAGGAGTAAGGGCGGCAAATTGAACCCAGACCCATTAACAAACCCAGACCCATCAACTAAAAAATAGACCTAATCCAACCCATTTATTAGTTGGGTAAGAATGGGTCCAAACCCAACTAACCCATTATTAGTTGGGTCTTAATTGGGTCTGTAACGACCCGGATTTTTGCCATATTTTTTTTAATACAAATTTGAAATGTTAAATACTAATTCAATAATTAGTTAGATTAATTAAATAAAATAAATAATTATGTGTATAATTGATATTACTTAGAAAATCGTATTCGAAATATATTATACTTTAGAGATATGCATTCATCCCTTATCCTTTCTATCTAAATGCTAATTAGAATTCTTTTGAAACTAAATCTCCAAACTTGCATCTCACCTTCTTCCACTACTCCTCAATATTAGTTCCCCACCTCCCTCCAATTCCTCTACACAAAAACCAACTCCCACGTCAGTTACCCACCACCCATTCCCTTACCAAAACAAATCCCCCACTCCCCTAATTTTCTCGGCAGAGAGAGAGAGAGAGTAGAGAATATTAGCATCCAATACCTTCTTCTTCTTCTTTTTTTCTCTTGTTTTCTTTTATTTTATTTTGCCGAGAGAGTACTGGAAAAGGAAGGAAAGAGAGGAGAAAAAGAAGAAGGAAGAAAGAAGAAAGAAGAAAGAAAAGGATCGTCCCATCGCCGCCGCCGCCGCTCACCTCTACTTTGTTTTAAATCCTAGCTAGAACTCCAAGGATTAAGGTAGATATTCATTACCTCTTAACTCTAAGTATATTAAATATGTTTCATAGTATATTCGCGGCTCAAATTAAACCTATGTAAAGAGAATCCGAAACTGTCGAAAACTATCCAATACAGTTGGTACCTTGCGTCCGTGAGTCGCGGCCTTACAGCGACCACCTTATTTAACAAACTATTTAGTTACCAGTTACCACACATTAGGGTAATATTGATGTGATTAATTTAATGATGTAGATTTAGTCTAGGCCTTACAATTGTTAATGCGTGATACTTTGGTAGTGTGGTTGAATGTTTAAGTTTCCTACGTATTGATCTATGATAAAAACTAGTATGGTGAGACACGAATTAATTGGCTAGTATATTTAGAAGTGTAAAGAAGTTTAAACAAATATAAGATTAATTTTTGGACCTACTTGATTAAGCTATTATATATACGGATGTTCTAGATAATTAATTTTACTTGTTTAGCTTGTATAGTTTAAATTTCACTAACAAAACTATATCAATATATTGTCAGATTAGTAAAAAAAAAAAAAGAAAAACAGAAAAGTGAGGTTTAAATGATTCATTATTTTAGTTAATAAAAATGTATGTCATTTTAGTGATACTTAATTGACTACTTCAGTAATTTGGATAATAAAACTAGATGGTGTTTAGGTGAATAGTTTAAGGTGACACTTTAGATTAAAACAATTTGGAGATATCGACTAGTAAGATTTTTACTTAGTAAAACTACACATTTTACCTTAAGGTTAAATATTACATGACAATCGCTAAGATTGGTTAAGTTACTAAACTGGCCCTTTGGGTTACGAAAAAAATTCTAAAACGACAAACTATGAAAATTGACTAAAATCAACCTATGTGCGAAATTTTAATGAAACCCGAAAGTCACACGGACAAATCCAAATGCTATATGTGAAATTCTTTTGTCTTTTGAACTATCAGTAATGTTATGTTTCATTCACTCTTTATGAACTGTTATTATTATTGATCCACTTGCAATTGCTCTGGTATTGAAACATATCGAAATTGTTGTGAGATTAGTTTGGACTTAAGCTCACTGGAGGTGATCCTACGGTGGTTCAATTATCCTGCGTATGTGGTGATAGTATGATCTGTTTACTCATCGTTTAAAATATTGCTTTGTTGATTTAACCGAGAATGTAGAAAGGACATTAAGGATATTGGATGACTTGTGTGGACTTAGAGAAATTATGTGTACGTTGTTCTAGTTAACGGAGAAAGGGGACTAGATGAAAGGTTGTGGGCTTAGCAGGACCTCGGGGGTAGCTTGATAGGACCTCGTGTGATCGGGGGTAGCCTAGTAGGACCTTGAGGGCAGCCTGAAAGACTCGGTGTAGCTAAGGTGGCCAAGCAGGACCTCAGGGGTAGCCTGGCAGGACCTCAGGTATTGAGGGCAGCCTGATGGACCTAGAATTGTGGGGTGACCAAGCAGGACCTCAGGGGTAGCCTGGCGGGACCTTAGGTATTGAGGGTAGCCTAGCAGGACCTTGAGGGTAGCCTGATGGACCTCGAATTGTGAGAGTAGCCTAGTAGGACCTGTAAAGTATGTCCAATGAAATTCTGAGTTTGGAACGTGGTGAATATTGCGGTGTTGGAATAATTATAAAAGTTGAGATTCTGGAATTTACTTAAGTTGAGGGTTATGTAATGAAAGAAGTTTTGTACTTTTCGATTCTTACCTCCTTTTATTATAAATGTGATTGTTTGTGGAGTAAAGGTTAATAGGTAAGATTTATCTACTGAGTTTCAAAACTCATTATAGTGCCGTTGGGCTAGCGTTTCATGTCAGGTAATCAAGAGACCGAAGAGCAGAATCCGCTGCAAGACGATCCGTACCAGGGTGAAGACCTCCCTGCTGAGGAAGGGCAGTTTGTTGAGTCTTGGAGGCCATACCCTTAGAAGCTCTGTTAATTTGACGTACTATTATTCAAATTTTCATAAGTGTTATCACATTTGTCAAACTCTATTTCATTTTGTTAGTTTGTAAGACAATTAAGTAGGTTTGAATTTGGTATTTGAGGTTTCCGCTACTAAACTCTGTTTAATAAAATTTCATTTCTTATATATCAGTTTTATGAATTATTAAATCAGTTGAAAATGATTTAATTAACGTGTCCGAAAATCGGGGCGTTACAGGGTCAACTTAAATGACCCAATAGGCATGAAAGTAACCCATGAAAAATTTTCATCCCTTTACCAAATTTCCAATGAATCCAGCCCACCCCCTACCACGCCACCGCCGCTGCTACCGCCGCCGTCGCCACCACCACCGCCATCACACCACCATAACAACCGTCGCCACCACCACCACGCCACCCTCACCACCCCGCCACCACGTGAAAAGCCACACCTCTCATTTATTTTTCTGTTCACACCACAAATTATCATGATTATCGTTGCAATATATGTCTCGCATGTGGGCATGCTCTAGTTATCGTGGAAGCTGAAGACGAATTTGATTGGATGGATGTTGTGGATAAAATGGAGTTGAATTTGACTTACGAGGGAGAATTAATGCATGGCAAAAAGGTGTGGCGGTGGTTGGGGTGGTGGTGGTGGCAATGTGGTGGCAGCGGCGGTGAAAAATTCAACTTATGAATGAAAATTTGGCTTGTTCGTGGCTTGTTTTTTTGTTCTTATTCAATTTTTTTTCGTATTTGTTTGGTTTTTATTAATTTTTTGTGGATTATTGTTTCGACATGACAGGAGGAATCTAAAATGTAAAAAACTTATGATTGAAACCTAAATTTTTTGAATGAAGACAAAAATAAGCCAATTTTTTTGTCTTTATTTAAAAAAATATGAATTTCGATAGTAAATTTTTACTTTTTAGATTCTTCTAGTCATGACAAAGCAATAATCCTAAAAAATTTGACAAAAAACTAACAAATGCGAAAATTATTTGAATAACGACAAAAAAATAAGCCACTTGAATATGCTGCGATTCGGTAATTAAGAGCAACCAATGTAGTAATTAAGTGTATAGGGGTAATTTGGTCATTTTTGTAGTAGAGGGATAGTATGGTAATTTTAGTGTACATGGTATTTTAGTCCTTTAAATTTACAAGGATAATATGGTCATTTTAGTGTATATATGTATTTTTGTCATTTTAGTATATAGTATGTAATCGGGTTAATGGGCGGGTCGGGTTTACTTTTAAATAAATGGGTTGGATTTGGTATGGGTAATTAGACTCATAATTAATGGGTCTAAATGGGTCAATGGCCCATTAAAGACCCAACCCACTTACAATTTACCCATTTTAGTTCAAACCCACCCATTTGACACCCCTACCAAGGAGCCATGAATAAGTTATTCTCTTTTATGAAACCAGAAAAAAAAATAAAAAATTCCTTGAAAGAGGGTGTAGCATGGTGTTCTGTTTTTGTTGAAAGAGGATGTGGCAATGGTGTTTGGATGGGAATGGGTGAATATGGCACATTTACTCCCATCTCTCATTTAGCAGCTGTATTTGTGACTATCAATTTTTATCCACTGACGTAGTGCTATTTACGCTTGAGAGAGAGAGAGAGAGAGAGAGAGAGAGAGAGAGAGAGAGAGAGAGAGAGAGAGAGAGAGAGAGAGAGAGAGAGAGAGAGAGTGTGTGTGTGTATAGAACTCACATAATGTGGAAACAAAAGACAAGGAAACATCTCACGGGGAAGTTTTGATTCTGTTTCTTGGCCTGTTTTTTATTCTGTTTCTTCTGTGCTTTTTGGGTTTCGTCTGCTGTTTACTGCTGCTTTCTTAGGTGTTGATCCATTTGTTTTCTTCTGGATGCGGTTGTTGGGGTTGTTTCGGTTGTTTCTCTTGCTGGTTGTGCTTAGCCTGTTTTTGCTTGGTTTTGTTGGTCAGAGGTTGTCTGCTATTGCTGGTGTGAGTTTGCTTTGTGCTGTTCTCCCAGTGTTTCGGCTCTTGGCTTTAGTTGCAGGGGCTGAGTGGTTGGGTTTTTTTGTTGTTGTAGCTGGGCTTTTGGTGCTTCTTTTCTTTATTGGTGTCTTGCCAACGCTTTTCTTTGGGTCTCGGGTTGCTTTTGCTTGCGCTTATCCTTTTAATCTTTGTATCCCTTTCAAAAATTAATAAAATTCTTTTGCCGAGAAAAAAAAAACATCCCATGGCCGGGGAATGACTGATAGCTCCAGTATTCTCACCGATGGTACCTTAAAACATCTCATCAGGGATGCCAATTATATGCCCGTAAAACTGTACATCATTTAGTCATCGCAGACAGCAAACGACATGTTTCATTGTTGGCCGTCACTTTGGATCATCACCTACACAATCCATTGCCAGTTTAGTGATTGTGATCCCATCACCCGTGCGCATCAAAATATGGATCCATCTCGAAGCTTTTGTGCACAAGCGACTTGGGCTTTCTTTTCTTTAACTTTCCCCAAACCTTAGACTGAGAGTGTGCGTTGTACTCTTTCAAGGCCCGGTAATAAGTAGTATTACCATCATTCATCCCCCACCGGGAATCTAAACTCGTATCCTACGCTCTTCTTTTGGCTATGGTAGCCCCAGGAGACCAATACCATATGCGAAAACATCTGTCTTGTCCGACCAGTTACCTGAAAATATGTTTTTCCAAACACAACACCTGCTCAAACTATTGCCATGTTTACATGTGCATATACGCAAGCACAAAAAAAAAAAAAAAAAAGTTGGGGAAAAAAAGACAAAAAAAAAACGAGAAAGGTGTCCAAACTCTCAGCGAGGCAAAGGCTTGAAATCATAAGAATCCTTAACCTTCTGTGTCTGAACAGAAGGCAACAAATACTTCATTACATACATGCATAAAATTCCTAAAAGTGACGTAAATTTGACTACCAAAAAAGAATACAAAACATGAAGTATAGAAGGCAAAGCCAGTTTGGAGAAATCCATTTAACAGCCGTAAAAAGTGATTGCGATGTCATTGATGAACCAAAATCATGTAAAGGTTTTACGACGAAGGTGAAGGTGTACAGGCAGAAGATGCGAGCAAGACGGGAGAGGCTCCTATCGAGTTTGTATCTCAGATATGAGCCATGGGCAAAAGCAGCTTAATGACGGAAGAAAAAAAAATGATGGCTAATATGGTAGTAAACTCAAACCATCAATTTTTTTCCTTCCACAAAGGTGATTTGTTGATGTTATTATTGTTGTCCGATCAAGCTGATTTCGGGATGACTTTCATGCGATCGCTGCTGAGGTCCCACCATGCCCTAAACCTGGACCGATCTAAACATTAGCAAAATGGACAAGAGCCTCTCCCAAGACTGACATCCACAGCATAAATGGACACCATCAAATGAAAAAGTAGAACAGTTACTCTAACAGTAAGAAAAATAATTATAATAATAAATAAAAAAATAAAAAATAAAAAATCCTTCCTCCATCTTTGAGATCTGCTGCAACTCACTCCTAACATTAATCAACACTCACCAACCCAACCAACTCATCCGACAGTTACAACTCCCCGCTGAAATCCGGTTTTTTTTACAGACTTCCTTCAACGTAACAAAAATCTGGCGGCTCTAAGTCCCGATCATCGATGGCCCAAGCCACACCAACTCTACTCTATGGAATCTTCCCCTGCTACAACTTCCAGCCCCACCTGCCAAGATCCATACAATGAGTCAATGGCTAGAATGACCCACATTATGTCACGTAAATTGAAAGTGTCCATCACAGGGCCTACAGACACAGAACCCCTCACTGATAGGATCCCCTGAGTAGAAAATCTGGATTCCCCTCCTTTTTTGTGTTAGACCAGCCTTTAATGTTTAGGATTGAACGGTTTCGGACACAGGTGTTGGAAATTGAAAATTGAATCTTCTAGGCACATGCTGGTAGGATGGAGGTACAATGAATATTGAATATCAGCATGCTTTGTGGCCGTTCAAGAAAAATAAAAACGCTGTAAACATTGTACATGTGATTTTTTTTGAGGAGATCCTTTATTCATCCATGAACTTTAGGACTGGTGTCCCATTGCGTCTATACTGTTAGTTTCATATGCACGTATGCTTTTTTGTGTTATGTGCAATTTGCTTTTGGTGGTTTTCAGTGAAAACACGGGGGATAACGTAGCAAAGCAATTCAGAGCCTGAGTTAGGAACATTTTTGTTGATTTATAAGAATTTAGATATTGTGATGACACATTACGTAGGTAAGAAGAGAACTGTAATCCTCTATAGTATTACGAGGTGCTGACGTTACATTGAATCATCAACAACAGTTATACACGATGTAGAAATTAAAAGGCAAACGTGAGCCACGAGTAAGAGAAATAATGAACCATGTTACTAGTAGTCAGTAGATTGTATCTTTCTAACAAATATTAAAATCGCAAGTATTTCACAAATTTAAGCAAAGCGTTGTTTTACATTTCATTACATTGAAAATCCTCCCAAAAATCCTCTGTCTAGTTCCTAAATGACCAAGTGCATCAACCACGTCGTCTGCAATCGACGGCCTCTTTCCAGTCTATGTCGGTGCATCGTACATAGAGCCAATTTGGTGATCTTTTTTCCTATTTTTTGTTGTTGCAGCCACTGCCCTCGAGACTCTGATGAACTAGTAGTCTTTTTGCTTTGAATGTATTCTCTACTATGGTGGTGATGTGCCCCTCCTCGTGATGATTTATAGTCGTCGTGAGTTTTTTTATGATTTACAATTCAATTCACTACTCAGGAAAAGGAAAAGGAGGAGCTTGACTTAAAGTTTTACACCAACGGAACATTACAAGATAAAATCACACATACGTGGATTTCGGGGAAGAACTCTAGATAGAAAAGCATTAAAGAAGAAAATGATGGTATGAAGGAGGCAGTTAAGTTAAGGAGAGGAAGGAGCTCGACTTAAGGATGGAAGTTAGAATTGAAGAGATTGCCACCTAAGCAAGCAATGAAAGGGCTGGCTACGGCTTTCGGGAGCGATGATCATGATAAGCGACTTGGGATTCTTGGAAGAGGGTTATTTGCTTTTATGTGTAGCCTAATGAAATACTCTTCCTTTTATAAACACCTCCAACTTGTTGAACGATTAAGATTGGAACATTTGATACTAAACTAGTGGTAGTGATTTGTTTTTTTGATCCCGTGAACTATCTAGATATTTATAGCAAAGATTCTAAGAAGTGCCATTATCTCTGTACGTAGAGTAGAATAGTCTAGAGAAATTGAAAATCATGTACAAAAGCCTAGAGAAATCTTGGATGTATTAGAAGGACTACACTGCACACTCCTGTTTTCTAGAAAAGTAGTGAGCTATGACAAGATTCATTTATTTGAAATTGAGGTTTAATTAGCTTAGTTAAGTGATAAATCATGTTTTTTTTCATCTTCGATTTTACTTTTGTATTAGGAGCCAGCGGAGCTAATTAACATATGCAAAAAGTAAATTATGGTTTTTCATTTTTATTTTTTTTTTCATTTTCACGCTACATTTGTACACACCACTCAATGGCATGTGGTTCAACAACCTATCTTGAAAATCCAAGATGTCCATTTTACAGCTCCAAATATGTAAATCAATCAACAAGCATGCAAAACAATCAGATCGATAAGAGATATTGATAATTGCATGCTTCAAATCAATTGATTAAGTAGAAGAACTTTAACCCATAAATGTAAATTTTTAGTTTTCCGATCAATCTCCGATCAACATGATCTTTTACTTGAATAATGTGTATGTCGAGGGATACCTCCAGCTAAACGGCTCTACGGCTCTGAATTCTGCTTGCTCTAGAGCTTGTTAGCCTAGACCATGAAATCAGATGGCCGGGCTAGCCAACATGTGACCAGGAACGGCCTCCAACAGTCTATGTGTAAACGGGTGGTTGTTGCTGCTTTGTACCATGTTTGGCTTGAAAGAAATGTCAGGTTCTTGGATCAAGAGATTTCAGAGGGATGTCCATATCGTTCTTGCTGTAGCGGTGGCTGATCTCAGATGATACTTGAGCTCTTGGAGGAAGGTTAAGAGCAGGGCTACAAATCGCAGACTATGTTTCTTATGGAACTTATCCCCTAAAATTTTCCTACCAGCCTAAAATAGGATTAGTGTAGGTGTTGCTGTTGTTTTTTTTTGCTCGGCAAAGAAAACATTTTATTAATCTCGGAAGGGGAACATCGAGAAGAAAACAAGTAAAGAAAGAGCTAGACAAATCCCGAATTTACATACACCTCCAATCGATGTTGTTCTCCCGAAGTGTTTCTTTGCTGTAATGTTGGTTGTTTTTTTTGGTGCAATAAAAATGAACTTACCCGGAAAAAAAAAAAGGTTCTGATTGTCAAAATATATTGTAAAGCTTGGTGTGTTTGAGAAGCGTTTTTCAGAGATGTGGAAGTAACATTACCCAAACTAGTCAAAAATGTTATGAACACGTCAAATTGTAGATCTATTTGTACATCTTCTATTACAAAGTGATTGTGAGCCCCTTTAAAATTTAAATAGCAATCTCCCCGTTCCATATTTTTGGTCCCTTTTAGAAATTTCAACTTTTTGAGGAGAAATGTTATTATTGCACATATATATTCAAATTTAACGGCATCATTTCCTTTAATTTTTCCTATATTCTACCAACTTTGCAACACTTATTACTCACCTATATTAAGGAATATTTTTGAAAAATCATCAAATTTTTACTTGTAGTTTTAAAAATGGACTAACATTTTCAAACATTCCACAAAAGTAAAATTGACTATAATACTGTACTAATTAGGAACACAGAAGTAATGAGTAAAACTTGAAAGTTTCATACAATTTCAAAGTAGCCAAAGAAAGACTTTTTAAGAGCATCTCCAATCTGAGATGTCAAATTTTTTTTGAAGGCTTATGTGGCATTTTGACATCTCTCATTTGACATCAAGCCCTCTTTCTCCAATCCTTATGTCAAAAAAATAAAGCTCATAAACTTAAAAGGAAAAAAAAAAACTCGAAAGGCAGTAGGCAAAATCATGTTTGATCTCAACGGAAAGTTTTCAAACTTTCCTAACAGTTACTTTTTGAAATTTGGCAGGCAAGGTGTAGTCTGTCAAAGTTGGCAGTCGAGTGGAAGCTGTCAAAGCCACGTCAGTTTTGGCATGAGTGAAGACAGATGGGTTGGATCGTGAGTTGATGTAAAAAATGACTGCTAACTTATCCACGTCAGCTTTGACATCTCCAAAACTAACATAATAAATTAATAAGAATCCTTTTTTATTTTTTTACATTTGTGACCAGTAAATCTATGTAATCTGAACCATGCATAATCTGATTGCATTCTTAATTTCTTATCTTGGCCCATTAATTGACTCTCTTATTATTTGTATGTATAATATGGAACTCATCATAGGTTATTTCATCCCAAGTTTTGCAAATTGCTACATTCATCTCATTTCGCCTTCAAAAGAAATGAAAATACCCGCCAGAACACAAGTCCTTTTCCTCTTGCTAGTTTTGTTCGATCTGTACGTTCTCTTACGGGCCGATTTAATCGCCGACACCTGCCAGAAAACTATTTATCCCGGGATTTGCGTTTCGACTCTGCGATCGAATCCTCGCAGTGCAGGTGCAAATGTAACGGGACTTGCGCGCATAGTTTTCGATACCGCTCTTCCCAAAGCAAATTCTACTCTCAACCTGGTAAACGAGTTATACGCCAAGGCGCGCAAGGCGAAAGAAACTAGCTTCTTCGAGTATCTTTCCAATTGCTTGAATCAATACGAGGAGGCCGTATCTGGACTCAATGGTTGTACCAAGTATCTTGGATCGGACAACTTCGGAACTGTTCTGCGCGCAACGCAGGCCGTAAGCTATGTTCTGATCTGCGAGAAGGAGTTTATTGCATTACGTCCTATCGGTGGGCGTGCGTCGCCTATCACGGCTCAAAATAATGCCGTGGAACGACTGGTGTCGATTGCCTTGGGGATCGTGAAATCGCTCGGCTGCAATCAACCGATTTGCAATTTCTCATGAATGTAATGTGTCCTGGTTTGCAAATGCTGAATAATTGAGGAGTGAAGAATGTTTTTTTTTTTTTTTTTTGACCGATTTGCTCTTTCTAATGATCGTGGAGCAAATCTCTTTGCGCGCCCCCGACACCCACCCCCGGACCCTGGAGGCGGGGGGCTGCTGCCCCCTTGGGGCAGCAGCGTGCTGCTGTCCCGGCTTTCTGGGCTCACTCCGGTCTCGCTCCGATGATCTGAAACGTTCACTTTGTAGAGCTTGTCGAGTAGAATAACTATGTAAAAAATCAGCTTAATTGGATATCATTAAGTACCTGATCGGAATCTTTTTATCTTAAAAAGAATGGATCCGAAACACTGGATCAAATCCATTGTAACCCATGGACAGAGAGTTATATGGGTTTCGATCAGGCACTTAATGATATCCAACTTAACTGATTTTTTACATAGTTATTCTACTCGACGAGCTCTACAAAGTGAATATTTCAGATCATCGGAACGAGACCGGAGTAGGCCTGAAAAGCCGGGACAGCAGACGCTGCTGCCCCCTTGGGGCAGCAGCCCCCCCCCGCCTCCCCCGGACCCCACCCCCCAGGACCAAAATCCCCTCCCCCCCGGGCAATAATTGAACCCACGCCAGTAATTCAATTCATTTTCTTATTTTTCATTTATTTACTTAATACTTTTCAAAAAAAAATTATTTACTTAATAACTTTTTACACTTTTATTTATTTAATATTATTTAAGTGTTCCAATTTTCAATCCGCTTGAATCAGTGCAAAGATCTTATTTTTTTAATCATTTTATCTTCAATGGTCATAATGAATTTTTTGCTCGAAGGCCTTTCAACAAATACCCTAAGGCTCCTTATTTAGTTTCAGGTCTCTCTTAGAGTGCTCATTGAAAGGCCTTAGAGCCAAAAATTCATTACGACCATTTATGATGAAATAATAAGAAAAATAAGATCTTTACACCAGTTCAAACGAATTAAAAATCGGAACACTTATTTTTTTACTCTTTATATGTATTTTTAAATTATTTAATATTATATACGTGAGTAAATTTCTTTATATTATTGAAATTTTACTCTTATTTTTTTCCTCTTATTAAAATTTAATAATTCTTTTATGTTATTGAATTTATTAATTTTGTATTTATTTATATCTTTTATCTATTTTATTTCTAACCACTTATTCAGATTTCCTTTTATCTTCTTATCTTCAACTATAACTACTCATTTAGATTTTCTTTTTATCTTCAATTACAACCACACATTTAGATTTTTTTGTTACGTATCTTCTTATCTTTAATTATAACCATTCATCCATCACCCTTTATCCTTATATATCCACCATTATCCTTCCAAAATCACCATCTTCTTCCCATCACCTCCCTCTCCCTGCTTATCTCTCCAACATCACCATCTTTCCATCATCTATCTCTCTCTCTCTTTTCCTCTGTCATGGCTCCTCCCTCCTTTTCCACACCTGTTTCGTAAAACGTAGAAAAACATTATAGATAACTACAACTTGTCATTTTCAGATAGTTGGTCCGCTGAGAATGATGTTCTTAGTGGTGAGGGCGTCTCCCACAATTTTCGTGATTATACATCCGAATTCACAACTGACGAGGTTAGTTATTACCATTGTTCTTATGCATATTAGTTATTTAATTTAAAAGTATAAAAATTATGCATATTAGACTGGATCATGTTGCACTTATACATATTCTTTTTTCTTGTTTATAGATTTTTCAAAGTAGAGATGACATGGTAGCTTGGGTGCGGAGAGTCGGTATGGAAAATGGTATTGTCGTTGTCATTAAGAAATCTGCTAGTTTAATTGGTGGCAAGCTGCCAAAGTTCATTCTTAGTTGTGAAAGAAGTGGAAAGTATAGATCGGCAAGGAATACAGTTGAAAGGCAATCCTCGCAAAAGAATAATGGGACAAAAAAATGTGAGTGCCCATTTGAGCTGCGAAGTATACCAATACCTCTAGCAGGTGTCATGTGGGGTGTAAGGGTTGAATGTGGTTTCCATAACCATAAAACAGCAGAATATTTTGATGGGCATGAGTACCCGTCAAGGTTAACACCAAATGAGAAAGAAATTGTGCGCAACATGGTGAACAACACCGCGCCTCGTGAAATTCTTAGTGTTTTAAAGAAAAAAAAACCCGTTAAACACTACAAAAATAGTAATTAAAGTCTTTTATAAGCAAACAAAAAAAAAGGAGAAGTTAAAAAAAACTAAAACAATAATTAAAGTCTTTTAAAAGTATAAAAAAATTAGTAAAAGTAAAAAAAATAAAACAGTAATTATTTACTTTTCAAAGTAAAAAAAAAAAAAAACTAGTCAAAGTGAAAAAAAAAAAAAACCGAAAAAGGAGAGGGGCAAGAAGGGGGGGGGGGGGGGGGGGGGGGGGGGGTGTGTGGGGTCCGAGGGGATGCGAGAAGAGGACCTCATCGTGAAAGCAAAAATAAATCGCAATAAAATGTGAAAAGAAAGGCGATTCCATCCCTCCTTGTTCCGAGTTGCTCGTTACTACTTGCATAGACAAATATATGAATCTGAGATCTGTGTCTTCGTAAAGGAAGCCATTCACGGATGTCCGAAATTTCGAAATCCCTCCTCTCTACCTCCAACATCACATCACGGTCACTTTATATCAGCAGGCCATTAGAGCATGCATCTCCGAGGGGAAAGGCAAATTTTCATACCAAAAATTACTGCATTCGCTTACCTATGTGGCAAATTGAATAGTCATCAAAGCATATCATTTCCAAGGGACTCTCCAGATTATTCTCTAACCAATTTAAAAGATTTTAATTAATTTCTTTTATCACTCCATTTTATGGACTATTCTCTATGTTTCTATATATCCAATTATCTTTACCAATGTTGCAGGATCGTTTCTTATTTTTTTTTCGTTATGAAACTCTCATCCTTAATTCATTCCACATTACCACTTAAACTCCAATTTGTTATTAATTTTCCTACATTCATCTCCTTATTCAGGGACGGAGATAATATCAGTTTTACCTCTAAATTATAAAGGCCATGACAATTTGTATCCAAAAGTTAGTACACATTTTCCTGGCCTCTTATAAAATTTACGTCCCCAAGTATCTTTGTCAAGTTCCAAAAATGTTTTCTTTTACGTATGTGTTTTTCCTAAAGTTTGTTATCTATTTATGTATTGTAGCAAATTTTACGTTCAAAATTCATTTCTTTTATATTACAGTTGTTTACGATGAAAAATAAAATTTTCTAAGACCATGTTAATTAATGGTGCCCCCATCGAGCTAAATTCCTAATTATGCCACTGTCCTTATTTCATTTGTTGTTCTACATTGCGGAAAGTCTCTGGCTAGCTTGAGATGGTTCTTGATGATTCGGACAGTGAGTCCGACAGCGAACTGGAAATGCTAGGCCTTGCTCCGCAAGAGGAGGAATTTAACGCGGACACAAGGAGACTAAGTCGCGGTTCTGTTCAAGGTCACACTCGCGACTGAGAACTATTCCCACTTGTTGAATCTTAGACCAAAGTTGCATTAGTGACCTCTTCTCTCGATTTTTTTGATCAAAAAAGAAAGGTTTCCATATCATTAAATGAAAATGTCTTGTATTTGTGAAAATACTCCCACGCTCGTGACCAATAACTAGTCTTGCTTTCCTCGTTCCCTTGTACACTGTCCAAACTTATGCAAAGCCGTGACGAAAATCAACATGATCGAGTAGGAAACAGTGACGAAAATTGAGCGGGTGGAGTAACTTGAGTTGGAAAGTGCGATGATTGACTGAGAAATTGAGATAACGGAGTTGAATAGTTTTCTTGAAGAGAAAGAAAACTACACTAAAATAGTGTAGCATTTTTGCTTCTCCCTCAGAGAGCCATTTGCTAACATGGCTCTACAAATATGGATAAAGTTTAGTTTTGCTTCTCTCCTTGGAGATGCTCTTATTTCATTAAATTACGTTACAATTTCGTGCTTGTCGGTTCCCGAAATTGAGATGCAGCTCTTAGTCCATCTGGTAGTACCTGTTGGCTTTTAAGGAAGAGATCTGAAATTCGAGTCTATGAAGAGACATTGAACTACCTTTTGCTTTTGACCCACAAATTCCCTCGTCAATGTTCTAACCTTTTTATACTTTGTCATGTACTCAACCAAATCATAAATGTTAAGAAAGAGGTTAAAAAGGGTTGCGAGTCGGAGAGGTAGACGTATCAGAGAGTCAGAGAAAGAGGTTCAGCGTTTGCAACCATCATTAATTCCAATCGATATACGAGACAGGGTTTTCTCCGTGGAGCAGGCATTCCGGTTATGGCACGGTGGTGTCTAGGTTGCGTGGAGCAGGCATTCCAGTTATGGGACGGTGGTGTCTGGGTTGCTTGTGTAATTCCCGACACACTCATTTCAAAATTAGATTGCATTCTTGATTCGATCATTTTATATAACACAGTTTGGAGTCCTGATCATTTTTAGGGCAAGAAATTTATGATAAAGTGTCAACACAGGCCTGATTTTGATGAATATTTTCAAACATGTTATCCCAATATATAATTTGTTAAGTTAATTTGTTAGAATTTAATTCTCAGTATAGAATACAAGACATAAGAGGTTACCGAGCTGCCGTAAATTTACTTTCTTCAGTGTTTACTTTTTCCTACCATTTTCCTTTCTCTTTGTAAATCACTTCACAAATTTAGGATCCCAACACATATCAAGATAAGAGGCCAAGGGGTTCAAAACTACAGATACCAAAAATGACTTGGACACGAATGTCCAGAGAATTAGGTAATCAAATCAACTAACGTTGTGACAAAATGGTGATTTTGAGAAGCAAATTAAGAAGAATAACTGTTCAAAGAAAACACATCCCAAGTATGACGTTCTCGGAATCACATTGAGCTCAGAACACGCATCTGTATGTTATATATGTACCAGCAGTCTCACTCTTTCGAGTGATCTTCACAATTTGCCCCATCTTTAGTCCAAAATATCTAGCAATCGGATCAGTCACCAACATTCGAGGTAGCTGATCTCCACAACAAACATGAGAAACATTCGAATATCAGAAACTGGAAGGATTTGAATCTGAAAACCAAATTACGATATGCAAGTACCATGCCGATATCACAATCAGTAGAAGTAGAAATGAAACTCAAAAAATAAGTTGTGCACTCAAATGCTCTGCATAATATGCATGACATACAAAGCACGGCATTATGTGGGAAAAGCAAAGTCGCAACCTTTTTCTGGTACGTCAGAAATTATCATAGAAGAGCATGCTTGCATTGCAACAACTGAAGGATCAGTCCCTAAGCAAAACCAATAGGAAAGAGACGAATTGACACCTTCAAGATCTTGAGGAACCCTTGAACTTGTTTTAGCTACAGACAACAATTACCACTCGAAAACACTACCGATCCTAGAGCTCCACAGTTTAAAAAACAGCAAAGCATATTTGTAAGCAAAGGTGAATGTATATCTAATTTCCAGAGGTGTGCTTTAGCTGGCATGAACTTCTAAAATCAATCTCCAAATTTATGGAACAAAAAAAACTCAATGAAGTACGGCTCATTCCAGCACCAATATTTGATCAAAACAGTGATTCATGAAAATGGATAATGCTGCTGAGTGGTCAAGACGTTAATTGTCTTGGTTTTTTGTTGTTCTAATGTCGATTGTTTGATCTCTGATACGGCCGAGTAGAAAACCGTGTGAACCACTGAACCCGTCCGACCTGACCCAACAGTGGACCCAACAGTGGTTTGGATAACTTAAGCGGTTGGATTCTGGTGTCAATTCGAAAAACGTAGAACTCAGTCGGACATCGGGCTGGAGAGAAAAACATGAACCTGATCCGACCACATATTAACTCCACATATGCCACAAACTAAAATTGATTCCTGGTTATTTCTGTTTCAGTTACTCTGTTTCCTTTATAGTTTCTGTTTCTGTATCCTTTTCCTGCTACTGTAATTTCTGTTTCTGGTGGAAAATTTGATCCTATCTCCATCAAAGATATTGATAAGATTAAGAGCGAAGAATGCTAAATTGGGAAGATGGACAAAGAGCTTGTGTTTTAAGATGATTATTTGACTTGGAATGATGTTAATCTAGCTGCTGAAGTTGAAGAGCCTAGCACGACCACTAGGTCAACTTCAAAGCCAATACAAAAAGGTTTGAAGTCACAAAGTTAAAAAATAATAATAATAATCAACTATACAAGGGCTTATATATGAGAATGACGAATAGGAACAAGTACAGTGAGAAGATGGAGATCAAATGAAGGAGAAGAGGAAGATGTTGATGCATATAAATCAAATGATTATGAAGAAGAGGAATCACTTGGTGATTTGGATGGTTTATATGCATGACTCCAGAATCCCTATATTAGAATGCTATTTACTCACTATTACTTTATCATGTTGCTAAAGCTGAACTTGCAACATTAGTTTTTGATAGATGGATATTATTTTTCATTTATTCATATTTGGTCATTTGCATGTCAAATGTGATGATTGATGTTCTAACTTTTAGGACTTCAATATATGTTGTTTTATATGATATATGTCATTTTTAATTCCATTAGGTGATTTGGTAATGAAGCATATTTTACTTTTTTCCCAACGTGCACTTCAGTTCAATAGGCTCAAGGGCCCTTGGCACCTCGGGGCTTTTGGGGTAAGAAAGTTCCCCACCCAAGTAACTCAACAGAACCCAACGAAAACCCGAGTGAACCAATTTGCATTGGTTTCGCAGTACTTGGTTAGAAATACGATGATGATTTCTATAACCAGCTAGTCGGATCGGGTGGCGGGTAGGTAGCAAACCAGACCCGAATCAACCCGTGCTTACTTCTAGTCCTTGAGTTCCGGAAATGCAGCAAGCCTTCATTTCTTAGGTTGAGGTAAAGAACTAAACCACATCAAAATGAACCAACTCAACATCAACTTACTAATGCCCAAAGGTTTGTCCACTGTCAGAACATAGAACATTCATCGTTACGTAAATATGAAGTATCTAACTATCCCAGCAGAAAAGTATCGACAAAAGTCATGTCTCAAGTCCATAAATCCATGTTGAAATCGGAAATCCATGACAAAAAAAACTGACCTGCGCACGTTTGACTTTGTATTTTTCCAACAATTCGTTTTCCTCTTTAGAAGTGAGCACCTCATGCTTTGGAACAAGTTCATGTTCATTGACATTGACAAGTAACTCTGAGTCCTGTGTCAACAAAGGAAACATATGTGAGATTTTTCACTTTCCTTTTGCCGTAAGGTTCACCTCCATTGCCGTTGAGTACATAATTAGTTTTGCAAGAACGATGAGTACGGTACAATGTTAGCACAACAAATAGCATGATACAAACCCATGGGTAGAACTCACCCTTGAAAACTGGCTTACAAGGGGAGGGTGCCCAAAAGCTTATATGCACATGGCCAAGCCCATACTTAGCCAATGTGGGACATTAGGATTGTAACATACCACTATGCTCCGCAACTGACGTCCACAATAGCCCACTCTATCGACATTGACTCGATGGTAGCCCCTTCTCTTTTTAGGTATTTTAATCCAGTCTATAGGTCGTCCCCTCTGCGGGTCGAATCGCAACGTTGAACCTGGCCCTGATACCAATGATCCGAACCCTTGGGTAAAACTCACCCTTGAAAACCGGCTTACAAGGGGAGCGTGCCCAAGAGCTTATATGCACATGGCCAAGCCTATACTTAGCCAATGTGGGACATTAGGATCGTAACATAGCATAGGGGTAATACAGCATATGCAAAACCCAGAGATCCAGAAGATATTGTCTACGCTTGTATTACTACATCGGTCATGGCAAGTAAAGAGCTCCCAACACAATGCCTGCTTAAACTTTAGTGGAAGCTAAATCTAACCCCACAGGCCCCACACAGACTAACAACCAGGTTAACCGATCTTTTCCGAGGACCATATATGTTGAAGAAAGATATAAACAGTGCCAGATAGGCTCCAACCTATGCACAAGCACTCATAATCCGTACAAGAACGAAAAAAATAAAAGCAGCTGACATAGCAAGAGGGAAGTTTCCCCAAAAAACAGCTGCAACCATGGGCGGCTCCACTATTTTCGTTCAGATGTGACAAAAACAAGGACGAAAGCAGAATAAATGATTGGGTGGTCGAACATTTAAAATAATTTGTAACACTATGAAAAGCGCTATTAGGGTTGGCAATGCAAATTATGAAACTACTACCAAAAAAATCATCAAATGATTTTCAACCTATTTAATCACCAAGACATGGTCATCTATAATAATAATCGCATACAATTTTGTGCAACCCTGTCTAGCAAAATAGTATCATGACAGATTAGTGTATTACCAAAAATTAATTTATACCAAATTCTTGGTTAGGCGAGGGTAGAATTGTACTAAACGAGTGTGAACTTATATGCGTAAGCTCCAAAAAGTCAAGCTGGTTGGCAATTCCACTGACAAACCACACATTTATTTGTATCCCATTCTTTATCGAGTTGTAATTTCTTTCTCACTTCTCTAAGCATAGGGAGTCTGTATAGGATTAAAGTGGAAGGAGTAATACTTATAATTGAGAGTAGAGCGCTATGCATTGAGGTAACAAAGGCAATAGGAAAGGCAAGTTCAGGAGTAAAGTCAACGATCTGGAATCATCAACAACTCCTATCTCGATTGGTTCATATAAAAGAAAAGCCCTACGTGGATTCCTAGGCAAAACAAAGTCCTTCAATGGATCTCCGGAAGGCAAATAGTAGAGTCGATCACGCAGCAGGTATGGTGAACGTGGATTCGGTAAGTAGATCTAAGGCTCGATTGTGAGGATTCAAGTTGTAGAGTAAGATTACGTGTAACTACACAATGAGTATAGTGTTTTTTATTCCTTCACATGATTTTTACCCTTTTCGGGGTTTTCCACGTATATCTTGCGTTCATCGTTATTTTTCAATTCCTATTGGTTGGATTGCAAAAAAGAAATTTCAATATACTTCTAAATTTTTTGAGAAAAAACTACTATTTTGAATAAAAACTTGAAACACGGGTAGGGCGGCTGCACGGGGTCATTCACCACTTGGTCCGTCCTTGGACAAAAATATATAAAGTTTCAACGACAAATAACTCTTTACCAAATATAATCTATTCTTGGACTACACTATCTAGTTACTCATAAATTTAATTGGACTTTTATTTACTTTGACTCGGTAAGAGCGGGCCAACGCCAACAATACTCAAGAAAAATCAATTCATACGTAAGAAAAAAAAAAGTGTATTTGTTGATGCTGCCCCTGGCTGCAGCAAGGAGCTCAAACCCAAGCAAATTAACCATCCAAATAGCCAATTATCCCCCTTCAAATTAATGATAGTTCCTTTCCACCTAAAATTCACACCATAAACTAAACAGGAACTAAGCAGCTACCATTACAATTACCATCGAGTCTCTTGCTCCTCTAAGAACCACAAAAGTCTCCAAAACAACAAAAATGGACATTGTATGATGCACTGTTGCTCAAACAAGGAAAAAAGCAAACCAAAACATCTGTGTGCGCATGAATAAGCAATTTACCAACTACCCCAGAAGTTAAACAACCAAATTGTAAGCCTATGGTCACATTGACCATAATACTGTACATAGGGACATAGGGTGGGCCTGGTCGCAATGTAGTTCATGGAAAAGGCTTGTTTCACCTGTTAGTTGATGTCATTCTGACAGGGGAAAAAATTTACGTGATTCAAAGAATCAAAGGCAACCAAGTACCAAATTTCATCCATCAGATAACCTGCGCAACAGCCCTTGAATCTTATCAGATCAGTTTTGCACATACTTAAGCTGATCTTCTTGAAGTTCAATGGACTATTGAGTTCAACAAATCAAATTTAGAGCTTCTCTAAGATTTTGAACTTTACCATCTGTGCCAGCCAAGAATTTTAGAATGGAAACAAATTGAAAGTATCATCAGTATTTTTGAAGGAACAGCATTTGATAGTACGATCTCCTTAAAAAGTAGACAAAGATACGGAAACAAATTGAAAGTATCATCGGTATTTTTTAAAGAAACACCATTTGATAGTACGATCTCCTTAACAAGTAGACAAAGATCATGCAAAACAATCATCACCTTGCCTATAGAATATAAAGGAAGACGTGAGTATCACCTGGAAAGTCTCTATCCGATATTTTTTAGCAACTTCACTGATGACTGCTTTTGCTTGGGGTGTCAAGCCATGTTGAATAACCAAGATTGCTCTGGAAACCTTCTCTGTGTCCATTTTCGTTACACAGGTTTTCAGGACTGAACAGCCAACCTTCTTTGATACTTCAGGAAACATAACAAAAATCTGCACTAGAAAGCCAACCATACGTTGCTATTCACAGAGAGAGAGAGACCAAGAACACTACAAACAAGAGAAAGCTGTCAAGAGTACCGAAAGGTAAGCCAAATACCTAAAAAGAAAAGCGACCACCAAAAAGCTACTATATCATATGCATGAAAATAGTCAAGACAATAAGAATAAGTGAAAATGATTTTGGAAATTACTCTCCTCCAACATTTTTTCAGCTCTAGTAATCATTAGGGACAGAGATATCAAACCCCCCAAAATCAATTGAAAGGAGGAAATTGCAGGTGTCAAAACTATTAAAAAATCCATAGAAAATTCACAGAAGCCTCACATGTAAGAAAATGGCTACGGAAAAATTCAGCTCCTATGACAATGACCCATAGCATAACTTGTAGAGCCCACATTGCCACATAAATAGTCTCCACCATCACCGAACAAAACCACCCCATTTTATATTTTGTTACATAAATAAATACACCCAAACTTCAAATATTTGCCAAAAAAAAAAAACATACTTTCAATGAACTCATATTTCCCATTATATCAGAGGCTTCATCAAAAAGGAAAGGATAGAGGTTTCCATCTAAATATAATCTTCAGATATGCTGATTGTACAACAAAGCCATGTGCACCCTGTTAGATATCTTCCCAGTCCCAAGTAAAGACTTACATCATCGCCGATGTCGCAAACTAAGAAAAATAAAGGTGCAAAACCAAATTAAGTTTCTGGTCAAAGTCCAAACCAATTGGCACCCTATTTTAATGTCCTAATCCAAGTAGCAAACACCCATGCGCGCACGGGCACACACGCAAACATATTCATAGGTCATAGGGAAAAAAATGTAGTACATGTTCTATTAGAAAAAGAGTGGAAATACTCTGATGTTGTATAGCCAGCGATTCATCAGAAGAAGTGATATATCAAAGATTGGAGCATACATAAACTACAACTGACAATACGACCTTCTTGGTCCAAGCTACGGGGAGAACTACATAATTTTTCAAATGCATACTGTGGAATTCAACTGGTTAGTCAAATAAGTTGTGTTTTCCGAGGTGACAACTCTCATACCGATTTAACTCAATTGGATTGCATGGTAGATAGTTTTGATACATACTGTAGAAGGATTAAAGCACATAAAATTTCTTTCTGCTTTAATTAGGAACTAAGTGATTGCCTTTATACAGATTGTCTTCAATCCGCTTAGGCAATGAATTTTATTCTTCAAATTTTAGAAGATGTGACAAAATTGCTTTGCAAATAGGATCATCCACCATGTAGACGACGACAGACTTCATTCAGTTTTTCTATTCTGGTTCCCAACACTAAAATAAGCTAGAGACCAACACAAGTGGAACCTAACTATTAAGTCGGTATATGATTATAGACTATTTCAACAACTTAAACTCAATCACGGAACATTAACGTTGCAATTGCACAGAATAAGAACAACAAACCCTAACACAATTCCTAACCTTGATGATTCATTTCATACATACACACGAAATGATTGTCCACTAACAATACATTTACCAATATATGATAACTGAACGCAATTCGAGTTTCGATTTGAGCTCAGTAGGAGATTTCAAACTTAATCCCTATCCCACAAAAGATTAGCCGCTTTGTTCCTAATTGTCAGTCCACCGTGAAAAGTCGTGCAGTTTTTGGATAAAAAACAAAGTACTTGTTGGGCTTGTGACGCCTGATTTTCTTGGGTTGCACTTCCTTGACAGCTCAGGGTTCCACAAAGACAGGTCTATTATAGTAATTGGTAATGTAAACCCTTGGTTATAATACTTGCTAAAAGCAGTAGCCGATATAATTTGAAATCTCTTCATTTGAATTACATAGTGGAACTGGCGTGAGCCATGGATATACTCAACTACACAGTCGAGGACTACGTACCAGATAAATTCATAAAAATCTCCATACCCTGCGTTCTTGTTTTCTTTTCTATATTGTTTTCCACCTGTTGCGTGTTTGTTGGGTTGGCCGATTTCTCCAACAGCACTTCCATTCACAACTTTTTAAACTTATTCGCATCAATTTAACGAACTAATTGATATCTCCATTCGGCGTATGCATGAAAGTACTTTACTTGTATTTGAAATGTATCCACTTCTCATAGTGAACTAACAATTTGGAATGGAGCGAGTACTACGATAGCACAATACAATGAAACAGAGAAACATACAAAGATATATCTGCATATATGTGTTTGTGTACGTTGTCTCACCCGATCAGATGGATCGTCTGATTCGTCTCCTTTCTGCGTCTGGATTATGAGTTCTTCCCTTTTGGGGCTCATTCCGAACTTATCAATGAACTCCTGCTTCGTCATCTTCATCTCCTCCTCATCGACCTTGTAACCCCGATCTTCCAACATCTGCAAAGTCGTCCTCCGGATTCTGAACAGCTTCGTGGTTATTTCTAGCTTCGCGATTTCTTCGTCGGTGGTTATAGACATAGTGAGAACAGTGTTTGAAGCTCAAGGAAGATAAACGTCCGTTCCTTGCCTTGTAGTCTATTGCTCTTCACAAAGCATATGAAACGAAGGTACCCTCGTCTCGTCTCGTCTCTCTCTCTCTCTCTCAACAACCCATTTATATACCTAGGGTTTAACTCCCGCGGCTATGGGGTTTTAGAGCGGACCACCTGTCTAGCTGTTCTTTGGTCTAGTCGGATCTAGTTTTGGGTCTTTGCAGTCCTCTCTCGGGTTCGGAATAATCATTAGAATCGTTCATTTTTTAGTGATTGTGAACTATGTCGTTCATGAACAAAAATTTCATTTTTTAGTGATTGTGAACTATGTCGTTCATGAACAAAAATTAGTTCAATTGAATACTGGCAAGTATTTGAACAAAGCGGATTCGTATGAGGAAAACTGTGGGCAATTTAAGTTTTAAAATTATTTTTTGTTTTCCTGTTTTCATTATACAAATATGTTTTGTCTATGTATTTATTTATGTTCGATGAATCTTATTTTTCACTTGGACGACATACTCAAGGTTCCACAAATTGAACGATTCGATTATTGTCGTATGTCCGGGAGAACCCCACAGAAGCTCAAAACTCAACCGAACGAACAAAAAACTGGAAATAAAAATAAAAACTTTTCGAAACTGAGCCTACTTATATTTCCATTTTACTTTATTCCTTGACTAAACCCATATCCAATTGAACTTTACTCAAATTTTTAACCAAATTAAGGGAGGACTCCAATTTTACTTAAAATTTTAAGAGTCCATTTTCTCCTTCTTAAATTTACAACTATGACACTAAAAAACTACAGTATTACTCAAATTTGAGTAAAAGTTGGAATGCTCTGATGAATCTATCAAATATGAAAATATGTGAACAGTATGTTTCAATAGATACCTAAACACTTGTCATACTTTTTAATTTGGAATTTTGATTTAGAGTCTAAATTAAATGTTCTTTTATTCAAGCAGTAGGAATATACATGTATAAGAATCTATCTAATAAAACGCAAGGGTGTGGGAACCACACAAATGCAAGTTCAAAGAAGGGCTAAGATTCATTTGATCCAAGGGATGATGTATGCTCTCTAACTCTCTTAAAAAAACACCCACACTCTTACAAATATATTACTACGTACAAAAATGTCATCGGTTCTTTTTACCCACCGCTTGGCTTCTAGCTTTGGCATAAAAAAAACAAAAATATATTACAAAAATACCCGTGCCTACGGCACTACCGAGGTGCGTAGTGTCGTAGGCACGGCAATCACTAGTTACATGATAGTACTAGAAACAACTCCAAATCACTATAATGCCAACCAAACTACAAATCCAATTAGGGGGAGAAACAATCCCACATCACCCATTAGGTGGGTAAATAATTCCAATAAATAGAAAGGGAAGAACATTCTCAAGCAGGTGGAAGATTTGGCTTCGTTCTTTTGGACTTAACTTAAATTTGAAATTTTTGTTCTTATTTGAATTTTTTTCGCATTTGTTAGTTTTGCGCCAAATTTTTGTGAGTTATTTATTCGTCTCGACAAAAAGAATCGGAAAAGTAATTTTTTTTTACTTTTACCTAAGTATTTTGAGAAATAACCATTTTTTAGCGCAAAAATGACATTTTTGCGCTAAAAAATGGTTATTTCTCAAAATATTTGGGTAAAAGTGCCAAAATTTTACTTTTTCGATTTCTCTCGTCAAGACAAATCAATAACCCAAAAAAAGTTTGGTGCAAAACTAAAAAATACGAAAAAAATTCAAGTAAAGACAAAAAAAATCAGATTTAAGTTAAAGCCAACAGAACACACAAACTCGTAAAATTTATTCAAATCATTTACTTTGTAGAGCTTTGACAAATAGAATAATTTGTGCAAAAAAACAAGTCCAGCGGCATACAATATTAAAGCCATGATCAAATGACATTTTCATGACGAACTTTATTTTCAAAAATCATGTTTTGCTTCATTCATACACCACCCCCACAACGAAAACACCATCTCCAGCAAGGTTTTATCTGTTCTGTTCTGCTTCATTCATACACCACCCCCACAGTGAAAACACCATCTCCAGCAAGGTTTTATCTCTCTTTCAAATTTGACACTCCTTCCCGATATGTTTGTCCAATCTCGAATTTTTAACTTATTAAGGCAACTAAATCTAATCTATTGATTTGAAAATTTACATAATCTCATCTATTGATTTAGAAATTGGACAGTCAATTTGGGACATCCATAAGTCAAAAAAGGGACAAACAAATTGGGACGGGGGAGTATATGAGTAGCATCCATCAAATATGTGTTACTTATTTTTTGAATTAAAGGTAATGTATTATGAGAGAATGATTTGTCTCGTAAAGCGAAAAATAAGTACTTAAAAAATAAGAATTTTAGCGAAACCGCAATGTAAGATGTGATTTGATATTTGAAAATTTTGTTAAAATACACAATTAAGGTAGCAAAATACAAAAACTTAATATAACAACTCGATTTAAAGAGTCTGTTGGAGTGAATTGCTACAAAATGTGATTCTTAAAATTAGATTAAGCTTCTTTTTTTTTCAAAAAATGAGAAGATTGTATTTAATAAACGCTCAGTGACACATACAAAATGGAAATCATTACAAATAACTTGGACAAACTCAAACTAATCGTTGAACAAATAAAAACGAGTAAATCACAGGATAATCGATTTCTTTCATCCTAATCCAGGCATGGCCTGACGCAACAGTATTTGCCTCAATTCTAAAAAAATCCAAAATCTCCCTTTTGATTTCGACAAATGCAGTGTCCTCCCTTTACTTTGCAAAAGTAGTTGCCTCAATTCTCCACTTTTGTCAAGTTAACACTAAAGTCATGCCTTTTGTATAATAAGTGATTGAATCGCCCTTGAAATACTACTTGGTAAACTGAACAACCAAGTCATACAGGTCATCTATTATTTACAATTTTTGTCATAGTCTCTTTTCTCGTCTCCGTTGATAGAACCCACAAAGTAATTCGAATTCGGAGAGGTATTTTCTATTACCCACCATGCATTTGTTAAATGCTCTCTTCTGTTTTGTAGAGCTATAGAGACTTTGTGGGGTTTTTTTTTCCCTTTTTGAACGGCGTTCTGCATAATTTCGTGAGCTGCTAATTTCTCCACTACATTCTTTGCCGTTAAAAAAAGGGGGATTAATTTGTAGCTACCTAAAAATTGAAATAATGTTTTAAGCCACTATCAAGATTTAAAAGGTATTTCTCTGTTTTGTAGAGCTATAGAGACTTTGTGGGGTTTTTTTTTCCCTTTTTGAACGGCGTTTTGCATAATTTCGTGAGCTGCTAATTTCTCCACTACATTCTTTGCCGTTAAAAAAAGGGGGATTAATTTGTAGCTACCTAAAAATTGAAATAATGTTTTAAGCCACTATCAAGATTTAAAAGGTATTTCAATTCCAAAATTGAAATAATGTTTTGAGCCATTATCAAAATTCAAAGGGTATTTCAATTCCAATTGGAGGTGAGTAGTGCTGTAAACATGGGCTGGGGTGGATAGTACCGTAGGCACGTGCAAACACTAGTTCATAATAAAAGACTATGAAAACTTATTTTACTTTCCATTTACATACCCTCAAAAAGAAGGCTCCATTATTGAAGTTTTAAACTATACTATTTTCTCTCTCTTACTTTCTCTCTTATTCCTATTAGTGAAAATGCATATTCTTTTTTTGAAAAGAAGGCCCAATATTAACTGAAGTGAAACTTTGATGCCACATCGGGCTGGTAAAATAAAAAGATATATGACATCTACAAATTAAGAGATTTGACATCAAAAGATTGATGAGAGCCACAACCATCAATATCTAGACGCCAGCTTCAATTATAAATATATTTTACAGTGTGAAATCTCTATTATAAAACAGAAGGATGTGGGGATAAATTGTTGCAACGGCTCAGATTTGTTTGATCCAAGAGTTGAGATGCATTTTTTCACATTTTACGAAAGTATCCATATTTGCCCATCATATAACATAAATGCCATCTGTTGCCTGAGAGGAAAAAAGCAATTCTCCTTGCTTCCTTCCTTTCTATGAGACCTTTCCTCCCCTACGGGTTGGTTGTCTTCGGGGAAGGGGTTCCCCTAATGGACTGCCGATCACTGGGACCATCCATTCCTTCTTGACAGTCAAATCCCTCAGGGGAAATCAAATTGGGAGGGGTATTTTCTGTTGCCCATCATTTGTTTCTTAAAATGCTCTCTTCTATTTCGTATACACTTCCTCCATAATCTGGAGAGGTATTTTCTGTTACCCACCATGCATTTGTTAAATGCTCTCTTCTGTTTTGTAGAGCTATAGAGACTTTGTGGGGTTTTTTTTTTTCCTTTTTAAACGGCGTTCTGCATAATTTCGTGAGCTGCTAATTTCTCCACTACATTCTTTGCCGTTAAAAAAAGGGGGGTTAATTTGTAGCTACCTAAAAATTGAAATAATGTTTTAAGCCACTGTCAAGATTTAAAAGGTATTTCAATTCCAAAATTAAAATAATGTTTTGAGCCATTATCAAAATTCAAAGGGTATTTCAATTCCAATTGGGGGTGAGTAGCGCTGTAAACATGGGCTGGGGTGGATAGTACCGTAGACACGTGCAAACACTAGTTCATAATAAAAGACTATGAAAACTTATTTTGCTTTCCATTTACATACCCTAAAAAAGAAGGCTCCATTATTGAAGTTTTAAACTATAGTATTTTCTCTCTCTTACTTTCTCTCTTATTCCTATTAGTGGAAATGCATCTTCTTTTTTTGAAAAGAAGGCCCAATATTAACTGAAGTGAAACTTTGATGCCACATCGGGCTGGTAAAATAAAAAGATATATGACATCTACAAATTAAGAGATTTGACAACAAAAGATTGATGAGAGCCACGACCATCAATATCTAGACACCGACTTCAATTATAAATTTATTTTATAGTGTGAAATCTCTATTATAAAACAGAAGGATGTGGGGATAAATTGTTGCAACGGCTCAGATTTGTTTGATCCAAGAGTTGAGATGCATTTTTTCACATTTTATGAAAGTATCCATATTTGCCCATCATATAACATAAATGCCATCTGTTGTCTAAGAGGAAAAAAGCAATTCTCCTTGCTTCCTCCCTTTCTACGAGACCTTTCCTCCCCTACGGGTTGGTTGTCTTCGGGGAAAGGGTTCCCCTAGTGGACTGCCGATCACTGGGACCATCCACTCCTCTTTGACAGTCAAATCCCTCGGGGGCAATCAAATTGGGAGGGGTATTATCTGTTGCCCACCATTTGTTTGTTAAGCTCTCTTCTATTTCGTATACACTTCCTCCATAATCTGGAGAGATATTTTCTGTTACCCACCATGCATTTGTTAAATGCTCTCTTCTGTTTTGTAGAGCTATAGAGACTTTGTGGGGTTTTTTTTTTCCCTTTTTAAACGGCGTTCTGCATAATTTCGTGAGCTGCTAATTTCTCCACTACATTCTTTGTCGTTAAAAAAAGGGGGGTTAATTTGTAGCTACCTAAAAATTGAAATAATGTTTTAAGCCACTGTCAAGATTTAAAAGGTATTTCAATTCCAAAATTGAAATAATGTTTTGAGCCATTATCAAAATTCAAAGGGTATTTCAATTCCAATTGGGGTGAGTAGTGCTGTAAACATGGGCTGGGGTGGATAGTACCGTAGGCACGTGCAAACACTAGTTCATAATAAAAGACTATGAAAACTTATTTTCCTTTCCATTTACATACGTTAATCATTTGCCTAGCTAAGTTTTCCCAAAAAAATCATCTAGACTTTTATTTTGTCTTTATTAAAAAGTACGCATTTGTTAGTTTTGTGTCAATTTTTTTGGATTATTAATTCGTTTTGACGAGAGTAATTAAAAAATTTAAAATTTATGGCCGAAACTCAATTTTTTTTAAACAAATTCAAGAAAAAAGGTCCAAAAAGCCACCTCACAGAATACTGAGGTTTCCCCCCTCTAATTACGCAATCTTCATGCAAACAAGAGTCCACCTGAGATCTATTTTGTTTTTCATTTTTATTTATTGAACTGAGATTTATTTCCATCGAAATATATGATATTACTATCAGCCCTCAATCTTGGCAGCAGTTGACTTGTCCAAAAACCACCTCATCTCGCCTCCCGGTTTCACCATCTCAACCGGCAAACAACCCTCCCCCTCACCACCACCACCGCCACAGCCACCACCGTTCACCGCCTTCCCCACCTTCTCAGCCAGCATCGCCTGAACCCACTCCGGCAAGTCGCTGGCGGTTATCACGAAAGTGAAATTCGCGGCGGAGTTGATCACCGGAAGTGTGAAGGTGACCCTGTCCTTGGGCGGGAATGGCGAGTCCTCGACGGCGGCGACCCACCGCTGCTTTTCCTTGAGGAGAGGGTGGCCTGGGAATAGGGACGCCACGTGGCCGTCGGGGCCCATGCCGAGTAACATGAGGTCGAATCTTGGGGACCCACTGAAACTGGAGAAGTCTATGGTTTTGTTGTCGACTAGGGTTTTGATGAGGGTTTGGTAGGCTTCTGCTGCGGCAACCGCCGGTAGTGTGACGTTGACGGCGTGGATGTTAGAAGGGGGAATGGGTACCTGTTCAAAACTTAAGCTCAGTAAAGTGGCGGCTCCAGGAATTCTTCTAAGGGTGTTCAGAAATTGCACTATACTATCTTGAGAAATCAAAACTATATATAAACAAAAAGTGTCAGCAGGACAGGGTGCCAGCAGGATAGGGTGCCAGAAATCACAACTATTTTTAAATCTGAACCGTTGATAGCACATTTGGACGGTTGTGATGTGCAATATAGGGTGCCAGCAGGATCCCTGAGTTCGCATTCGTTTGGAGTATAATATTACTCCTTTCGTCCCTTTTTAAGTGTCATGTTTTGTCATTCCAACTTATTAAGAAAATATCATCATTGCACCTTTCACGTCAACTTTTAGCTCAACTTTCTCTACTTACCCTCTATGGAGACATCATTATTGTACTTTTACTCACTAACTTTTCAAATGGAATATACTTTTAGGGGTAGAATAGAAAATATACAAACTTTTACCCACTAACTTTACAAAATGAACATTTTTTAAGGGACAATCTAAAATGAAATACTGGACTTTAAAAGAGGACGGAGGAAGTATTAATTATTCGAATAAAAGAATAATAATTCTAGTGACACACCCAAATACACACTCACACTCACACGAATAGTGGGCCCCATAAACATACTAGAGTGTGTAGTGTGTGTGAGACCCACTACTCATATGAGTGATGGGTACGTCTGTGTTTGGGTATGAATTTGGATGTGGTACTAGCATTATTGATAAAAGAATGCCCACTTAGATTAAAATGTCAATGTCTGACAGTGAAACTTGCTTCAATGGAGAAACTTTTGGTGCCCACTAGGTCTTGAATAGCTGCACCATTGATGTGAAATCATCATTTTGGTGTTTAAACTTTCTAACTGAGTAATGCCACGGTCAAAAACAGAAGCGCAGGGACCCGGACAATGTGTTTTGATTTGTCTATCTTTATTTCTTTAAGAACAAAATTTACTAAAATAAAAAAAACGTATATCAAATAATTGTCTTATTTACCTTGGAGAGAAAACCATCGTAGGCGAGTTTATAATTGCTATCTTTATCAGTCAGTGGAACCATTCTCTCGTCCACCCAAAACACCTGCCATTTCCACCAATCTACCGACTTACTGTACGGCTCTTCAACCAATTTCCTGAAATACACATTTTATTACTACAACTTCCGTTACTATCCCTTCATTCTTGGTAACGGAAAAGTATTGGAAAATAAGGGATTGGATAGGATCCTCTCCCGTCCTCTTTTTTTTTTTTTTTCAATCGATAGAAGAAATTATTTCATCATATATGAAGTACAGTGTACAAATTCGGAACACTATATTAATTGTGAGAGTTTACGAGACAACCTAACTCAACAAATCAACGAATACAAGAAATAAGCATATTATAGAGTAGAAACAAAGAAAGAAATGAAAAACCACTCTAAGAGAAAAGCATCCACATGCAAGTAGAGATATTCGAACTCGTGACCTCCAAATAAGATGCAAGAGTATTGACCAACCGATAGTCTCAATTGATTCTCTCTGGCCCTTAATTTAGACAAGAGAAAACAGTCTAACTCTGAACCTTACATTGAGAGGACCATAAATTGAGAAAAACCAAATTAAGATTTGCCCGGATTTGAACTGTTTCCTTCCATCCAAATTAAGGACTGAAGAAAATCCCGATCAAAAAAAAAATTAATAAAAAAAAGGAGAGAAACTCCAATTCTGAAAAAGAAACCAAGGGATCTTAATTCTCGATCCAGTCCCATAAATGGTGGATTTCGATTACTACAATTTCGGAAGATATGTAGTAAATGTGGAACAATAACGCGCTTAGCAAATCCATATAATTCATTAATTCAGAATAAAAGTAGTCTGAAATCGATCGAAATTTCTTCGATATGTTTCTTGAAATACAATTAAAGTTGGAGTTCTAAAATTTGAGCGATTTCCATCATCAAAGTGAACTCGGGAGGAGCCCATCGTAGCCCTCACCAGGGCCAATTTACCCATCGATGTATTTCTAATTGTCGAATTGTGAAACCAATCACGACTATGATCACCAGGGTGAAAAAATCCAGTTAATTAGATATTCATCAGTATATTCTTCTCAGCTGAGTATCCAGTGATCAAACGGTTGAAAAATAAAATAAAAATTTTCATTTGTCGCGTTGCTCTTGGAAAACTTAAGATAATAATAGAGTAGTAGTAATAATTATAATAGTCGTTAACTTTAGCCGCTCAGAAATAGTCAATTGAGGTATGCACAGACTGACCCGGCCGGACATCCGGCTATCAAAACATAATACTAATATTTATAAGAAACATAAGCTACTGTTGTGGGAGTAGTTTGTTACCTGAGTGTGTGTATTAGAGTACCTCCAGCCACAACAACTGTGAAAATGCCTCTCTCTTGGGCAAATTTACTCGATAGATTAGCGACGTACTCCGCCACGGCCGCAGCCACTTCCTCCTCCGTATCCTGCACATCCGCCACCCCCTTTGCTGTCGACATTCCGGACGTACCAGATAATACAAGAGCGAGAGCGAAAGAGAGCGCGAAGCGTGAAAGCATTCACAACACCCTTTTTAACTTCCTCTGTTTGGGTTCAAGGAAAAAGGAATGGAAGATGGGAATATGAGCAGCAAGAGGATATATCTTGTCCCATTTTCCAGATTTGGTACTATAATTTGGTGAGAAATTAAATTAAATTTCTCTCTGCCATTATTTACGGAAAAAGGAGAGTTAAACCAATAAACTTCTAACTTCGGCTTCTTATTTGGTAAAAGTCAATATTAACTATTTTTTCCAAAAAAAAAAAAAAATTCAAAGGAAAAGTATATTCTGAATTTTTTCATCGGATGAATCGTTATTTTCCAAACACCAATGAAATATTGCCACATTCATTATAGTAAAAAAAAAAAAATTCAAGTAACGTAACATTCATTAGAAGAGAAAATGAAAGCAATTTCACATCAATATGTGTGAGATATTGATTAATTATTCAATGGTCTTGGGTACATACATTTAATACTGAACCCCACATAAATATGTGGTGAAAAAAAGTATTGGGGCGCCGCGTGGCCATTGTATAATTTTTCCAGCTGATGATCCCCTGCGTCTTATCCTGTTCTTCTGCCTCAATTCACGCAATATCAATTCAATCGCGAAAATACACAAATTTGAAAGACCTAATCATATTGCTAATAATACGTGCATTTGATTACGCGGACATGAATATGTGGCTATTAGAGGATCTGATCCGCTGTTTGGTTCAGTTTGCTTATTTGCTAATTTTATCCCCAAAAAATGATTTTAGTAAATAAAAAAAACCCTATTTTGGTCAAAGAATTTTACTTTGCCGATTTGTCTTAAAAAGAAAGAAAACCTGTTTTCTTTATGGCAGAAATATATAATGCATGGACTATTTTTGCTTATTATTTGTTGTTGGTCTTCTTTCTAAAATAAGAGCCCAAAATTTTTCACTTCCCTGTTACAACTTCCATTACTTTTCAAAAAGGACCATGCTTGCAACTCGGTAACCAATAGTCCAGATTTTAAAAAATTCTTTACAAAAAAATTGAATCTTCACGGAAAGAGGGGCAAAAAAAATACTTTAGGATGACTGAATTTACTCGAACTCCTTTTTGCAATCTAACCTCAGACTGCATAGAAGCTCAGTTCTTCCAAAAGAGTTAAAGAAAATTAGGCCAAAATATAGAAAAAGTAGAGTAAAGACAAACTTTTAAGCGAAATCTATCCATGGATTCATTTTTTTCTACATCGTATATCTAATGAATCGGTAAATGAAGCTCTCCGTATTCACATTGAATCTAGATTATTGATCAAATAATTTGAGTCATTGTTGTCAGGGAGCCAAATTTGTATTACAACCAAGGGACTTCACTTTTTCTCAAGTTGGTGAAATCTGGACATGAAAATGGACTTGGGAAACAAATCATTAGCGATTTCGGACGATATTTGCAACCTTTTTTTCTTCATAAAAACCACAATACTTTTTGAAAACCAAAAAATTTCTAAATAAAACCTAACAAAATTCCAAAAAGTACCCAATATGCCCTTAGGATGCCCTTATTCTCAAAAAATTATTTTTCTTCCGAAAATACCCCCCTATTATTCCTAAAGTGAGGGACAGTTAATTAAAAAGAGAGATTCAAATCACTCATCTCCCCATCTCCCACTCCACCACCGACTGTCCAACACATCTCCCTCGATCGTCCGACCCACCAGCACCGCACCTCTCCTCTCCACCAACACATCTCCCTCGATCGTCTCCCTATCACACCCCTCCCCCGCCCCCCCTGCTCTCTCTCTCTCTCTCTCTCTCTCTCTCTCTCTCTCTCTCTCTCTCCCACACACCACCAGCAACTGACCCACCTGCACCGCACCTCAAATATTTCACTTCTTTCGGTTTTTAACTTCCGAACCAACAAAACCCAAAAAAATTTAGTTTTGTTGCTTCTTGCTCTCTGGATCTTGTTCATATTTTAATTTTTGAAAATGGTGACAAATTTCGGACATTAATATTTAAAATAAATAAAACATTTCAAACAATAATATCCGAAATAGTTTACTATTTTCGGTTTTTAACTTCCGAACAAAATAAACCCAAAAAATAAATTAGTTATCTAATGACTTCTTGCTGCTCTAGATCTTGTATGGGGTGTGGTGGGTTGTATTTAGTAGTAATAGTATTAGGTAGTAATTACAGGGGATAATATGGTTATTTTACACGAGGTCATTAATGTCTTAACATTTGAAAAATCTTAGTGGGTTGCATGAAATAAAAAAACGAGTTGCAAATAGCATCTTCCGCGTTTTTATTTCACAGTTTGGAAAAAGGATTTCTCACTTGATTGGGACGTAAAGTAAACAAGTGCACATCCTACCTCTTGCACACCATAGCCATGTACGTAAAAGTCTATATTAATTGCAAGCCAGCTCAAAGTGCTAGCAATCTTGTGCTCCACGACATCTGCGCGGGCCCAAGCCCCAGTCCCGCTCTCTAGACTAGGATCCATAGAATAGAACCGCTCGTTAATTATCAAGAAAAAAACTTTGTTTTAAAAATTTATCGGGCTTTGAAATTAGGGAAATTCTATAATACATACATCTTATTTGAGTATGTATCATATGCACCCTTATTGAAAAACACCAAAATGTTATGATTCCCAAAATGTTATTAATCTATTGTTAAAAAGTTACGAATTTTTAGTATAAAAGTTATGATACGAAATAAAATGTTATGAATGACAATTCCTATAAGTAATTTTTTATGAGGTGGCACAATATGAACCATACAATAGGTGCATATGATACACACGTTAAAATGATGTGTATTGAAGACTTTTCCATGAAATTATGTTTGAGCTTGGCTTGTAGAAAATGTGAAACCGATCTCAAAACAGACTTTAATCGAACTGATTACAAGCCAATTGCTAATAGTTTGAATTTTTCAAACACCATAAGTCGAACGAGTTAAATAACAAAACAACGGTTATTTGCGCACCTCTCTTATATGGAGTGGGACTTCCACACACATGCACCCAAAAAAATGTTGTATCCAACAGAATTTCGTAGCTTGCCTGTATGATTAGTTTGGAGGTCATGGCAGGTAAACTAAGGAAAACTTGATCTAAATAGTCCTTGTAAGATGAACAATGCTACAGCCACCGCATCAAAATGCATGGCGTGTGGGGTCCACTCCGGAACCCCGCACGAATAATCTGATTCGTTCAATATTTAAAAAAAAAAAAAAAAACCGAGTGGACATATTAGAAAATCATCTCAATCCGATATGTGTGGGTGCTTGATCCAATCTTCATATATTTTTGAAAAATTGGAAAACGCAATCTTTCCATTTTTTTCCGATTTTTCAAAAAAGAGAAGATTGGATCGAGCACCTACACATATCCGATTGATCATGATTTTTCGTGATACCCACTCGTTTTTTTTTTTTAAATTATTGAACGACTTGGATCATCCATGTGGGATCCGAAGGGGGCCCCACACGCTGTGCGGTGGCCAACCACCGCATTTTGGTGTGATGGCTCTAGACTTTCGGCTTGTAAGTTGTAAGATGGTTTTAAAATACTCATGCCATACGCCTTTTCAGATGAGTGACACCAAAAAAAAATTCTGTCATTTCTTTCCTATTTTGTGAACTGCATTTGATTGGAAAATCATACCATGAAATTTTTCTCTCAATTTAAAATCTTGATAGTTCAATTTCAGGAAAAAGGGATAGGCACCAATAATCCGAATCATCATATTTTATCTTCGCAAACCCGTCTCTTAAATATGTAGAGACTCAACAATACCCAATGTTTAAAAAAAAAAAATTTAATTTAGACCAAACACACCCAAAATAGATTTACTTCACCTTGATAAGACTATGAAAACTTGTTTTCCTTTCTATTTACATACGTTAATCATTTGCCTAGCTAATTAAGTTTTCCTAAAAAAGCATTTGGCCTTTTATTTTGTCCTTATTAAAAATATGCATTTGTTATTTTTGCGTCAAAATTTGATGGGTTGTTGATTCGTTTTAACAAGAGAAATCAAAAAATTTAATAAAAAAATTATAGCCGAAACCCAATTTTTTTTAAACAATTTTTTTAAAAAAAGTCCAAAAAGCCTCCTCAAAGAATACTGAAACCTTGTTCATTTAGAGTTTTGAAGGAAATTTGAGTGAAGAAAGATAGATAAAGAAAATATATTAGGAACCATGCCGCAGAAGCTTTAAAGCCCCAAACGAGAAAAGCTCTGAGATTTCCCCCCTCTAATTACGTAATCTTCATGCAAACAAGAGTCCGCCTGAGATCTTATTTTGTTTCCATTTTTATTAAGGGAACCGATGATGCCACGAGCATTTCTTTTCCTGCCACGACCATTTAATGCATTCGAGGTCAAAGTGACTATTTTGTCCTCTTTGGTCAAAAGCTGGGCCTTAGAAATCCTAAACAAAACCCGTCATTCTCCCTGTTCCATTTTTTTTTTGCTTTACAGTGTTCTAACCTCTAACTTTGTTTTTAAATTTTGTTTCTCTTTATTATAATGCTTTACTTTTGTTAATTTTTGTTAAAAATGAAAAATACAGTATGACACAAAATTGAAAAGAATAGGATCTAAAAAAGCCGTCCGTTTGGAATTATATTTGTCTTTACCCGACTATGGATACATGATTTAGTGTCATCCTCCAATTATACACCAAATTACATAAGATTCATTTTGGAGTCATACACTATTAATCATAGTCGTTCAATTTGCTTGAAATATTATTCTAATGGCCCTTCCAAGAAATCAACCCAGTCACATATGGGTAAGGGCTTAATCAATTGATTCAATTTTTTTCTCCCAACAAATGCAAGGAAAAAAATTGATTAAGCTCTTACCCATAATCGAATCAGCTGATTGTTTTACAAAAAAACTCTTAGAACATGCTTAACAATTTGAACAATTTCGATGATATTAGTGTAGGGAGCCGAAATATCCGAAGGATCACAGGGGTTCATAGGGTCCAGAAGGGGGAATAAAGGTTCACACGCTGTTTGACCCGTCGTCCAGCTGTCTCAGTTCATCTGTAAATAATTCTGGGCTTCGGCCTGATGTGTCATAAGTTATCCGAAGGATAGACGGAACCGCGGGTACTTCATCGAACGTCGAATGCCTTATCCGAACGAACTTATACTTGAGCTCGCTCGGTGATCTAACCAAACGCCCGGGGAGGGGCATCCTCTCGTTCGGCTAAGTTGTTCTTCGGAAAAGAACACTAATCACCCCGATACTCTTCGAGTGTCATAAATGGGCTCCAGCGAGTATAGACGTTTATGGAACCTTCCAGAAATATCTTCTGATAAGTAAGCTGTCCTTTCTGATATTCGAAGTGACATCTTTGAATGATGTGACCTTTCTGACATCGACCCATGTGATTCTGTAAGATCTGAGAAGAAGTGCTCATCAAATGGCTCTGCTGCAGGATGCCATCCGAGCATTGCATGACACGTGGAAAGTAGAGCCAACTTGCTCATCACTCTACCCCTTCGCCTATAAATAGAAGGGCATTATCACTAAGAAACTCTCTCTGGACTGATTGACAACAACACTCTCTTTTCTCTACTAGCATATTTCTTACTAAACTTCTTCTTCTCTCTCTACTTACTGACTAGTTCGTCGGAGCTTCTTCCCGGAGGAACATTCCCCTCCGGTTCTGCAGGTACACCAAGTCCCGCGTCATCTCTCACGGTCTAACATACGGAGATAGCTACAACGGGAAGGATCACAAAGAAAGCCACCCCACAATTAGTTTCGATTGCATTTGCTGTAGTGTACCCTTAGTTTTTATATTGTATACTCAGGTGACAATTCGGGAAAGTTAATTCATGAAAGGGGATTACTGGTAATTAATTGTATTATGGACTGACTACTTTGGAAAAGAGAACAAAAGCGTCACTCTCACCATGTGTGCAATAAAGGGTCGTGGCAGGAAAAGAAATGTTCGTGGTATTATCGGCTCCCTTTATTAAATAGAGAATTAAGAAATTGATGTTCGCGCTTCACTTTTAATGTGACTTCATGAATAAAGTTGAGCGATATCAGTAAAAAAAAAAAGCGCGAAAATTAAAATCCGAAATTTATTTCCATCCAAATAATTACTCTCAGCCCTCAATCTTCGCAGCAGTTGACTTGTCCAAAAACCACCTCATCTCCCCTCTCGGTTTCACCATCTCAACCGGCAGCAACAAACCCTCCCCCTCACCACAGCCGCGGCCGTTCACCGCCTTCTCCACCTTCTCAGCCAGCATCGCCTTAACCCACTCCGGCAAATCGCTGGTGATTATCATAAACGCGAAATTCGCTGCGGAGTTGATCACCGGAAATGTGAAGGTGACCCTCTCCCTGGGCAGGAATGGCGCGTCCTCGACGGCGGCGACCCACCGCTGCTTTTCCTTGAGGAGAGGGTGGCCTGGGAATAGAGAAGCCACGTGGCCGTCGGGGCCCATGCTGAGTAACATGAGGTCGAATCTCGGGGACCCACTGGAACTGGAGGAGTCTATGGTTTTGTTGTCAACTAGGGTTTTGATGAGGGTTTGATAGGCTTCTGCTGCGGCGGACGCCGGTAGTGTGACGTTGACGGCGTGGATGTTAGTAGGGGGAATGGGTACCTGTTCAAAACTTAAAGATAAGTCATTAACCACCGGAAAATTTGTGAGGCAAGATATTCTGAGGCAAGATATTACGTGCCAAAAACTCATGTACCCCTGTGTCGAGGGATTTTCGATCGTTGAATTTAAAACATAAAAAAAAGAAAACATAATCCAACTGTCGGATAACCCCCGGCACAGAAGCATAGGGGTCTTTGAGACAAAGAAGATAGGACCCAAAATTTGCACACACAAAAATAAGAGATGGGATTCATGCTGTGCTGCGAGTTCATTGGATCCGCATCCTCTCCTCCGACCAACATTTGGACTGGACGAAACAGTCTATGTATAGAGCCGTCCACTTGCTGCAATGAATAGTTGAGATTTGTTCAAAAACTCTTCTATTAGACTAATGGACAATCGTGATGTGAACTAGAGAGAATCCGGATCCGAATTCACAACGGATGTCATTTTGATAGCTCAAAAAATTGATTTGAATTGTTCACTTCACGTTGAAGAGCTGGACAATAAAATAGCCTAAACCCCTAAAGAAAATCTAACTTCATCACACGTGGATAACTCATTTGTCATAGTATATTTGTTCTGAAAGAAACGAACCACCACCATGATTCTTAAGTTTTATTTCACCATGTAGTTACCGATATCCGATTAATTAAATTTTGAGCAAGGAAGTTGAACTCGTTCAGCTTTTCATAATTATGACAAAAACAAAAACAAAAATTACTCCCTAAAAACAAAAAAGAAGAAGCATCAAACAACTGTTTTACTTACTTTGGAGAGAAAACCATCGTAGGCAAGTTTGTAATTGCTTTCTTTATCAGTCAGTGGAACCATTCTCTCATCCACCCAAAACACCTGCCATTTCGACCAATCTACTGATTTACTGTACGGCTCTTCAACCAATTTCCTGAAATAGTAGAAATTTTGCGACTTCCAATACTATTCGTTCTTGGTAACGCATGCAAAAGTATTGGAAAAGAAGGGATCGGATCCTCTCCGGCCCTTAATTTAGACAAGAAGAAACAGTCTAAATCTGAATCATACTTTGAGATGACCGTACATCGAGATAAACAATGGTTCAAATTTGCCTAAATTTGAACTGTCTCCTTGGATTCAAATTAAGAACCGGAGAAAATCTAGTTCTGAAAAGAAGCAGAGGGATCTTCTCTCGATCCGGTCATAGAAATGGTGTCCGTTAGATTTTGATTAAAACGATTTCGAAACACATGTGATAAATTAATGCATGTGGAACAATAACGCGCTTAGCAAATCCATATAATTCATTAATTCAAAATAAAAGTAGTCTGAAATTGATTGAAATTTCTTCGATATTTTTTCTTGAAATACAATTAGAGTTCTTGGCAAGTACTAAAATCTGAACAATTGTCATTATCAAAGTGAACTTGAGAAGAGCCCATATATAATAGCCCTTACCGGGACCAATTTACCCATCCGTATATTTCTAATTGTCGAATTGTGAAACCAATCACGACTATCACTAGGGTGAAAAATTCCAGTTAGATATTTCATCAATATATTCTTCTTGGTGGTTGATTTTTCACCAAAAATACTACACACACAATGGTTGTGCAAAACTCTTTACCCAACCGATCGCTACCCGTCCATTAATTGTTGTAATGGACGGTCCAGATTCGCTCAGAGAATAAATAAATTATTCGCGCTAATAGTTCATGTTGCTCTTGGAAAACTTAAGATGTTAATAGTAGTAGTATTAATTATAGTAATTAGTCATTAACTTTAGGACTTCGAAAAATAGTCGAGGTGTGCGCAAACTGACCCGAACATCCGATTATCATAACAAAATAACAATAAGAAGAAACATAAGCGATTGTAGTGGGAGTAGTTTGTTACCTAAGTGTGTGTATTACACTACCTGCACCCACAACAACTGTGAAAATGCCTCTCTCTTGGGCAAATTTACTCGATAGATTAGCGACGTATTCCGCCACGGCCTCGGCCACCTCCTTCTCCGTGGCCTGCACATTCACCACCCCCTTCGCCGTCGACATTCTGGACGTGATACCGAATAAGACGAGAGTGAGGGCAAAAGAGAGCGTGAAGTGCGAAACCATCACGACACCCTTTTAACTTCCTCTGTTTGGTTTCAAGGGAAAAGGAATGGAAGATGGGAATATGAGCAGCAGGAGGAATATTAATAAAAGGAGAGTTAAGCCAATAAACTTCTAACTTCGGCTTCTTATTGAGTTAAAAGTCAATATTAACTATTTTTTTTTCAAAAAAAGAAAACTATTTTTTTTCAAAAGAAAAGTAAATTCTGAATATTTGTCATCGGATGAGTCGTTATTTTCAAACACCAATGAAATACTGTCACATTCATTACAAAAAAAATCTAGTAACGTCACATTCATTAGGAGAGATGCATGAAAGCAACTTCACATCAATATGTGTAAAATATTGATTATATCATTCATTGGCCTTGGGCTGCAGCAATGTGGTGTCCCAATATTGTTCAAGCTTGGCTTGACTCCTTGTTACATGTGTTTAAGTTTGGCTTGAGCTAAAGAACTTTTTGAGACTAATTATTCAAGCTTGGCTCGAACTTGAAATTTTGTATTCGTGATAAGCTTAGCTTGTGAAATATGCAAATCAATCTCGAGCGAGCTTAATTTTGTAAAGTTTCGAGCTTTCAAGCTTGAGCTTGAGTTTAAGCTCATTAATATAAAATGAAATGGACTAATTTAAAACCATAAAGAAGACCAGCCAATCAAAATAAAGAAAAAAAACTCTTAATTACTCCTACCTCCTAACTACCTCTAAAGAATATGACTAAGTTAAATGATTCATAATAAAAAAATAATAATGATAAGGCTTCTTTAATGATTCTTATTTAGATTAAAGAGTAGCGTAAGAAGTATATTGAATAAAGAGCAAGATAGTAAATTCAAGTGGATAAAGACAAAAAAAAAGTGTGTGGATAGCTAAAAGAGGAGTGTGAAAGTCAATTTCCCTAATAAATCGGCATGAAACTCTCCATATTCACATTGAATATTCAGATTATGATCAAATAATTTGACGGAGCCAAATTTGTATTACAACCAAGGGACTTCACTTTTTCTCAAGTTGGTGAAATCTGGACATGAAAATGGACTTGGGAAACAAATCATTAGCGAATTCTATTTGCAACCCTTCTTTTTCTTATACAACTCATTTCCTTCATACAACCCACTACAATTTTTGAAACCCACAAATTTTCTAAATACAACCTAGCAAAATTCCAAAAAGTGACGCCCTTATTCTCATAAATCTATTTTCCTTCCGAAAATACACCCTATTATTCTTGAAATGCCCTAACAGTTAATTAAAAAACAAAAGAGATTCAAATCATTCATCTCCCCATCTCCCACACCACCACCGACTGTCCTACTCCGACCCACTAGCACCAGCACCGCACCTCTCCTCTCCACTAGCACATTCCTCTCTCTCTCTCTCTCTCTCTCTCTCTCTCTCTCTCTCTCTCACTCACACACACAGAGACCCACACCACCAACAACCGACCCACCAGTACGACACCTCAAAATATTTCACTTCTTTTGGTCTTCAACTTCTGAACCAACAAAACCCAAAAAAAAATAGTTTTGTTGCTTCTTGCTCTCTGGATTTCATTTGATTTTAATTTTTGAAAATGGTGATAAATTTCGGACATTAATATCTGAAATAAGTAAAACATTTCGAACAATCTTATTGGAAATAGTTTACTATTTTCAATTTTTAATTTTTGAACCAAGAAAACACAAAAAAAAGAAAAGAAAAGTTATTTAATTCTTGTTCTCTATATCTCATTTCGGATAATAGCTACTGAAAATAGAGCTAAATTTTAGACGTTAATATTTGATTTTTTTATTGTTTATTATTTTCGGTTTTGAACTTCCGAACTTTAATTTCTATAAAATTTTGGATATTAAGGTCTATAAAAAGTTACGTTTTTCAACATTGAACATCTGTAAATGTCTGGACAACAAACACAAAGACATCGAAGACGTATACAGAGTGGAACCTTCCATTGAATGACTTCGTTTTCCATTGAGAGAGATGATGAGGAAGGAGGATCAGGAATGACAGAGGAGAGTGGATTGTAGTAGGGTTTGAGTGTAGTAGGGTTTTAGGAAGAGGAGGAGTAGGAAGGAGGGTGTGTGTAGGAGGGAGGAAGAAGAAGATGGGTTGTATGGGGTGTGGTGGGTTGTCATTAGGGGGCCGCTTCCACTAATTTTTTTGGTAAACAATTTGTGTCAAAATTGCATGTTGTTTACACTAATCAACAAGTTTTATATTTTAGCATTTTGTTCACACTAATCAATAACTTATTTACACTAATTCGCTCACAATAAACAACCGAAATTACATTTTGTTCACACTAATCAATAATCAACACTTATTGATAAGTGTGAACAACTAACAACTTATTCATTAGTGGAATCAGGTTTTTCTTGTTATGGGTTGTATGTAGTAATTATATGGGATAATATGGTTATTTTGCATTAGGGCATTAATGTCTTTAACATTTGAAAAAATTTAGTGGGTTGTATGGAGAAAAAAGGGTTGCAAATAGAATCGTCCGAGTTTTTGTCCAGAGTGTGTAATAGGGATTTCTTGCTTGATTGGGACGTAAAGTAAACAAGGACCCATTCTACCTCTTGCACACCTATATTGTAGGCCAGCTCGAGTGTTAGCAATCTTGTGTTCCACCACATCTGCGCACGCCCCAATCCCGCTCTCTAGAATAGGATAGAATAGAACCGCTCGTTATCAAGAAAAAGAACAAAAAAATTGTATTGCATTTACTTCCTATTGGTGAGATGGAGACTGGTCTACATTGCTCCTTTGTGATGGTGGGTCTTCTACAAATGTGTGACGGGAACGGCTCCAAATGCATGCTCGAGAAGCACTCTATAATTTTAGAACCAAATTTTTAATCAATTTCATTAACTCACTTTTCAGACTCTTAAGACCTTAAAACTGGTTAACGCACCTGAACATGCAGTAGTAAAGGTTGCCTAGTTATTACCTCTCTCAGACGTGCTGTAGCAAGAGCAAACCTAATGTTTCCTTAAAGTTTTCAAAAGATGCACGATACAGATACAGATACAGACACAGGGCACTACAATTATAGAAAGTGGGGCACGGTCATAGCAAGGGACACAGAGAAAGAGAAATGAGAACACGATTTTCGGTGTTATTGTCATGAATATGTATCCAGTGTCCACAACCAACAAAAGTTAAAGAAAACTAACACTAGTTACCATTGTATCACAAATACCATGATACAATTTCCGAAATAGGTTTGTTATATTATAAATTAACCCAAACGTGTCCCCAGGTGTCTCTCACTTAAGTCTTGGGGCATGCATGTTCCCGGCATGTTCCTTGCTTAAGAATTCCTAATATAATTGGCATGTCAACACAGCTATCTCTCCGTGTCAAAAAGCGTGTCCGAAACGCAGACAGGCGACCGCTACCTGTTGCAATGCATTGCCATCGCAACATCGGTGGTTCATAGGGACCCTATAAATGGTAAATCATGTAGGATATTATCCAATAAACAATCACTAGATTAGAACAACAAAAGCAGGCTTACTGAGAACACAGAAGCTAACATTCATGATTAGTAGGACGAAAAAACACAAGCTATACGGTTTCTCACAATTTTCAGAAACATATCAGAACACAGGCCTTCGTCTAAAGAGCCTTTTTCAAAACAACATTATATTGTGCACTGAAGTAGCATGCATTATTTTAAGAGAACATTACATATTGGTTGCTAACTTACTAAGGGGATATTTTGCGAAATGAACCACCTATAAGTGACACTAGAATAATAGAGCAGAGCAAACAAAACTTAGCCAGCGAAACTTCGGGTCGTGTGTTCGAGTCAGGAGACATCCACTTAGTGCATTTACTACCAAAGGTTAGGTATGTGCCCAATCTACTCCTCCCCAACACCATGACTGACGAAAGAAAATTGCGAAGGGCTTGGAGGCACAGGAACTTCGACGACTCCTTCAAGCATCTGAGTAACCTTCCTCATCGTGGGCCGTTGAGAGGGATCTTCTTGAATACACCAAATTCCAACCATCAGAAATCTCTGCACCTTCCTCCAGTCATTCAAGGCCTCGGAATCGTCCTCAACCAAAGCGTGCAATTCATCTTTCAGAAAGCAGTCACAAACCCAATCAGTTAAAATTGCTCTCTCTTCACCCCCCATCTCCCACCCCTCTACGTTTTTTCGACAAGTAATGATCTCTAATAGCAACACACCAAAGCTGTAAACATCAACTTTAGTGGTTACCGGCTTGTTTCTAAACCATTCAGGTGCAACATACCCTTTTGTCCCTCTAATACCAGTATTTGTCTGGCTCTGATTGATCATCAGCAGTTTAGCCAACCCAAAGTCAGCAATTCGGGCGCTGTAATAGTTGTCAAGAAGTATGTTTTGAGGCTTTATATTGCAATGGATGATCTGCGTGTTGCTTTCTTCGTGTAGGTAGAGGAGGCCTCTAGCAATTCCCAACGCAATTTCTCTCCTCTGGTTCCAGCTAGGCTTTGTCTCTCCAAAGAGGAAGCTAGCGAGAGTGCCATTATTCATGAACTCGTACACTAACATCCGGTGCTCCCCTTGGTCGCAAAATCCAACCAGTCGGACTAGATTCTTATGATGGGTCTGGCCAATTACATGTACTTCGGTTCTAAATTCCTTCTCTCTCTCTTTTTCTTGAACCACCCTATCTAGCTTCTTGACTGCGATGAAAGTTCTAGAATTCCCCATTCGTACTGCCCCTCCATACACAATTCCAAAAGCTCCCCTTCCAAGTTCTTCCTGGAATCCATCTGTAGCCTCTGCAAGCTCTTCATACGAAAAACAATGAAGATTTGTTTCCACAGCTCCGAACCCATGACCACTATTCAAGATCTTCTTCTGGTAGATGAGGGAAAAACCCAGGCAAAAGGCACCCAGAAGTGCGACATTGACGAATAAAGAGCTACCCAGAAGAGGAGAACGAGGATCGGTAGTAGATGGAGGAAGGTCACCTTTCCTGAACTTCATGAAAGCCTTCCCATTAACAACACTGTCCTTCCTCCCATTAGAAAGTGGCAGCTTCTTCTTCCAGCAGCTATCACCCCGCAGAATAGCAACAGCGCAGAAACAATCCTGGAGGCAAGAATTTCTGCACATCTCTTCACTGACAGGCTTCAATTGCTCGTAGTCAGACAGAGGCCAATCAGTATCTATTAACACTAACAAATCATAGAGATCTCCGTTGGAACTCTTGTGGTCATCTTCTTCACAGCTTGGTGTGAAACTTGGCTTACAGTCTCCGTACTTATCGTTTGGATCAAGCAACGAAAAACCTTCAGGGCACGAACAATTAGGCCTTTTATAATCATCAATTGTGCATATGCTGTTGAAGCCACAAGCCCCTCTACCTTCACTCGCTACAATATCAACACAAATGTTATCTGGCTCGGACCACAAAGCAGTCCAAGTTTTCGGATTGCCATTTTCAGTCTTTGGATGATAGTACTGTGTGAAAACCCCATCAAAATCGAGAGTTGCTCGGTAGTAGTAGTCACCAGATGGGAGTACTGTTGTTGGTCCGAGTACTACTCTTTGGTTATTTCTTTTCAATACGAATATATATCCTGTCTCATTGAAGATAACTCGGTAACCACGATTTGTAACATTAACACCATCATAAGTGTTGCTCCAGTAGTAAGCATCATAAGCGAAATTGGTAACCAAGTCTCTAGTATTAAGCACGAGATTCCCATCTTCCAGCAGGCGGAGCTGGAACCTGTTAAGAAAATTTATTCCCATTGTAAATATCCATCAAAAGACTATGAAGGGCCAAATAATTATCCATTCCAAACACATAATAATCCAGAAGCACTCGGCCCTGAGACTTTCGGGGCCCTGGCCCCTAGGCAAGATTTGAAAATGGGGCCTCTCATTTTTTAGTATATTTATTATTTTTTTGATGGAGAAAACAAATTAGCCTTGTAGTTTGGTGGCAAAGCGTTAATGCTCTCTTTAGAACCCTAACGTCGTGAGTTTGACACTAAAGAGCTTTGATTCAATACCCATTTTTTGTACAGGAATCAAAATTTTGCGTTAAAAAATTGAATGGGACAGGAATCAAACTCACAATCCCATGCTCCCTAAATAAGCGGCATACCACCGTGAAACATTATGGTAGTTGTAAAACAATTCACGTAGAAAATATTTAATACATAACACTATTTGGACTTTGGAGGTCCAATTTTTTGGCCCAAAAGTGACGGCCCTAAGAAGTTGCCTGATGGGCCTGCGCCTAGGGCCCTAGAAGCACATAACTAGTAAGAAAGATCATGCTTGTGAGAATCGGAGCCGGGAGGTGTGTAAACGCTGTCTAAAGCGGATGTTCCTCCCAGTGTGAAGGTCCAGACGAAGTGCACCCGCTGCAAAATTCAACTCAAGTGCTGTCACAAACCTTCATCGTTTTGTGTTCACTTCCATCACGAGAATATGAAGTCAGAAAAGAGTTGCTCACGGATATAGAAAGTAGTGAAAAAAAGACCCCTTTTTCAAAATTTTTGCTTTCTCATTGTTTCTGTATCTATTTCTCTCTCTTGATCGAATGCATATATCAAGTCACATCACCCTTGTTAGTAGATCCATATTCCATACATACAGAAAATATGCGGCAATCGTATCACAGAGCATGAACAACAAGACTAGTATCAAAATGTTCTAACAATAACCTTCCCCTCGAGAAATTCTTCTCCGACTGTCGAGAAAAAAGGACCCCGCCGGACTCCATGATCTGCGTAGGCAACAAGGTGTCCGTCGGGTATTTGAAGCTCTCCCATATGTTATCCGAACCCCGACCAACAAGCACAAAGCTGCCCGTATCGCTCATAGAGCCATAAGCAACTTGGTTACGAATAGGGGTGGAACTCCACAACTCTCTGCCTTGAGGGTCACTGAGCACTAGCCCTTTGCCCGCGGTTATCCTTACTTTCGATCCAGCTAACACCGGAACACCTTCGTTTGCATACCAAACAATGGTTTGGTCGGGTATCTTGTAATACCATATGGAGAGCAAGAAGATATTGTGATCTTGGAGTTGTTTAAACCCAAATGCAAAATCTTGAGAAGCGGATAGCCACGGGGTGGTGGAATTGTCACCAGCTGTGATAGATGCACCAACGTCTACGGTTCCGTTAGTCTGAGCAACAGTAGAAAATGGCAGCAATAATAGGAAGCAGAAGAGAGTATGAAGAAGAGGATAAGACATTGCTAGGTTTGAGATCAAGGACGTAAATTAGCTCATATATAACTAAATAAGGAAAGAGAAGAGTTTGAGGTGAAAGGGAAAGGGAAAGGGAAAGACTTTCGGAGTCAATCCATAAGTTTGAGTGCAGGATACTCTGTCTCATAGTTTTAAATATCGGCCGATAATGTTCGTATCGGCCGGTTCGTACCGGTATTTTGGACTCCCGGTTCGGATATAGACTGGTATAACGGTGAGACTGAAATTTACAGGCGAACCGGCCGATTCCCGATACGTATCGGTATGTAACCGATTTTTGGACCGGTTCGGTCGGTACGTATCGGTTCGAAAAAAAAAAAAAAACAGAAAATACCAAAACAAACCACTTCTTCTTCAAATTGTGAGCGAAATTGGAGTACCTCTAGCCTTATACACACAAAGACAAGGAATCGATTAAAATATCAGAAATTAAACAAGATTGTCTATGTGTACTCCAATATGAGGCTAAAGATTAGGCATGCGACTAGAAGAAGTGATGAGGAGAGAGATGATCATTTTAATCCCATTAATCTTGATTACATCTTTGACGAGGATGATCCATTAGCTGAATGGTTGCAAGAGGAAGAGCACGCAATATTGGATGATGTAGACAATTCAGAATGGTTGGATACAGGTCATACGCAGAATCCCCAAAATGTAGACCTATCTGAAAACAGTTTAAGTGGAGGTCGTGGTTTGAGTCCATTTGGTAGTGGCAGTGAGGATGATGATGGTCCTAATGGTTGGGAAACACAAGATAATATAGTGAATCGCACTACTTATCATGAGGAGGATGGTGGAATTAGGGATTCTACGCAACAACAACGACACTCTGTATCATCTGATGATGGGGGATTGAATAGGATTAGACGTTCACGTCCTATTAGTGACATTTATACTAATCCTAATCTCAGAGACCAATTTGGACAGCTTGAAGTTGGGCAAGATCATGGGAGAGCACATCATTGGCAGCAAAGACCCATATATCCATATTATCCCCCTCAAGAACATCAATCTTATTTTAATCAACCAGAACCACCATTTATGGGGATAGGATATCCACATCGATCTCACCAGCATTCATATAGTGGGAGCTCTTCATATGGTAGTAATCCTACGGTCAGAGAACCATCAACACATGGGTATTTACAACAACAATCCGATAGTAGCGGCACCACCAATAATTTTGAGCATTGTAATTTCACTAACAACTTCTACGGATACCTATTTGGAGCTGTTGGGCAAAATAGTCATGGTGATGATCAATTTAATGAGGAATATGTAGATCCTCTGGTACCTCCACGTCATTCATTCTGGCATTGAAGTTGTATTAGCAAAATTATGTATGACTTAAAAGCTCTGAGCTTGAAACTAGTTGTGACTAGCGATTATGTAATGTAAAACCTCTATGGTGTGTTTATTTTAATGTCTTCATCTTATTTTTGCTATTTATGTCAATTATATCAAAACTTATAATGTTGCATTTTTCTCATATTTGTAAAATCTTATTGACTTGCGGGTTTTGATAAATTATCGGATATTTCACATGAAGAGAATGGGCTATTACATGTCTTAAATTAATTAAAATGTGATAATTTAAGCCAATGTCTGGGGCAAAAGTATATTTTTTAAGTTTATACATGTTGCTGATGATTTTTAAAAATTCACGACCGCGACACCCGATTCCCTCGACGTATCACTGATATGTCCCGATACCGATATACCGCGACGGCGACCGATACTGTGATTTAAAACTATGAGTTTATCTCTTTTCACTTTCAGGGAATCATTACTTTTGCAACCATGCTATTTGCACATATGTTTTTTTCATATATCTTGCACATACATTTTTGTGGAATCCATATCGGGGTCCCATAAAATGATTCGAACCGCTCATCTTTTTTAAAATACTTTTTGGAGGGTTCCTGTAAAAAATCACGGATATCGGAAAGAGCTTTTTTAGAATTCGTAGGACAAAACAGAATGATTCGTGCTACGATTTTTGAGAAAGCCCTTACCGATATCCATTGGAGCTGATTTTTTACAGGAATCCTCCAAAAAGTATTTAAAAGAAGATGAGCGGTTCGGATCATTTTGTGGGACCCCGATATGGGTCACACAAAAATGTATGTGCAAGATATGTGAAAAAAATATGTGTGTGAATCATTACTGTTACTCTTGAATGTTTCTCACTGTAGCCGGTCTTTGGTCCCCATTTTTGAATGTTTCTGAGGCCCCGTTTCAGAACACTTTTTTAAAAAATAAGTATTTATTTCACATTTTCAAATTAAAAAATAATGTAAATGAAAAATAATTTTTCAATTTTTTTTGCACCGTATTAAAGATCTCAATGAGATCTATCAAATAAGATTCATATTGATAGAAAAATAATTTGTGTAAACACATAATTTTTGAGTTTGAAATTGTCTTCTTAAAAAACAAGTACTTATTTTTCTTTTCAGAACGGAGCCTCACTTTAGATAATCGGATTTTCACGCAAGTTTGCACATCTCGGGGCTCTAAAATTAACGACCGGACAACCCTCCAGTGACCCCAAAATTTGAAATATTTGACCTCCGTGGAATTCGAACATGCAATCTTATGGAAGACAAACACTTATTTGTTTTCTCATGCCTACTTGGCCGAATCCTCTGGGATTTCTTTTGAATGTTATTACATCTCAAAGCAGTGAGGGATCTAAGAATTTCATATAGAGGGATCACATTTCGAGTACAAGGTTAGCCCTTAAATTTCAAAGCCCAAGGTAAACCTTAAATATGGGGTCATCGATAATTTTTTTGACAATAAGTGAAAAAGATAAAAATCACTTAAATAAAGTTAAACCTTTATTGTAAAATTGTTGTTTTTGAATTAAGATCATGAAACGGAAAAAAAAAAAATTGCTAAGAATACGGAAAAAGTATATATCATCCTATAATTGCAGTCATAATCAACTTTCAAAAATGTCCATGCTAGTACTTTTAAAATTGAATATAAGTAAGAGGAAAAAAATTAAAACAAAGTCAAATATCTTTAATCATACTAACATTTTATTATACAGTGTATTGTAAAAGCAAGTTTCAAACCACACCTCTTGTGAAGGTTTATCTCTCACCACTACACCAGTAATCATTACGTTAAAATTGGCAACATATATATTATCTATATTATTGTAACGACTTAGATTTTTGCCCTATTTTTTTGAATAAAGAAATTATTTTTAATCAAATAATCTATAGTAATTGATTAATTATTTTAAAGGGTAATTAGATTAAACTAGAATCTAGATTAATTTTTGGTGTTTAAAATTAGTTTAGCATATACGTTACTCCCTCCGTCACAAATTGTTTGTTCGGTCCGCAAAACGATAACTTAAAAATAATGCAATTTTTGAAAGAAAAATTCAAACTTTTTTTTACAGATTAATAGAACTCATTGATATCTAGTAAATTGTTAAAAGACTTTTGAATTTTTCTTGCAAAAATCGTATTATTTTTAAGACTCCGTTTTGCAGATCGGACAAATATTTTGGGACGGAGGGAGTATTAATTAGCTTGTAACTATATGTGTGTGTCTATATATATTTATAATATATACCCATCCCACAATTTATGGGATTATGCTCCCGTCTCCTCTCCTTTATCTCTCCCGATTCTATCTCTCTCACTTTCCTCCCACATTCCATCACCTTCACCCATATCATCTCACTTTCCCACCTTTCTCCACTGCTCCCCCTATATCACTCCATGTGCACTACAAAACCAAACCCATCTTTACCATTCCCATTTTATTCGGCTGTGAGAGAGAGAGAGAGAGAGAGAGAAGAAATCTGAAAAAGAAGAAGAGAAGAAATAGAAAAGAGAGATCACACCATTTTCTTTTTCAACCATATCACGTACCTCTATTCATGGCATGTTTCTTCCTTGTTGATGTCATTTATAGGCCTGAGTTTCTTCACTAATGTTGTAGAGGGGATCGAGAGCTTATATTCCAACCCAAGAATCAACAAAAATGGTGGATTGATAGAGTTATCCGTCCAAAGTTTGGTAAAATTTTCGGATTCTGATTTTCAGGCAGATTCAGCGACCCTTCTAAATCTCCATTTTTCTTCTACTTAGAGTGGTGTTCGGGCTTGGACTTCTTCACAAAAGTTGTAGAGCGTTTCAAGAGCTTCACGTTAAACACAAGAATCGTCCAAAACAGCAGAGGTTTAGTCAAGTTATTATGGTCCAAAGTTGCTGCTACAATACTGATCTTTCGCTGCCAAACGAAAACTCATCGGACTCCACCGCTGATTGTTTTGTCTGGATTAAAGGTAGAATAATCGCTCCCCTACTCTCTCCGAAGTATATTATGTGGTTACATATTGATTTTTTTGTTCCGGTATAAAAGAAATTGATTTCAACGTTGCGTGGCTGGAATGGTTATTCCTCTAGTTTTCTCGGCCATGACCAGTGAAACCAATGAACTGGGTTTCAAATCTTTCTTGTTAAAATCACACTTTGGCCCTCCTAATTACTCTAGTGTACTATTTTGGCCTAAAGAAATACATTAAGTTGCAATCGGCACCACTAGTTTCGGCTCAATAACATTTTCTTTATATTACCACTAGGGTGTAACATTAGCAACTGAAAATGGTAAATATGTTATGATAATATTTTCCTTGCTAATATTAGTATAATATTTACAAGTCACAAATAATAGTTTTATTCCGTTTATAAATGTGATAACATTATCTTAGTTATAATGATTTAAAAAAATTTTAATTATAAAAGAACATGAGGATATACAATTTCTTTAGAGATAACCGATAAAATCTTAAAGGTATCGGCCTAATCATAATTAAAATATTATGTGTTTACTTACTTGTACAATATTATTTGATATGTACTTTTTATTTCATTGAAAATATATCATGTTATGAATTGAGCTATTATTGATTGTATCATGTCATACGTGTTAGAATGGACCTAGATTCACTGGATGGTTAAGAGTAGTGATTCACGTAGACGATGTTAAGTAATGGAAAACTGGTAATTGATAAAGTGTTGAGATGTGAAATTGTGGATTATGATTTGAGTCATGGCTATGGTAAGGGTAACCATTGGGGCCCGGTGTTGAAAAAGGGTAACCATTGGGGCCCGATGTTGAAAAAGGGTAACCAATAGGGCCATGTGTTGAAAAGGGTTACCTGCAGGGCCCGGTGATGAGATATGTTGTGACACTAACGTATGATACATCATGAAAAGTTTCTCTTCGACGAAAGGAATGGGTCCCATGAGACGATTACTTGACGATTTCCCAGTCCTAAATTAATGGGTTGCCCCAAGTGTAGGGTGGAAACCGACGTAGCACAATATCCCGTAAGTCCGGAGTCGAATCCATAGAGATGGTGATGTGTGCTGGCTAGAAACTCGGGTTGTTATTAATTAAACTAGCACTTAGGTAGCCACCTCTTGTCGATTTATGCGGAGATTAATTAAAACCTAGAAAATTGATTGTACTTATCAAATAATTAAAAAGGAGGTATGGTCGTAGGGTTCATAGCACTCGCAATCAATCCAGATTAGCCTGCTCCATTCAGTGTTCTTAAAACATTTGATTTTAGTGAGAAAAAGATACCCCGAAAGATGCGAATCCTTATGGTTGTCGTTCACCCATAGGCAGCGAAGAATGGGTTTTGAACCCCCATTCTCCCGTTCACATGGGCTCCGACAATGCTCAGATTCGTCTTACGAATGTTCTTTATTATCCTAAAATTGCTTTTCCTATATTGTTTAAAAATAGGAGTAGTGCCCGAATTGGTTACAGTGTACTAATCACCCTGCGACCCTATCTATATAACTGCTCACTAATCATTGCGCATAAAATAAAAGAAACCCTAACTTGAAACATGCTTCTATTGCACGACATGAAAAATAAACAGAAGGGTTAATTTTAGAAATAGTCCCTCTAGTTTTCGTGTAATTTCAATTTCATCCCTATAGAACTAATTGTGTCATTTTTAACCCAATAGTTTATATGTTGTCTCAATTTTGTCCCTCTAATTGACGACGTTAGTAAAATTAACGGAACTCGTGGGTAAAATTGACATTTCACTCTTAGAGGGATGAAATTGAGACAAAATACAAACAAGAGGGACTATTTTAGAAAATTTACATATTTTTATTTTGCAAAGACAAACTCACACCTAAAATCTTTCTCTAATTGAATAATCAAAATGTATTGAGGAAATTAAAAATATTATTTTCGAATATATTACTGATAACATTATGAAATTCGATAAGCATCTCTTAGTTAATATCTTTACACCAATTTTTTTCCAATGGATTTATCTTAATTTTTACAATCCCGTTATATATGTTCTTTTCTATGCAATTACAAAAAAAAAAAAGTTGTTATGAAACACTTTGTGAATCTCTATATGAAATATTTTTCTTTCTTTCTAATAGCAAAAATAAAGATTTTTTTTTTTTGGTGAATAAGGAAAAAGTTTTGATGAAACATTTTGTTACGAAATAGTTTTCTTTTTTCTAATAGCATAAAAAAGAACATAATGGGATTGTAAAAATCATGATAAATCCATTGAAAGAAAAAACACAATGGAAAATTATTTAACTAAGGGATTCTTTTCAAATTTCATAATATTATCTGTATTATATTCTAAAATAATATTTTTTATTTCCTCAAATATATTTTGAATATTCAATCAAAGAAAAATAATTAAGGTGAGAAATATATTAGGTATGAGTTTGTCTTTGCAAAATCAAAAATAAAATGTAAAATTTTTAAAACGGTCCATCTAGTTTGCATTTTGTCTCAATTTCATCTCCCTACGAGTGAAATGTCAATTTTGCCCCAGAGTTCCGTTAATTCTAATAACACCGTCAGTACGAGGGATCAAATTGAGACAAAATATAAACTACAAGGTTAAAAATGACACAATTAATACTAGAGGGACGAAATTGAGATTACATACAAACTAGAGGGACTATTTCTAAAATTAACCCTAAACAGAATATTATCAACTAATCAAATATCAGTGAATAACTTTTATTAAAAACATAAATTAAAACCAATTACCAAAATGCAAATAATTGAATAAAACTTCAAAACTTGAAAGAATGAAAACAACTCACGAGAAAAACTAAACAATATTCAGAAGAAAGAAATCTTGATGGCATTAGTTCATAGCCCCCAACTCGCAGTCGGCGCTTCTTTTATGTTTCGTTCGTGGGAATCCTTACTGCAACTTCCTTTTTCTTTCGTAACCTACTGCAGTCAGTAGGTGAATTGTTTATACAGGGGTTAAGGGCTTTAATCACACAAAGGCCCTTTGGACTTCATAAAATAATATATGAACCATTCAATTTTGAATTATTTCGCATTAAACCCCAAACTTCTTTAAAATCTTCTTTTTGATTAAAGTCTCGGACAATGGGCTCGAGCAACCTATAAACATAAAAACACATAATAAAAATCAGTTAACAAATATAAAAAACAAACTAATAAATGTATATTGGAAAGCCAAAATATGTATATTTTGGCAAAGGTGCGCACCAATCCCTCGAAATAAAGGACGTGCTCATACGGATCCTCATTCTCCTTCCCATAAACAGGGGAAGGGCATTATGCGTACCAGGCTTAATGGTGAACGCATTACGTCCCTCCACAGTCTCTGTTGGCAAAACAATTGGTCCGAGAGGAGTGGTCCTCTTCGGATGCATGTGCTCACGCATCGACTTCTGCTCTGTCATTGGTGTTTCGATTACTAAATCGACAAAAAGGCTGTCGATATTAAAAGACTCAATACTGGCTGACACTTACTAAACTACGGGGATCGACTCTCTATCTATGGAGACTAGACGCTTGGTGTTATCCCGGTAGCACTTGGGCTTCAGAGGTGATTGATTTCCTATAATGGAGGATTACTTAACTCTACCTATGATGACTCAAAAAAAAAAAAGAGAGCTTAGGAGAAAACAAATAACCAAAATAAATAAATAACTATTCGATTTCTTAACACACGTTACTCTCCTCAGCAATGGCGCCAAAAATACTTAACGATTTCCTAATCCTAAATTAATGGGTTGCCTCAAGCGTAGGACAAAGACCGACGTAACACAATATTCGGTAAGTCCGGAGTCGAATCCACAGAGACGGTGATGTGTGCTGACTAAAAACTCGGGTTGTTACTGATTAAACTGGCTCTTAGGTAGCTACCCCTTGTCGATTTATGCGAAGATTAATTAAAACCTAGAAAATTGATTGTATCAAATAATTAAAAAGAAGGTACGGTCGTAGGGTTTATAGCACTCGCAATCAATCCGGATTAGCCTGCTCCATTCAGTGTTCTTAAAACGTTCAATTTTGGTGAGAAAAAGATACCCCGAAAGATGCGAATCCATATGGTTGCCGTTCACTCATACACAGCGAAGAATGGGTTTTGGACCCCCGTTCCCCCGTTCATATGGGTTCCGATAATGCCCGAATTTGTCTAACGAATGTTCTTTATTATCCTAAAATTTCTTTTCCTTTATTGTTTGAAAATAGGAGTAATGTCCGAATTGGTCACAGTATGCTAATCACCCCGTGACCCAACTTATACAACTACTCACTAATCATTGCGCATAAAATAAAAGAAACCCTAACCTGAAACATGCTTTTATTGCACGAGATGAAAAATAAACAGAATATTATCAACTAATCAAATATCAGCGAATAACTTTTATTAAAAACAGAAATTAAAACCAATTATCAGAATGCGAATAATTGAATAAAACTTCAAAACTTGAAAGAATGAAAACAACTCACGAGAAAAACTAAATAATATTTGGAAGAAAGAAATCTTGATGGCACCAGTTCGTAGCCCCCGACTCGAAATTGGTGCTTTTTTTGTGTTTCGTCCGTGGGAATCCTTGTGGTAGCTTCCTTTTTCTTCTTTTTTTCTTCCGTAACCTACTGCAGTCAGTAGGTGAATTGTTTATGGGTGCCGCTATTCGCAACCCTTTATTTTCTCCCATATCCCACTACATTTCGGTAAATGGTTGTTGAAAATCATAAATAACATTTTGGTAAATTTCTGTTGAAAACAAGATTATATTTCGGTAACTACATGTCGAAAATATGTTCAACTTTCGGTAAACAACTGCCGAACATGCATTTTCAGTAAATAGTTGTTGAAAAAAAATTATATTTCCGTAATTGGATGCTGAAAATATATCTCAATTTCGGTAACTAACTGTCGAGTATAATTGAAAATTTTTAACGGGCTATGGGAGAAAATAGAGGGCTGCGAATAGCGGCACCCTTGTTTATATAGGGGTTGAGATCTTTAATCACACAAAGGCCCTTTGGACTTCATGAAATAATATAAGAACCATTCAATTTTGAATTATTTCGCATTAAACCCCAAACTTCTTTAAAATCTTCTTTTTGTTTAAAGTCTCGAACAACGGGCTCGAGTAACCTATAAACATAAAAATAAATAATAAACATCAATTAACAAATATAAAAAAAAACTAATAAATGTATATTGAAGGGCCAAAATATGTATATTTTGGCACTTATCAATGGTTATAGTTAGTGAAATATTAATGTATGATACGTTATAGAAAGTTTCTCTTTGGGGAAGAAAATGGGTCCATAAGATGGTTATAATTAGCGTGGGGTAGTGTATGTCCGACCCTAACGTATAATACGTCATGGGAAAACTTGATCCTCCTGTTATAGTTTTAAATGAGAACATGTTTGGTACATAATAACTTAGGTGCGCTCACCTTAGGACCCTGGTACAAGATAAGCAAAAGAAAGGATGGTTTCATGAGACGGTTATAGTTAGCAGATATGGGAGGAAAGGATCTTGTGGAGATGATCCTTAGATTTCAGGTAAGTCGATGGATAGTAAAGAAAAGGACAATGTGTTGTTAATCTCTATGTTTTGTGTATTATAAATTATTATATTGTTGATCTGCTTATTGTAACGTAAGGGGTTAGTAGGGTTAAGATTATCTACTGAGTTTCAAAACTCATTATAGTACCGTTGGGCTGGCGTTTTATGCCAAGTAATCAAGAGACCGAAGGATATAATCCGTTGCAAGATGATTTGAACCAGAGTAAGGACCTCCCAGCTGAGGAAGGGGAATTTGTTGAGCCTTGGTTCCCTTATGTGGGCACACGCCCCTAAAATTTGTATAAAATAGGGTGCGCCCTTTTGGAAAAGCACGGCGAAACGCTCAATTCAGAGTCGCTACTTGGGTTTGTGGTATGCCACCCAAGGAACTGAACTTGAAACATTTTTTTCATGTTGTTTGATTTTGAAAAAGGCGTAGACTGGTCCATCATCACATTGATATCAGAGGTTCGGGAGCTAGGTTACGAGAGGGGAGGAGTTTTAAGGCACCCCTCTCGCTTAATCTGGAGATCGGTCTCTACTCGAGCATTTGTAAAACGTTTGTTGTTCTCTCTCATTAATCGATTTTTAGCCAGTTAGGGTGGGAGAATAGTTAAAGGGGATTAAAACTGTAACATATTGGCAGGATGTGACAAAATGGTATGCTCACTTTATTGAAACAATTAGTATATGATGAAAACAGACTCCTGTGAGAGTTTTAAATAGACCAGATGACACTATTCTAGAGTGACGTGCGCAAGAAGAAAATAATATGTACTGATCAAGTCACTGCATGTTGTTTTAACCTGCATATGCCACTTACAAACTTGCGTACGCCAGTAAGCCTAAGCCCACAGTTCTTATTTTCAATCCTTTGGGTTTTAGAAATGACCAGTGTACACTCAGGACAAACCAAGCAGTCTATATTACAGATAATATACAATTCTAAGCAGTTTGAAAAAGCTCATAGGCCAACAAAAGAATAGAACGAAACAGTGTTGGGGATAAAACAGAGGGCAAAGCCTTTCCATACATGGGTCAGCCACTGGTAAGGGTTAGACCGGCATACGTGGGTAAACCACTGCAGTACGCCAGTTTAAGCCATTTGACCAGTGCTAGGCTTTGCACTTTCTGGGTTCTGAGACATGTTCAGAAAGACTCTAGAGGTATTCCATAATAGGAGGTATGAGTATAGAAATACAGCTAACAGTTTTAACAAAGAAAAGCAATAAATTGATTTTTATCATGCTTCATGGTGATTAATTTGAACAGAAAGACATAAAACAGTTAGACAGTGATCCCTACGCCAGTTCTACATGTACTGCCATTACTGGCGTACGCTTATTGATGACTGGTGTGCATCAGTTCTAACCACAAATGGTTTTGAAACCTTGCCAACTTTAGGGCCAGGACTGGTATTGATTACCAGTCTTAACCCTGCCAGCCCCCCTCAGGGATCAGAACAGAGAGTATTACCAAGGTGTTATACCTTTGATTTTGAGTTTGAAAGATGTTTAAGTTTGAATAGGGGCTTGAAGGATGAATGGAGAGTGTATAGGAATGTAGTGGAAGGATGGAAGTTGTGTTGTTTTGTTAACACCTTTCTTTTGTAAGAAAGAGATGAACATAAGGGAGTAGGATTCTTAACACTTAGCAAATTGGTAACCAAACTTGTAACCCTTTGCATGGGATACAGTAGGGGGTATTCATAGGAGATATGGAGGGAATGAGGGGTGTAACCAACTGGTTTGAGGGCTGGTTGGGTTGGAGTGCAAGCCTCCCTCTCATTAAATGAGGGAGGAAAAGTGATGGAGGTTTTGTGTGAGAGGGGGAACATCCCCCTACCACGAGGTCAACTTTAGACGAATAAACATGGTGCTGGGATGCCCCAAAAGTCCTGTGATTATGGTTGAATAAAGATGATGGGACTAGTTTTGACCAGCGTACACAGGTGAATAATCTGCGTTTGCGAATCCAATCTGCCATGTTGATAAGCACACAACAATGCCATTAAGGGTGCGCTAAGTCCTCAGTTTAGTTTGATTTCATCGTTAAATTAGTCATTTTTATTTGATATTGCACGTTAGGTTTATTTTTAGTGTTTTCAGGTAAATCGTGTGAATAAGGCATGTTTTGACGTCATGGATGACCCGAGTGCATCCAAGTACCCGAGGAACTAATGAAGACCCTGTCAACCCCTGAAAATCTGTCTAAGTATGGAAAAATGACTTTTCGAAAAAATATCGATTTTTGAGATAAAAAATGGCGGTAATTGATCCTTGAATTTTTCTAATAGCAACTTCAAATTTATAAGGTTTTATTCAAAGAGCAAGATCATGTTTTGAGTCATTTCTTCTATAGAAAAGCGTGTTGTTTTCTGTTTTACACTAAAAGTTGGGGTCAATATTTTGATTGGATTGAAATCTCAAAATTTTGGTAATGCCATTGTTTCCAAATGGGGGGTACTTCCTTTTTTTCATTAAATAAATTGAAGTAAAGAAAATGTAAAAGAAATGTTTAAAATGAAGTCTTTACTTAAGTTTAGAGAATGAAAATAAGATGCAGTGAAAGATGTTAAGTGCTGTGAAAGCTGCTGGGAGCTGTGAAGCTAAAGCTAGAGCTAAAGGATTCGGTATCGATACTAAGGAAAAAGAGGTTATCGGTACCGAGGAGCTTAGAGGTGACTGTTAGCCTGCTCGGTATCGGTACCATCTATTTCACTCTATTGGTACCGAGAGCCTTCGAAGCAGAATCTTTGGAGCATCTTTGGGATATTCTGTGCATAAAACAGGGGCAATATAAATACCCCGTTATGCCACCATTGCACGATTTGGATAGAAATGTACCTATTTTTTGATCTAGAATTAGATTTGCTTGCTTTTTGAATTGTTCTTCATTTTTCCAGCTTTGAATTTTCATTTTCTGCCTTAGTTAATTTAGTTTTGTTGTTGTTATCATCATTAAAGTTGCAGCTACTCTTCCGATCTATCATAATCTTTAGTTTATTTTAAGTTTTGTTATTCCATTATGTTAGCTAGATTTTTGTTTGCTTTTATCTCTCTAGATATGAGTGAATAGTTTTCCAAGGTTAGGTCATGGGGTGATTAACACCTCATGGCTTGAGTTAAATTTATTTTTCTCATCATAAAGTTTGAATCTTTGGTTCGAAAATTGATGTGTAGTTCGGATTTGTTTGTCAAATTGCTAAGGTGTTAACCTCCTTGATCATGTGTAGGTAAGCGCAAGCCTATTTATTACACATGATGCTTGGAACTCTGTCGCTCAAAATGTTTGCCAAATGAATTCTAGAGCTAGCTTGACAATCGAACCATATATCTTCCGGGTTGAGAACCTTAGTTGAGTATCTCAAACCAAGTAGTAGGATGAGAAGTCTGATTTAACTTGAGTTGTGGGTGTTAGGATATCCTAGACCTATCCTGTCTTTTATTCTAGTTAATTTGCTTAAATTTAGCCTTTTAATTTCTACCGCTTAAAGTAAAACAAATTTGGTTGTCTAAAGGCCAAAAATCTTGCTTACATCTACAAATCCAACCAAGCCGTATTAAATATTCCCTTGGGTACAATCCCGGTCTTTCGGATTATTATGCTTCAAATGACGTATTAAGCCCTACGCTTGGGGCGTTTTTCCTTATATCGGAGCGAACGAAGCACCTGCCCTAGTCAACGGTCAAAACTGACCAATGACTGACACGTGGCAATTGGACCAACGTACGCCAGTTGTACACTAGCGTATGCAGGTAAGGTTTTATTGAGGCTTTTTGGCTCAAGTTTAAAGGGTTTTTAATGCTCAAAACTTAAACATACTAACATTCTCGGGGTATTCTTGATCTTATTCATCATCGGGGAATCAAATACCGTAAGTAAACTAATCTGGAAAGTCCAAAATAGGGTGTCTACACCTAACCCTCAGAAGCTCTGTTAATTTAAAGTATTGTTATTTGAATTTCCAAAAGTGTTATCACATTTGTTAAATTTTGTTTCATTTTGTTAGGTTGTAAGATAGTTAAGTAGTTTTGAATTTGGTATTCGAGATTTCCACTGCTAAACTCTGTTTGATAAAATTTCATTTCTCAAATCAGTTTTATGGATTATAAAATCAATTATAAATGATTTAATTAACGTGTCCGAAAATTAGGGCGTTACAATTATAAAACAGATCAGGAGGGTCATGTGACTCCCTTGTGCCTACATCTGATCCACCCCTGCCTTAGAGAAGAAAATCAAACTAGAAAAACAGAAAGAAGATTCCAATCAACTGAATCCGATCTCAAAAAATCACATTCAGAGTCCCAACAGAAGTTTCAACAACTGTTATCATACTTCACGTATTTGATTGAACTGTTGTTGAAATCCTGGCCACAGTCTTAATGCTGGAATTCCCAAGGATGGAAGGAAATAATACTACGACTACCGTGTTAGTCTTGGTGAAGTCAATGCTGTAAGTTTTATTCTTTATGGTGTTAGATAATTAACACCCTACGTTATGCCAGGATCTAGAACTACCATGATTATCACAATACAACCATTAAACGGAAACTAAATAAACAAGAAAGGCGTACCCGAATCTAGTAATGCGGAACTTGAGCGATCCACTGATTAATTGAACCAACCGTAATATCGCTAGAGCATTAAGCCCTAGGTGGAAAGCAGGTTTCTATCTCTTGCCTTACTTTCTAGCCTCTTAGTATATCACGTTAATTTGATAGAATCTTAGACACTCTTTTATAGGCAAAGAGAGGACCAGTTTTCTTATTAAACATTGATACTAACTTCCCATCAAAGTATAGCGTATTTAGGAAACAACTTCTCTATTTGACCAATAGAATATATCTTAAGCATAAGATATGGAAAATCCCATTAAACCCATAATTTATATGTGCCATATATAATACATGTGGGCCACCACAATGGCTAAATCAAAATTTAGTCTTACATTCTCCCACTTGACCCATAGATAACTTAATTAGAGTTTAACAAGGTAAACATAAGGCGCGCCATAAGTCCATATCATATACATCACAATGATGGTCACAATCATAATACTATTATTAAATAACCCACTAGTGCGAGTCATGGCTGTTCTACGTCACGATGATGTAGTTCCTTCCATGTACCACAATCACTAGCAAACTTTTTAACATAGTCTTTAAGTGAGAAGCGTTTTCATAAGGTCCAACAATAATGTCTTTTGTCAAAGACTATTCCTATAAACATTAATCATTCACATACATGTACGTACTACACATTACAGGAAATTATCAGAAACACATAATTGAGATCTCTCAAATTGTCGAATAATATTGTTATCATATTGCAATCCATAAATTTCAATTGCTATGGTTATGCTAGACTCATTCAATTAGCATATTTCTTAAACATCTTTGCACTAACCCATTCATTAGTGGATATGCAATCATAAGTTATGTGCTTATGCCTTTAGTGACACTTTTGTTTCTGAAATTTTTCTTAGAAAAGAAAATAGTTGCGGAATCATAAACTCCTAACGACTTGGTAATGGTGTCAACAACCACAAATCCTAAGATAAGTTTCCCAACTGCCACAATTCTATCAACATAATCGATGAAGCAATGATAGCTACTTTAAAACTTTTATTTGCTCTTTCACATAATAGAAACAACTCATCAAAAGTAGATTTTCTACTATCAAAGCTTTAAGCAAAAATCTGAATTTGAGTAGCTAATAAACTCAAGATCATCAGACTTCCTTAATGTGAGCATATAACCTTTAGTTTAAAAGTTCATGAGAAAAACTTTTAGTGCAAACAACAAAAATATCAGTATAGCAAACAGAACACCGTCAACATACACATTAAACATATAAACTTACTCCTACTAATCTTTGGATATATACACCAGTTAATAGTGTTTAAGTGACCAATAGTATCAGCAAACATAAGAAACCAATGGTAGGAGCTTGTTTAAGTCCAAAAGTTGACTTCTCAAGTTTTTAACAAAGTGCTCTTTTACTTTAGTTGAGAAAACTTTAGGTTGATTCATATAGACTCTATCATTTTAACTCTCATTCAAAAAGTTATTTTCACGTCCAAATGTAACTCTAAATCATAAAGAGTTACCTCTCAATGCCACGATAATTTTCTGCAAGTTCTTCTTGGATATAAGAGATAAGAGCTCTTTACTATTATTTTTTTTTGATAAGCAAGCTCTTTACTATTATGCCTCCTTTCTGAGTGTAATCCTTAGCCACAAGTTTGACTTTATAACGTTCTATATTGCCCTCTAAGTCAAGTGTAGTCTTGAAGACCCACTTGCAACATACTTTCTAGTATCATTATGGCAATCCAATGAAATTTCAAACTTCATTATGTTTATTGGTTCAACTCATCATTCATGGCATCAATCCATTTAGTAAAATTATCACTTTATGTGGCTTGTGAAAATAAAATCGGATCAACAAGACAAGATAAATCAAATAATCATGCAAATAGCCAATCTCATGTGCCTTCGAGATATCCTTAATGCTATCTTCTGTGCTCTATTCGGGATCCGTTTAGAGAAGACTCTTCCAGGAACTCCGCAGCAGAATGGCATCGCGGAGCGAATGAACAGGACTCTGACAGAGCATGCACAGAACATAAGGATACACGCGGGGTTGCCCAAGCAGTTTTGGGCAGACGCGATCAGTACAACAGCATACTTAATCAACCATGGGCCATTAGTTCCATTGAACTTTGGGATACAGGAGGAGGTTTGGAGTGGTAAAGAGGTAAATCTCTCACACTTGAAGATTTTCGATTGTGTTGCTTATGTCCACCTCAGTGACAAAATCAGAGACAAGCTAGATGCTAAGTCACTAAAGTGCACGTTCATTGGGTACGGCGGCGATGAGTTTGGTTATCGTCTTTGGGATGAGAAAAACAGGAAGATAATCAGAAGCCGGGATGTCATATTCAATGAGTCGGTGCTATATAAGGACAGGATAGCAAACAATGCAATGAGAGTTCTACTCAGGATCGCTAGGGTCCTGCAGTGGTGGTCGAGCAAGAGGATCGCAAGGCACCCGAGTACTTTAGTTTGGATGATCTTCCAGAAAGCAGTGGGGATGAGTCGGGATCCGACCGGATGGATGAGGCAGTCTCGCGGATAGAGGCTAGGGCAGTTCCAGAGACAGCGTCTAGCTCACTGGCTATCGTAGTAAGGAGATCAACTAGGGTATCCAAACCTAATCCAAAATACCTTTCCTCGCTGGACTATTTACTTTTGACAGATAGCGGGGAACCATCTTGCTATGACGAGGCTTTATAGGTCGGTGACGCTATGAAGTGGGAATGTGCTATGTAAGAGGAGATGGATTCTCTTCACTCAAATGTGACTTGGGAGTTGGCGAAGCTTCCCGCGGGGAAGAAGGAGCTACAGAACAAGTGGGTATACCGCGTCAAGTAGGAGAGCGACGACAGCAAGAGGTTTAAGGCCAGATTGATTGTGAAGCGCTTTCAACAGAAAGAAAGGGTTGATTTCACAGAGATTTTTTCCCCAGTTGTGAAGCTGACCACTATCAGAGTGGTATTGAGTTTGGTGGCTGCTGAAAATCTCTACCTTGAGCAGTTGGATGTTAAAACTACAGTTCTTCATGGTGACTTGGATGAAGAAATCTATATGAAGCAACGTATTGGCTTCATTGAGAAGAGCAAGGAAGAGATGGTGTGCTGATTCAAGAAGAGCTGTATGGGTTGAAACAGGCTCCTAGACAGTGGTACAAAAAGTTTAACGGTTTCATGCAGCACAACGGCTACACAAGGTGCCATGCGGATCATTGTTGCTACCTTAAACGATGTAAGGCGAGCTACATAATCTTGCTACTCTACGTAGATGATATGCTTGTAGCGGGGTCTTATTTACGCGAGATAAACAAGTTAAAGCAACAGTTGGCAGCAGAGTTTGCTATGAAAGATCTGTGTGCAACGAAGTAGATACTTGGAATGAGGATCAGTAGGGACAGAACTCAAGGGGTCTTAAAGTTGAGTCAAGCTGAGTATATTGAACAAGTTCTTGAAAGGTTCAATATGCAGAACTCAAAGGCAATTGGCTTGCCTCTGGGAAGTCAGTTTAGACTTTCTGACATGCAGTCTCCGAAGACAGATGCTGAGAAGGAGCACATGGCCAAGGTACCGTATGCCTCGGCCATCGGTAGTCTGATGTACGCGATGGTCTGTACGCGGCCAGACATTGCCCACGCGGTGGGAGTTGTGAGCAGGTTTGCTAGCAATCCAGGAAAGCAGCATTGGGAAGCTATCAAATGGTTACTGAGGTACCTTCGTGGGTTCGCGGATGTATCGCTGTGTTTTGGGAGAGCAGATTTGGTGGTGAGAGGATATGTGGATGCAGATTTCGCTAGTGATCATGATACAAAGCGAAGCACCATAAGATATGTCTACACTTTGGGATCAACAACGGTGAGTTGGGTCTTGCATCTGCAGAAGTTGGTAACTTTGTCCACGACAGAAGCTGAGTATGTAGTGTACGGGGATGAAAACAATTGGTGCTTCGGATCAACTGGATTGCAACGGCTTATTCGTGCCTCTTCATCGGAACCCTAACTCGACGTCTGAACCCTAATCTGCAAAATAGACAGGGGGTGAGTGCACCTTTGCCTCTCGTGGCAAAGGCCCTCCGATGCCTTTGTTAGTATCATGTACTAGAAATTGAACTCTAATTCTCAGTAGGAAAGCAATAATAATGCAGTATATTGCGTACCTTTTTCCTCTAAGTTTACCTCATATTTATAGATTTGTGTATGCTTGTTGCCCAAGCATCCCTGTTTCCATAGGATTCCCAACTTGTATAGGAAACCCAGGATATCAAGGATTCTCATTTCCTTTATCATTTTAATAGAAAAGAGTCCTTTTAGGATTCTTTTCCATTACTGGCCGAACATCCCATTCTCATTGGGTATCTTTCTCAGATCCTATATTCGCGGGATCTTATTCCTTAACGGAATATCATTGTTTCTGGATTCTTCCAGAATGTTCCCCATGCTCCAACAATTGATTGGAGTTCTTTCCTTGTTCGGCCATCTCGTTGCCGAACAGACTGCCTGGACTAATGACTTCACATGTAACTTGGTCAAAATGTGATGAGAATGTCTCTATCTGCCGAACAGTTTAGTTTACACCACTGGCTTCTCATGTCATTAGCCTTTTAATCAGCCGAACAGACTGCATGGATCAATGACCTCCCATATCATTGATCCGTATCCCTGTTCACCACACTGCCTACGATAAGTCCCGTCGTGCTCACCACGTGCTCCCAAAACATCACGTGTTCGGTAACTAAATGTATCTGCTCGGGAATACCTCCCTACAATTGCTCCCCAGCTTCATCTATTTACCACTGTTCGGGGGCAATATATGAAGCTTAGAAACAGAATTTTACCTAGACCAGACTCTTCTGATCCCGTGCAGTCATAATTTCAATATTTCATTGATGCTTTTTGGCGCCTCTGTCATTATACCATTTCGGGGTAATGACTCCACGTGGCACGTATTGTATGCCTATCATTAAATGTGAACTGACGTTTTGTCTAAACGACGTCAATACATCGTTAATTGAATCTCTTTATTCCGTTACTTAAAAAGTAACAGTGTGAGACGAGACGTTTTGTCTCTGTCTCTAGCACCTAAACCCCAGAAAGGAGCTCATTTTGGATTTCCTCACCCAAAACTTGAAACTCTTTCTCTCTCTAAGCTCTCTGCCATTGCCGTCGTCTGCAAACTCGATTGCATTCCAGGGAATCGTCACCGTATTCCTGTAAGATCCTCGTTCTTACTTCATTTCTTCTGCTTGGGTTTCCAATTAAGATTTCTCATCCATTCCATTAGATTCTATCCGAGATTTTTCATTCTCGAAATTATGGGTCATTTCTAGGGTTTCAGTCATACCATTTTCCAGTTTACTTTCTTTTTCGAATATATCCATGGCGGATGATAACCCTCCTAGACCCAGTAAGTTTAGGAAGCTTTGTAATACCCCTGCTGCCATGGCGGCATTTAGAGAGAAATACAATATTCCTGAAAACGTAGGGCTTGAACTTGCTCCATTAGGAACGAATAGGGATGCTGGATCATGGGATAGAATGTGTATCCCAATCGTGTCCATTGTTGAAGGCGGGGTCCGTTTCCCCCTTCATCCATTACTCCGCCAGATTTTAAGTTGGTACCGTCTTACACCCATGCAAGTTTCTACGAATGTTTTCAGACTGATAATGGGTACCATAGCCCTAAATGAGATCCTGGGGACCCAATTAGGAATCTGGGATATCCAATGGTGGTATAGTATAGTACTAAACTCCGAGTACAATACTTACTACGTCAAAGTTAGGAGGGCAAACAAACATTTTGTGCTCAATCTGCCAGATTCTGCTCGTGACCACGAGATTGACTTCCTCTACGTAACTGGAGCATTCGAGCCTCTAGGGGAAGATGGCTGATGAGCATAAAATATCGACACATAGAAGCCCTATATCATATCATGTTAGTTCTTAATTACGCTTAATTGGTTATTATTATTCTCCTTTTGGAAACTTATATTGATTTATTGATTTTGCAAGAAAAAATGATATCGGCTGTTGGATTCAAAAAAATGCAATGTTGAATCTTACTTGGTGTCAAAGCAATTGCCGTGAATGATGAGCCACGGAAGCTAAATGCATGGATATGGCAGAAATCAATTGAGGCATGATCAAATGGCCTTGCAATATTAATGTTCTCCTGTTGTCCACGTGGCCTTAGGATTTGTAATTGGTATTGGCTAGAATTGGGATGACAAGATAGGAAACAATACACTATATTCATGAATGGTGGGCCAAATGAAGGAAGTATATCATTGTACATTAGTTTTATTGGTCAAGAATTAGACTTAGGAAAGAATTCCTATTTTCCTTTCCTGTTCCTTCGGTGCCAATAAAAACGTGATAGGGTTTTGCTTCGAGAGAGGATTGACGGCTTGGGTTTGGCGACGATGCTCAGACGACGGCAAGAAGGACAACACGGTTGGGAACATATGAACAAGATGAGCAAAAGAAATTGTCATGAGGTTTTATTAGCTATGTTAGGCTAAACTCTAGACTAAGGTTGAGGATGAAACCTCATAAAGTTTATTGATTGATTTTATGCATATGATTTTTTTCTACGTGCTTTTATTGTTTATTGTTCTGATCTCATTAATTAATTTGGTTGAATATCGGATATGGATTCAATCGGAATGGGTTTTTTTTCATGATTTGATATCACCCTATTAATCGAATTGCTTAGTTTATCAGAGTTAATATTTAAGTACAAGGTATCTACTGTGATTTGTTCATACAGATACAGTTGATGATTTTGGCTTAAACCTTAAAGCAGAGGAGGAACATATTTCCGATATAAATAAAAAAGGCTTAATGACATATTATCCATAGTGGTTAAGATTAGCTTCTAAATCATTGTGCAGAAATAAAAAGAAAAATCATTGCATAAGATTAATTGATAAATATTTGTGGGTGTGGATTCTGATACCTTAGTTCATTTTCTCAATCGTAATCTCCACTACCTTGTCGTGTTAGTTTAATTGTTTTCTTTTGTCATTATTTATTTAATCTTTAGTTTAAAAACCAATCATACTTTTGTCAACTAGGTTAGGGTATAATCGATTTAAGTTTATTTAGTTTTCCTATTAGAAAAAATCACAAGTCCCTGTGGGTTCGACCTCGCTCTCACCATACTATACTACGGTACGATTCGTGCGCTTGCGAGTACATTAAAATATCACATCAATGGCCAAGTGCTGGGGCTCCATTGCCCCCACATATGGGGCTATCCACGTATGCTCTTGATTTTACCCTTTTGTAATTCTTCATTTACTGCTTTCTCATATCTTCTTTATGTTCTAACTTTGGTTTTGCTATTTGGATCTTGTAGCTGAAAACGCTAATCATCGTCCCAGATGTACACCAAGCAATATCCAAACAGAGGACATTAACAAAGTCCTAAAATATACAAGCACGCCTGGTACCCGAACAGCAGGTCGTGGACGAAACGCTGACGTACTCCTTGGTTACGACCCTTCATACCGAGGAGTCATTGACAGAAGACTTGCCAATCCCAGTACGAGTGCTGCTTCTACCTCTACATCAGCTGCTCCCCAACCACGTAGCTCAAGACGTCAATCCGGTGTTACCATTGCTGGTCAACTTGGAGAAATTCCCATTTCAGAGGGAGTCCCACTACCACGTTTAAGACTTCATAGAACCGCTCAGAATCAGACTATTTCTCAACAACAGCCCGAACATCCTTCCTCAAGTTGTGTTACCAGCCAATCTTCTTCATCAGGTTATACTCCATCTCCTCCTAACTTAGAGATAATGACCCGTCAACCTCTAAACCTCAACACCCTTCTCACCGTTTCTACTATGGGACGAGGTGGTGTGAGTAGGGCGCCCTCAACGGGCGCCCCTCCCCCATGATCTCGTCGCACTAGGGGGGATCAATCCGATCTTCCTCTTCTCCTCGGGAACAAGATAGTTCCCTTGAGGCCATCGACACTCATCGGGACAAACGTCCCAGAAATGAAGAAGTGGGAGACGCTTCTGCTCAAGCCGCTGCCCCACCTCAACAACCTATTTCTCTGAGCACCCAAATACTTCCACAAACTTGGGCCCCTGAGTTCATTCGGGGTGATCGACTTGTCCATATTGGAGACAGTGCTAGTTCTTCAGAAATAGCTCTTGCACTTGCCCAAGGACTTCTCCTTCCAGTTGATATGCAGAAAGAGAACGAAGCCGCAGCTGACCGGCTTGTCTCTACTGGTCTTGTCAGTGGGATCAAGGTATAGTGCTCTCGTCACTAGTAGGTATACGGCATGTTCTTTTTGTTTTCTCACAATGTCACCTTTGTTGATTTCCTTGCAGTTTATTCAAAAGATGATTACTTTGGGCCAGAAGTTCCAAGATGCAGACACTAAACGGACCACACTTTTAAACAACAACACCAGATTGCTCCGTACTATAACCAGACTAGAGAGAGAGAGAGACGAGGCCAAGGCTGACTTTCAAGAGGCTAAGGATAAACTTGGGACTACCGAAGACAACCTCCATCAAGCTTTAATAGAGTTTGAGAAGACAAAAACGTCTGCTCAAGAGGAAGGTTATCAGAAAGGTTTCGATGCTGCAACTGCCAGTTATGTAGAACAAATGCCTGCTATCCAAGATCAAATCTGGACATCCAGCTAGGAAGCTTGTCTGACTAAGGTTGGTGTTGCTGAAGATTCAGTCCTTTGGATAGAAAATGATCTGCCGAGCAAACAAACTTCAACTACTGTGGATGATTTGGAGGAAGATGTTGAACAACAAATCGAAGATTTTGCAGAAGCTGACGAGGTGACCCCTACTGACAACCGTGCTACTACTGTTGAAGATTCATCTGCCCGTGACACAACAAATGAACCTATTAATTTGGAGGATAATCCAGATGGCGCCGTGACCGGGACCAGTTCCGACGCTCTTAAGGAGACACCTGCGGAGGTTCAAAATGTGGACTGAACAGGTAATTTTGTTGTGTCATGATTTATTTGATTTTGGTTTGCTAGTCCTGCGTGACTGTAAGCATTTTGGCCCTGCGAGATACCAGTACAATCAATACTGATAACACAGGTATTCGGCCCTTTCGTGGCATAACTTTTTACATTTGCTCGGCTAGCCTTGTATTTGCATATGTTCGGATGCAATTAGTTTAATTTTAAGTATTTCGTACTCTTTGTTTGCATAAGTATTTCGTACTCTAGCAAATCTTTCAAACATGATTTCTAAGTTTCACGTACTTAAAAACGTTTGTTTCTCAGTTTCTCGTACTGTTTTCAAGTTTATTTCATACTTTGTTCTTTTCTCATACTTAAAAGTACATACAAGTGTATTCATACTTGTATTTGTCTTTAAATCTTTCAAGTATTGGAATACAAACACTTGTAAGGTTCATATGATCATATAGGTGTTTTTTAAGTTTCTCATACTTAAGAACAGATTTTTATAAGTTTCACGTACTTAAACTATTTTAAGTTTCTCGTACTTAAATAAATGTGGCTAACATATACTCGTTATGTCTTTAAGCCAAGCCAGTTGCTTTACAAGTGTCTCGTACGTAAAATTCCATACAAGTGTTTCGTACTTGTATTCGTTAAGTGTCACGTACTTAAAAATGTTCTAAAAAGTACACAAGTGTTTCATAGTTGTGTTTAAGTCTCACATACTTAAGATGTATAAAACTTTTAAGTTTCACATACTTAAAAGGTATACCCTGCTCCCCAATACGAATGAGGGAAACTGAACTCGTAGTTCGTATTAAAAACAAATGCCACAACAGTTATACTAAAGAAGTGATTTTATTCATAATCTGTAAAAACTCAAGAGGGCGTTATTCGTACCCCATGGAACAAAAATAAGCAAAACTAGAACAAGGGAATTATATTCGTAATTCCCACACAATCACGTAGTGCAAATCCAAGACAGATTTTCATACTTCTAAACAAAGAACTTTCGTAAATTATGAACATTCCAAGGCCTCGGAATTGGATCACCATCCAGATCTGCCAATCTATAGGCTCCTATGCCTACAATCTCAGTTACTCTATACGGGCCTTCCCAGTTGGCCCCCAGCTTGCCTTCGTTGGCCACCTTGGTGTTACCGAGCACTTTTCGTAGCACGAGGTCCCCAACACCAAATTCTCGAGGATGAACATGCTTGTTGTAGCCTTTCATCAGCTGTTCTTGGTAAGAAGCAAGATGTACCAAGGCCTTTTCTCTCCTCTCCTCGGCGAGATCAAGCTCGATTTCAAGGGCCCTGTCATTGCCTCCACTTTCAACCAAAGCGGTCTTGTTGGTCGGCAGACCCACTTCCAGAGGTATAACAGCCTCTGTTTCAAATGCCAAAGAATAGGGGGTCTCTCCCGTAGACCTCCTAGGCGTTGTTCGGTGAGCCCACAAAACTAACGGTAATTCATCAAGCCACTTCCCTTTGGCTTTGTCCAGCGTTTTCTTGATCCTATCAAGGATAGTTTTGTTAGAAGCCTCTACTTGCCCATTACTCTGAGGGTAGGCTGGGGTGGAATAATAGTTTCGTATTCCGTACTGGGCACAAAAAGCCTTGAATTTCTTCTAAAATTGGGATCCATTGTCTGTAATCAATGAGTAAGGGACCCCAAAGCGAGTGATGATGGTTTTCCACACGAACCTTTCTATCATAGGTTCAGTGATTTTGGCCAATGGTTCTGCCTCAATCCACTTTGTAAAATAATCAATTGCTACAAGCAAGAATTTTCGATTCCCAGTTGCTTTGTGCAATGGACCCACGATATCCATCCCCCATTGAGCAAAAGGCCAGGGACTTGTCAAAGAAACCAGATCCTCGGCAGGTGTTCGAATCATTGGTGAGAATTTTTGACACTTCTCACAAATCTTCACATACACCTTTGCATCTTCTTGCATGTGTGGCCACCAGTAGCCTTGAGTAATTGCTCGGTAGGCAATGGATCTCCCTCCACCATGGCTCCCACATGTTCCCTCGTGGATCTCATGAAGGAACTTTTGTACCATTTCAGGATGTACGCATAGCAAATATGGACCTGTAAAGGATTTCCTGTACAATTTACCTTCTGGGGACAGCCAAAACCTAGCAGATTTGACCCTTATCTTGTGGGCCTCTTTTTTGTTAGAAGGGAGTATCTCGTCTCGTAAGAACTCCATGATTGGGTCCATCCAACTTGGTCCTTGGTTCACGTCCAAGACTAAGTCTACACTCCTCCCAATGCTCGGCTCATTCAGATATTCGACTGGCACTTTTCTTTTGAATTCGGTTGGTATAGCTGCAGCTAACCAAGCTAAAGAATCTGCATGAGCATTCTGCCCAGAACTAATTTGCTCAATATATACCCTCTCGAAGGTATCAAGCAAGTCCTTGGCTGCCTGCACGTAAGCCACCATTTTTTCATTTCGAGTTTCGTACTTGCTGGACAGCTGATTCACCACAAGCTGTGAATCACAATACACCTTAACCCGTTCTGCTTTAAGGGTTTTTGCACTCCTCAATCCAGCCAAGAGTGCCTCATATTCAGCTACATTATTTGATGCACTAAATCCAAGCCGAACAGATAGTTCAATCAAAACTCCTTGAGGAGGAAAAAGGACAACCCCAATTCCAGAACCAGTATTACATGCTGATCCATCAACGAATAGCTTCCATTCTTTGGGATCCTGTTCGGCTACGGGTTGATCCTTCATGGATGATGTCTTAGCCACCTGTTCCTTTCTCGTAGGAGGCAGGGGAGCAACAGTGGGGGAAAACTCTGCCACAAAATCAGCCAACACTTGGCCTTTGATTGCTGTGCGTGGCTGATATTCGAGATCGTACTGGCTTAACTCCACAGACCATGTCGAGATCCTTCCCGAGAAATCTGCCTTTCGTAACAATGTTTTTAATGGAAACTCAGTATAAACCACAACCTTATGGCTTTGGAAGTAGTGTGGCAATTTCCTTGTGGCTGTCCTAAGTGCCAGGACAAGTTTTTCTAAAGGCAGATATCTCGTCTCTGCATCCAACAATGTCTTGCTAACATAATAAATAGGGATTTGTTCGATCCCCAAATCCCTTAACAGGACTGCACTTACTGCATGCTCGGAAACAGCTAAGTATAGAATTAAAGACTCACCCGGCTGTGGAGTTGACAAAAGTGGGGGTTCGGCCAGGTACTTCTTCAGGTCCTGGAAAGCTTGCTCACACTCTACTCCCCATTCAAATCCCTCCCTCTTTTTCAGCAATTGAAAAAAGGGTCTGCACTTATCACTTGACCTGCTAATGAATCTGTTAAGTGCTGCTGCCATTCCAGTCAGCCTCTGGACTTCCTTGGTAGTTTTGGGACTCTGTAGTCTCTGTAAGGCATCAATTTGATCGGGATTCGCCTCTATCCCTCTCATGGTTACCAAATGGCCTAGGAACTTTTCTTAACCAACTCCAAACGCACACTTCGAGGCGTTGAGTTTTAACTTGTATTTCCTTAGGATTTCGAACACTTCTTTTAAGTCAGCAATATGCCCTCCTTTTTGTCGACTCTTTACCACCATATCATCTATGTAAACTTTCAAAGTTTTTCCAATGAGCTTCTTGAACATAATGGTTGCAAGTCTTTGGTACGTAGCCCCAACATTCTTCAGCCCAAACGGTATGACACTGTAGCAGTATAACCCTCGTGGTGTGATGAACGAAGTCTTCTCTTGATCAGGCTTAAACATAGCAATCTAATGATATCCTCGATATGCATCAAGAAAACTCATTCGCTTGTATCCAGAGGTTGCATCAACCAATTGGTCAATCCTGGGCAAACGAAAACTGTCCTTAGGGCAGGCTTTGTTTAGGTCTGTGAAGTTCACACAGACACGCCACTTCCCATTCTTTTTCTTCACTACAACGGTGTTGGATAACCATTCTGGGTAGTAGACTTCACGTATTCCTTTGGCCTCCAGTAAACGATCGACCTCCTCAATCACTGCATCTACATGCTGCACGGTTGCCCTTTGTTTTTTCTGAATGATCGGCTTGTGCTGAGGGTCAATGTTTAAATGGTGATAGATCACATCTGCATCCACCCCGAGCATTTCCTCTGGCACCCATGCAAAAACATCAATATACTCCTTTAGAAATCTTATCGATTCAGCCTTTTCGTCTGCTGGTAGTGATTTCCCAATTAAAAAATATCTTTCAGGATCAGTCTCGTTGATCTGAATCTTCTCAAGGCCTTCAATCACTTTTTCAGCCGGGCTTCTTCCAACATCCTCGATGGTTGGTTGATCTGGTACTTCTAATGTATGAACATGGTGGACCTTTGGGGCTGTTTTGATGATGGAAATCAAACATTGTTGTGCCACCTTCTGGTTGCCTTTGAGGACTTCAATCCCATTTGATCTTGGGAATTTCACCATCTGGTGATAAGTTGAGGAGACTGCTCTCATCTTGTGCAACCATGTCCTCCCTATAATTGCGTTATAGGAAGAAGGGACATCGACCACTAGAAAGTCTGTTCTCAACACCACTGATCCAGCCCGAACAGGTAACGTTACCTTTCCAAGGGGTTGGTGATAAGTTGAGGAGACTGCTCTCATCTTGTGCAACCATGTCCTCCCTATAATTGCGTTATAGGAAGAAGGGACATCGACCACTAGAAAGTCTGTTCTCAACACCACTGATCCAGCCCGAACAGGTAACGTTACCTTTCCAAGGGGCCAGACTGCTCCTGCACCGAATCCAATAAGAGGCATTGTAGACTGTTCTAAGTCTGATTGGGTCAGCCCCAGCTTCTTGAATGCATCATAGTACAATACCTCTGTACAACTCCCCGAGTCCACTAGAATTCTCTCGATGTTATATTCCCCAACTCGTAGGGTTATGACCAAAGCATCGTTGTGGGGTATTTGGACCTCCCCCACGTCATCATCATTGAATGCTATGCTCTCGTTGCATACATCATTCTCTCGTCCTCTTTTATTTCCCAAACACATAACATGTTGATCGTGTTTGACTTGCCTTTGCAACAGTCTCACCTCATTCCTCGTATAAGGTGTAGCCAGTCCATGTATCATATGGATCACGCCTTTAGGGTTTTGTTCGTAACCCAGCTCCATAGCCTTCCCTTTCTCCTTAGGGTCCTCTTGGATAAACTCTTTGAGATAGCCCAGAGAGACCAAATCATCAAGGTGCCGCTTGTACATCTCACAGTCCTCAGTCATATGGCCCCAATCTTTATGATAACTGCAGTGCTGATTCGTAGCACGTTTTGCATCTTTGTCTCCGCCTAGACTTGGGGGCCATTTAAAATATGGCTGATTCTTTATTCGATAAAAAATCCTGTAAATTGGCTCCTTCCAAATTGTAGTAATAGAAAAGAAGGATTTAGGATCAGAAGCTTGCTTGTCCTTATATGGCTCTTTCTTAACCCGCCCATACTCCCTTTTGTCTCTATAAGTCTTGGGCTCTGGCTTATCCACTTTTTTGGCAGGTGCCTTTGGCTGTTCGGCAACCGTCCTGCCATCCTCACGGAGTATGTCATCCTCCATTCTGGCGTGTTGCTCTATCCGTTCCATCAATTTAGCCAAGGTGGCTACCGGATGTTTATTCAATGAACGGCGCAGCTCTCCCCGAACAGGCAAACCAGTTTTGAACGTAGCAATTGCATACTCTTTACTGCAACTTTCAATCTCGTTGAAAGTCTCCCAGTACTTCTTTGCATAATCCCTGATCTGCTCGTTCTGCTCCTGCTTCATGGTGGAAAAACTCTCAAAAGTCTTTGGGGCTTTTCTGCTTGTCAAGAACCGAGCAAGGAATTCCTCGGCCAACTGCCTCCATCCTCGTATGGATCGTGGGGCCAATTTATGAAACCAGGATAAAGTCATCTTGCCAAGACTGGAGGGAAACATCTTGCACAAGATGGAATCATCCCCTTCATGCATAAACATGGCCTATTGATAATGCTGTATGTGAGCCACGGGATCCGTATTTGTCTCGTAAAGTACGAACGCACCGTGCTTCACTCTGCTCGGCAATCTCGCTTCTTGTAGCCTCTTTGTAAAGGGGGAGGCTGCAATATTACTCAGGGCCTTGCGTGCTGTAGGGAGGTATTCCCGAACAGACAAGAGAAACGCCCGAGCACGGTGCTAAAGGAAAAGGTCAATGCGATTGACCGGTGACATGAGAAGTCATTGGTCCAGAGAGGTTGTACGACTCTCAGTTCAGTAACATATGAGAAGTTATTAGACCAGTTAAAAGGAAAGTGACACATGAAGCCACTGTTCAAAGTACCTTGTTCGGCTACGAGAAAACCGAACAGGAGGAGATCCCTTAAAAAGAGGAATGGTCTAAATAATTGATAAAAGACCAGTTACATGTGAAGTAACTGGTCCAGGCCATCTGTTCGGCTATGAGACGGCCGAGCAAGGAAGAAGTCCTATCAGATGATGAAATAGAGGGAACATTCTGGAAGAGTCCAGAAACAGTGGTATTCCGTTAAGGAATGAGATCCCGAGGATGTAGGATCTCAAAAAAATACCTAACAGGAAAGGGATGTTCGGCTAGTTATGGAAAAGATTCCTAAAAGGACTAAGATAGCAAACTAATAAAGGAAACGAGAATCCTTGATATCCTAGGTTTCCTATACGAGATAGGAATCCTAGGGCGACAGGGATGCTTGGGCAGCAAGTATCTATGAATTTATAAATATGAGGTAAACTCAGAGAAAAGAGGTACGCAATATACTGCATTCTTATTGCTTTCCTACTGATAATTAGGGTTCAATTGCTAGTACGTGATACTAACTTTGGCATCGGAGGGCCTTTGCCACGAGAGGCAAAGGTGCACTCGCCCCCTGTTTATTTTGCAGATTAGGGTTCAGACGACGGATTAGGGTACTGGTGAAGAGGCACGAACAAGCCGTTACAATCCAGTGCCGTCAAAAGCACTAATTGAATTTCCCCACCTACAATTGGCGCCGTCTGTGGGAAACGAAAGAGTTCCCTTTGAAATACGACCATGGTGGAAGTGGATCCAGCAACACCACACGATCCAAAGGACGTGTTAATTGGAGGAGGGGATAAATCTCCACCTGGGGCTCCGAGAAAGCCCGAAGGAGGACACAAGAGGACCACGAGTAAGGGCCACCCTCTTACCATCCATGGCAACTCCAAAAATAGGGATGGAGAGACGGCATCGAAGTCCACGAGAAGGACTAAATCCCATCGAGTGGATGAATCGATTGCACACTCCAGAAGTGTATACCATAGCGAAGACATTCTTGATAAAAAGAGACAAGAGATCGAGGAGTATGCTCGTTTGATCAAAAAATGAGAACATGAGATCAGAGAACTAGAGAGGATCAGGGAACATTCGGAGGACTCCGGATTATCTCGAAGAAATTCTAGAGGCAGTGAACATGCTTTGGTACAGTACCAAAAGGCTCCTTCACGAGGAAGAAAAAGCAGAAGCAGAAGTCTGACCCCAAGGCGACATAAAGCTTCTCCACGAAAAGGAAGGAGCAAGTTCCGAACACCCGAGCGAAGGAAGGTTTCTCCGAGAAAGAGGAGAAGCGGAGGTCGAAGCTCTACCCCCGAGGAGGAAAGAAGTAGGAAACATCACAGGGACAAGTACGAAAGACCTGATTCCGACTGGGAAAGAACTAGATCCACGAAAGGACCAGAGGATGAAACCATGACTGCACGGGAAGCAGCACGGAAAGCACTTCACAATATAGCATCCTCCCCTTTTGCAAAAAAGTTACAAGAGGCAAGGTTGCCAACCAGAGTAAAACACGGAACGTTCATCCTCTACGAGACAGATGCTGATCTCGTGGCACATATACAGCATTACCAGCAGGCAATGTTTATGCATGAAGGAGATGATGCAATTATGTGCAAAATGTTCCCGTCAAGTTTAGGGAAGGTTGCTTTGTCTTGGTTTCACAGATTGGGTTCACGCTCTATCCGAACATGGGTGCAGTTGGCCGAGGAATTCACTGCACGGTTTTTGACGAGCAGAAAAGCTCCAAAAATGTTTGAGAGTCTTTCCTTTATGAAGCAAGGCGAGGACGAACCGATCAGGACATATGCAAAGAAATATTGGGAGACCTTTAACGAAATTGAAGGTTGTAGCGAGGAATATGCCATTGCCACTTTCAAGACCGGTTTACCTATTCGGGGGGAGCTACGTAAGTCCCTAAACATGAGTCCGGTGCCGACACTGGCAAAACTAATGGAGAGAATTGAGCAGCATGCCAGAAATGAGGATGATATTCTTCGGGAAGATGGCAAGTTGGCCGCCGAGCAACTAAAGGGGCCTATAAAGAAGGTAGAAAAGCCAGAGCCCAAAGCCTATCGTGAAAGAAAGGATTATGGGCAAGCGAAGAAAGAGCCATACAAAGATAAGCCAGCTCCGGATCCCAAGTCATTCTTTTCAATAAACACGGTCTGGAAAGAGCCTATCTATAGGATTCTTTATCGAATAAAGAATCAACCTTATTTCAAATGGCCTCCAACTCTAGGCGGGAATAAAGATGCAAAACGTGCTACGAATCAGCACTGCAGCTACCATAAGGATTGGGGCCATATGATGGAGGATTGTGAGATGTTTAAACGGCACCTTAATGATTTGGTCTCACGGGGCTATCTCAAAGAATTTATCCAAGAAGATCCCAAGGATAAAGACAAAGCAATGGAGTTGGATTATGAACAGAATCCGAAAGGGGTAATTCATATGATACATGGATTAGCCGAACCATATACAAAGAATGAGGTGAGACTGCTTCAAAGACAAATGAAACATGACCAACACGTGATGCAGTTGGGGAAGAAAAGAGGGCGCAATGAAGGGGCAAGCAACGAGGGCATAGTTTTTACAGATGAAGATCTGAGAGGAGTCTAGGTACCTCACAATGATGCTTTGGTCATAACCCTACGAGTTGGGGAATATGACATGGAGAGAATTCTGGTGGACTCTGGGAGTTGCACCGAAGTGCTATACTACGATGCATTCAAGAAATTGGGACTGGCTCAAGAAGATTTTGTACAATCAGTGACACCTTTGGTCGGATTTGGGGCAGGAGCAGTCTGGCCATTGGGAAAAGTAACCTTGCCTGTTCGGGCTGGTACAGTGGTGCTATGGACTGACTTCCTGGTGGTGGATGTACCGTCTTCCTATAACGTGATTATAGGAAGAACATGGTTGCATAAGATGAGAGCAGTCTCTTCTACTTTCCATCAAATGGTAAAATTCCCAGGATCCAATGGGATTGAATAGATCAAAGGTAACCAAAAGATAGCTCAACAATGTTTGGTATCCATCATAAAGAAAGTCCACAATGCCCACCATGTTAATACTGTGGAAATTCCGGATCAGCCGACCATTGAGGACATCGGAAAGGATCCAACCGAGAGGGTTGTTGAAAATTTGAAGAAAACACAGATCAATGAGAGTGATCCAGATAGGTATTTCCTGATTGAGGAATCATTACCAGTAGAAGAGGAGAATGAACTGATAAGTTTCTTGAAAACTTATGTCGATGTATTTGCTTGGACACCAGAGGAGATGCCTGGGGTAAATGCGGATGTTATCTGCCATCATTTGAATATAGATTCACAGCATAAGCCGGTCATTCAAAAGAAACGAAGGGCAACCGTACAGCACGTTGACGCTGTAATTGAAGAAGTGAACCATTTATTAGAAGCCAAGGCAATAAGGGAAGTTTTATTATCCAGAATGGCTATCAACTACTGTTGTCGTCAAGAAAAAGAACGGCAAATGGCATATATGTGTAGACTTCACAGATTTAAACAAGGCATGCCCAAAGGATAGTTTTCCTCTTCCAAGGATTGACCAGTTGGTTGATGCAACAGCAGGATATGGACGGATGAGTTTTCTCGATGCATATCGAGGATATCATCAAATTGCCATGTTTGGGCCGGATCAAGAGAAAACTTCTTTTATTACACCACGTGGATTGTACTGTTATAAAGTCATGCCCTTTGGATTGAAGAATGCAGGGGCAACATATCAGAGATTGGCAACCATCATGTTCAGAAAATTGCTCGGCAAAATTATGGAGGTTTACATAGATGACATGGTGGTGAAAAGTAAAACTGGGCAGGGATATATAGCAGATTTGAAGGAGGTTTTTGAAATTTTGAGGAAATACAAGTTAAAACTCAACGCCTCGAAGTGTGCATTTGTAGTCGGTTCAGGAAAGTTTCTGGGCCATCTTGTAACCTTGAGGGGGATAGAGGCAATCCCGATCAAATAAAGGCCTTACAGAATCTGCAGAGTCCCCGGACAACGAAAGAAGTCCAGCGCTTGACTGGGATGGCAGCAGCTCTCAATCGATTTATTAGCCAGCCAAGTGACAAGTGCAGACCTTTCTTTCAGTTGTTAAAAAAAAGGGAAGGATTCAAATGGGGAGCAGAATGTGAACAAGCCTTCCAAGATTTAAAGGGATATTTGGCCTCTCTTCCCCTTCTCTTGACCCCAGAATCAGGTGAGTCCTTAGTTTTGTACTTAGCTGTTTCTGAGCATACTGTAAGTGCAGTCCTTTTGAGAAATAAGGGATCCGAACAAATTCCTGTTTATTATGTGAGCAAGACATTGTTAGATGCAGAAACAAGATATTTGCCCCTCGAGAAATTAGTCCTAGCACTGAGGACAACCGCTAGAAAATTACCACATTATTTCCAGAGCCATAAAGTTGTGGTTTACACTGAGTTCCCATTAAAATCTCTGCTCCGAAAGGCAGATTTCTCGGGAAGAATTTCGACTTGGTCCGTTGAGTTGAGCCAATATGACATCGATTATCAGCCGCGCACGGCAATCAAAAGGCAGGTGTTGGCAGATTTTGTGGCAGAATTCTCACCTGCGGTTGCACCTTTGCCTCCTACGAGAAAGAAGTATGAAACAAAGTCTCCTGTAACGAAGAAACAAGCATTAGCCGAACAAGATCCCCTGGAATGAAAGCTGTTCGTTGATGGGTCAGCTTGCAACACCGGATCAGGGATTGGGGTAGTGCTTTTTCCCCCTGAAGAATCAATGTTGGAACTATCTGTTCGGCTTGGGTTTAATGCATCCAATAACGTGGCGGAGTATGAGGCATTTTTAGCTGGTTTGAAAAGTGCAAAAACCCTAAAAGCCGAACATGTTAGGGTATATTGTGACTCACAGCTTGTAGTTCATCAGCTGTTCGGGCAATATGAAGCCCGAAGCGAAAAGATGGCGGCCTATGTACAGGCAACCAGAGATCTACTTAATACTTTTGAAAGAGTGTATATTGAACAGATAAGTTCTGGGAATAATGCCCATGCAGATTCATTAGCATGGTTAGCTGCAGCTGTACCAACTGAGTTCAAAAGAAAGATAGCCGTAGAGTATTTCACTGAGCCGAGCATTGGAAGAAGCGTAGAAATGGTCTTGGACGTGAACCAAGGACCAAGTTGGATGGACCCAATTGTTGAGTTTTTACGAGATGAAAAACTCCCTTTAGACAAAAAGGAGGCTCATAAAATAAGGACCAAATCTGCTCGGTTTTGGTTATCACCTGAGGGAAAATTATACAGGAAGTCTTTTACAGGGCCCTACTTGCTTTGTGTGCATCCTGAAATGGTGCAAAAATTCCTCCACGAAATTCATGAGGAAACTTGTGGAAGCCATGCTGGGGGTCGGTCCGTAGCCCACCGAGCAATCACCCAAGGATATTGGTGGCCATACATGCAAGAAGACGCTAAGGTATATGTTAAAATTTGTGAGAAGTGTCAGAAGTTTTCGCCAATGATTCGAACACCAGCCGAGGATCTGGTGCCTCTAACGAGTCCCTGGCCGTTTGCTCAATGGGGAATGGACATAGTGGGTCCACTGCATAAAGCAACTGGGAATCGAAAATTCCTGCTAGTTGCAACAGATTATTTCACCAAATGGATTGAGGCAGGACAATTGGCTAAAATCACCGAACCTATGATAGAGAGGTTCGTGTGGAAAAGCATCATTACTCGTTTTGGGGTCCCATACTCATTGATTACAGACAATGGGTCCCAGTTTCAGAAGAAGTTCAAAACTTTCTGTGCCCAGTATGGGATACGAAATTACTACTCGACTCCGGCCTACCCTCAAAGTAATGGACAGGTAGAAGCTTCTAACAAAACAATTATCGATGGAATGAAGAAGAGGTTGGATAAAGCAAAGGGGAAATGGCCTGATGAATTGCCATTGGTGCTTTTGGCATACCGAACAACACCTAGGACGTCTACGGGAGAGACCCCCTATTCATTAGCATATGGAACAGAGGCTGTTATTCCATTGGAGGTAGGTCTGCCGACCAACAGGACCACTTTGGTTGAAAGTAGAGGCAACGATCGAGCCTTGGAGATTGAATTATATCTTGCCGAGGAAAGACGAGAACGGGCCCTAGTGCACTTGGCCTCGTACCAAGAGCAGCTAATCAAAGGCTATAACAAACATGTGCATCCACGGGAATTTGGTGTTGGGGATCTTGTGCTACGAAAGGTGCTCGGCAACACTAAAGTGGCTAATGAGGGAAAGTTAGGGGCCAATTAGGAAGGCCCATATCGAGTTACTGAGATTGTGGGCATAGGGGCTTATAAATTGACAGATTTGGACGGGAACCCGGTGCCAAGGCCTTGGAATGTCCACAACTTGAGAAAGTTTTTTATATGAATATACTTTTCTTTATGCACATCGTGATTGTGTGAGAGTTACGAATAAAACTCTCATGTATTCTAATTTTGTTATTTTAGCTGCAAGGGGTACGCATAAACGCCCTCTTGAGTTTTATAGATTATGAATAAAGTTACTTTGTGTTTTTCGTATTTGTTTTAAATACAAACTACGAGATTTGTTTCCCTTATTCGTATTGGGGAGCAGGGTATACATTTAAGGTACGTGAAACTTAAAACACAACGTCTGAAACACTTGTGTGATTTTGAAAAGTTTTTACAGTACGAGACACCTGTGAGCACGCAAGTACGAAACACTTGTGTGATGTTTTAAGTACGTAAAACTTAACGAATATGAGTATGCAAACACTTGTATGGAATTTAAGTACGAGAAACTTAAAAGACTTGCGATGCATACAAATACATGCATAAAGCATACGAGCATATGCACAGACTTGAAGCATACGAATATATGCATAAGTATGTGAGACCTTAAGCGATTAAGTACGGGAAACTTACAAACTAAGAAACAGTACGAAATACTAAAAACGTTTTTCAAACACAGTATTCTGGCCAACAGGTGGCAAAACATATTGTCAAAATGCAAGACGATTGAATTTACTCGTCTTCTGTGAGATCCTGAACAGCTGTTGGGACAGTCAGGTTTTCTGTGGTATTTTCTTCTCCAGGTTGACCACCACTGACTTCTTTTTAGCCAGGGTTGGTCATATCATTATGCGGTTCCACTTCAGTGACAGGTTGTTCAGACACGTTCACCGCCTGCTCTTCATCCCTCTCCTCTGCAAAATCTTCCTCACAGCTAGCAGCAGCACTTGGTAAATCAATATTGGTCCAAAGGGGAGATGATTCAGCAATCTCTGCTTTTTCAAGGCAGGCTCTCCAGGAAGCCACCCAAACTTGGTCTTGAATTCCAGGTATCTGGCTTGTGTAGCTTTCTATAGCAACCTTGATTCCTTCGTTGTATCCCTTCTCAAATGCAGCTTTGGTTTCCGTTTGGCTCGCCTCCAATTCTTTCAGAGTTTGATGTAAACTATCTTCAGCTCCCTTTAATTGTCCTTTGAGTCCATCAGCTAGCCCCACGGCTTGGTTTCTTTCTCTCTCAAGCCTGATGATGGTACGTTGAAGCTTGTTGTTCTCGCTGACAAGTTTGGCACATTGGGGCTTGGATTGGCTGAGTTTTTGAGCCATGGGCACCATTTTTTACATCACCTGGAACGTTCAAGACAGCTATGATAAACTCAAATATTAAACGCTGTATACACTATGGTCACAAAAAGAAACTTTACCTTGGCGTTGTGGGACATGAAAGAGCTGAGGAGATTGTCTGGAGACATTGCAACTTCTTTTTGCATATCCCCAGGCAGCAAAAAGGCCTGGGACAATGCAAAGGCAGTCCCTTCAGTCTCAACAGTGTCCCGAGTAGTGATAGCTCGGTTCCCATGAGAGAAAGAGGGAGCCCATGTTGGAGCAGGAGATGAGGAAGATGGTGGGGGTTTTTCTTGGGATTCTTCCACCCTTTGACGTTTTTCTCTGTGGATGGCTTCAATTTCTTCTGGAGAAAATCCAGGAGGAGCATCAGTCTGAGTTTGGGTATGGCGGCCACGACCTTGACCCACTTGGTCCCGAACAGTGCCACGACCTCGACCAGGGATGGTGAGAAGACTGTCTAAGTCAATTGGTCGGTTCATATCTGGAGGTGAGGGGGTGTAGCCACTGGAAGAAGAATCAGATGTCGAGCTGGAAGCTTCTTGGGCAAGAGGGATTGGTTCGTCGGAGATTGGAGGTATCCGAGAACGCCTCTCTTCTTGTTCGGGGACTGGTCTTGAAGGACCAGCAACAGCAGGATTGTCGGCTGCACGGGTGCGCCGATCAATAAACCCACCGTACGAAGCCTTATAGCTGAGTAGTACCTAAGCTGCTCTTGCTCGGCCTGCTAGGTAAGTCCCTTCACCGTTGAAAGCAAGCGCTCGTTTGATATCAGCTACGTGCACTTGAGGGGTTATGATATTATAATCTCGGTTAATGTTTGATGCTGAAACAAAGCGGAGCACAAATAATTAGAACCATGAAAAAGCTTTTCCTATGAAAAAGGATAAAACATATGAATTAGGAGGAAAGGACTAACGTGGGCTCCCGAAAACGTGAGGAACATGAAAACCAATCACTTGGCCGTCCTCATCTCTGGGTTTGAAGTTGCCCGTAACGATCAGAAAGTCGTCGTCATCCCCACGAGCAGAATCAGGGAGTTCGAGAACAAGCTTCTTTCTAGAATCTCTACTTTTAAAATAATAAGTAATGGCGTCCCCAGTTCTGGAAATACTGTATAGGTGGTGGATATCATACAATCCTAGAGAGGTCCCTAACATCTGATTTAGGGCATTTATGCCCATAACTACTCGGAAGAAATTAGCAGAAACTTGCATTGGGGAAAGCCTATAGTATGCTAAGACTTGGCAGAGCAGAGGAGCTAAGGGAAATCTAACCCCGCCCTCAACTACAGCTACCACTGGAATGTGAAGAGTGTCGAAATCGAAACTTTCACGAATGGTGTCCTCAGGAGCCAAAACTGTAGCTACGTTGTCAGGAATCCCATATCGAGATCTGAAACTAGCCATGGTCTGAGGAGTATTACAGTGTCTCCGAAATCTTCCCATTACCACGAAGGTTTTTGAGGTTCTTTGAAGTATAAAGAAAATGGGGACAATGAAACACTAAAACTAGATTGTAAACAATCCACTAAGAGAAATGGAGTTGTAAGAGAAAGAAATGATGACTTACGAGAATAGTCGATGGAATCTCTAAAAAGCAGAAAAGAATAGGCCTTGAGACGATAAACAGAGCTTCAATGGCGAGGAAAAGCTTGAACTGTCTTTTTTTTGCAGAGGGAGTCTAAGAAAGAGATTGGGGTTTTGAAAATGGGACGAAAACCCAAAAATACCCTAAAAGTGGGGTGGCGTATGCGAAACGTCACCCCAGACGGCGTTTGAGTGTTCCGTTCCCCAAAACACGTCTGTCCGCATTTAATGTGAGCAATATAATGATCGACACGTGTAAAGATTAGGACTAAAAGCCTATGACGGCCTAAACGAAAAGATGTTTTTGTCATGGTAAAATGACGACAAGTTGCACCAATATATAAGGTGCAGGAGTAGAATGAATTTGCTCGGTAAAGGCGCTTCACACGTCATCTGAGTTAAGGATAACGAGTAAAGCTGGGGAGCAATTGTAGGGAGGTATTCCCGAACAGACAAGAGAAACGCCCGAGCACGGTGCTAAAGGAAAAGGTCAATGCGATTGACCGGTGACATGAGAAGTCATTGGTCCAGAGAGATTGTACGACTCTCAGTTCAGTAACATATGAGAAGTTATTAGACCAGTTAAAAGGAAAGTGACACGTGAAGCCACTGTTCAAAGTACCTTGTTCGGCTACGAGAAAGCCGAACAGGAGGAGATCCCTTAAAGAGAGGAATGGTCTAAATAATTGATAAAAGACCAGTTACATGTGAAGTAACTGGTCCAGGCCATCTGTTCGGCTATGAGACGGCCGAACAAGGAAGAAGTCCTATCAAATGATGAAATAGAGGGAACATTCTGGAAGAGTCCAGAAACAGTGGTATTTCGTTAAGGAATGAGATCCTGAGGATGTAGGATCTCGAAAAGATATCTAACAGGAAAGGAATGTTTGGCTAGTTATGGAAAAGAGTCCTAAAAGGACTAAGGTAGCAAACTGATAAAGGAAACGAGAATCCTTGATATCCTAGGTTTCCTATACGAGATAAGAATCCTAGGGCGACAGGGATGCTTGGGCAGCAAGCATCTATGAATCTATAAATATGAGATAAACTCAGAGAAAAGAGGTACGCAATATACTGCATTCTTATTGCTTTCCTACTGATAATTAGGGTTCAATTGCTAGTACGTGATACTAACTTTGGCATCGGAGGGCCTTTGCCACGAGAGGCAAAGGTGCACTCACCCCCTGTCTATTTTGCAAATTAGGGTTCAGACGACGGATTAGGGTACTGGTGAAGAGGCACGAACAAGCCGTTACAATCCAGTGCCGTCAAAAGCACTAATTGAATTTCCCCACCTATACGTGCTGCTTCTCGTGCAGTCACTGTCCTATCCTCTTGCTCCTTTGACTTGTGGGCCGAAGCCTTGACCCAATCAGCATCAGGTCTCTCGTACCTGTCTCGATGATGTTTTCTTGTGTCCTCTTCCTCGGGGGTAAAACTTCGGTCTCTGCTCCTCTTTTTTCGTGAAGAAGCCCTTCTCTCGGATGTTCAGCTTCTACTTCTTCTTCTCCTTTTTCATGGAGAAGCCTCATGACGCCCTATAACAGGACTTCTGCTCCCTCTTCTGCGTGAATGAGTCTGCTTATGAACCACCAGAGTCCGTCCGTCTCCCTGGAAATTCCTTCGAGAGAGTCCAGAATCTTCTGGGTGCTCTCCTACCCTTTGCAGCTCCCGTATCTCGTACTCTCGTTTTCTAATTAAACGAGCATACTCCTCGATTTCTCTTCTCTTTTTATCAAGAACATCATCATCATTGTGTATACTCTTTGAACGAGTAACTGACTCCTCTCTTCGATGAGACCTACTCCTTCTCGTGGAGCCAGTAGCAGTTTTGTCTCCTTTTTCTTTGGAGTTATCTCTGTCGTGTCTACCGGTGGGCTTTCTTGGAGCACCTGGTGGGGATTTATCCTTTCCCCCACCCAACTGGTCCTTTGGACTAAACGGAGAGACTGGATTTTCTTCCGTCATAATTACTTTTTCAGAAAAGTTTGTTCTTTCCCATAGACGGCGCCAATTGTAGGGGGATGAAAACAATTGGTGCTTTGGATCAACTGGATTGCAACGGCTTATTCGTGCCTCTTCACCGGAACCCTAACTCGACGTCTGAACCCTAATCTACAAAATAGACAGGGGGTGAGTACACCTTTGCCTCTCATGGCAAAGGCCCTCCGATGCCTTTGTTAGTATCACGAACTAGAAATTGAACCCTAATTCTCAGTAGGAAAGCAATAATAATGCAGTATATTACGTACCTTTTTCCTCTAAGTTTACCTCATATTTATAGATTTGTGTATGCTTGTTGCCCAAGCATCCTTGTTTCCATAGGATTCCCAACTCGTATAGGAAACCCAGGATATCAAGGATTCTCGTTTCCTTTATCAGTTTAATAGAAAAGAGTCCTTTTAGGATTCTTTTCCATTACTGGCCGAACATCCCATTCTCATTGGGTATCTTTCTCAGATCCTATATTCGCGGGATCTTACTCCTTAATGGAATATCATTGTTTCTGGATTCTTCCAGAATGTTCCCCATGCTCCAACAATTGATTGGAGTTCTTTCCTTGTTCGGCCATCTCGTTGCCGAACAGACTGCCTGGACTAATGACTTCACATGTAACTTGGTCCAAACGTAATGAGAATGTCTCTATCTGCCGAACAGTTTAGTTTACACCACTGACTTCTCATGTCATTAGCCTTTTAATCAGCCGAACAGACTGCATGGATCAATGACTTCCCATATCATTGATCCGTATCCCTGTTCACCACACTACCCGGCGATAAGTCCCGTCGTGCTCACCATGTGCTCCCAAAACATCACGTGTTCGGTAACTAAATGTATCTGCTCGGGAATACCTCCATACATGTAGCAATCACGGAGGCCGTTAAGGAGATGATTTGGTTGAAGGCTTTTCTGCGTGAGTTGGGTTTGAAGCAGGAGAACAGTGTTCTTTTCAGTGACAGCCAGAGTGCTATACATCTTGCGAAAAATCCAATGTTTCATGCTAGAACGAAGCACATTGATTTGAGGTACCATTTCATTCGCTTGCTTTTGGAAGAAAGGGAATTGTTACTAGAGAAGATTTTGGGGAGTCAAAATCCAGCAGATATGTTGACAAAGTCGGTCACCATCGAGAAACTGAAGTTGTGCTCAACTTCAGTTGGCCTTCGCGCATGAGAAGTTGGAGGGCCGGAGTCGCACCAAGAGGGGTGAAGTTCACTATGTCTGCTATTGATTGAGGTTGTTGATATTGGTTTACTTTAGTTATCTTCAAGTGGGAGATTGTTAGGGATGCAGACAACTTTCAGCAATAGAGTTCAGCAACAAAGGTTCGTGACCAGCTCGGAGAGTTCCGGGACAGGTAGGCACGTGGTCAGGCTTGCAGCAGGTTGCGCATGACAGACAGGCTCGCGGCCAAGATGGGCCGTGGGCTGCGGCCCAAGTTGGTTGGAGGGGTCCAGCTATCACTTAGGGTTTGCCTATAAATATTAGTTGTTGTATTCATTATTTTTTGAGCAGTTTGCAAGAGAACGAGCAGAAAAAGCGAGAGGCTGTTTTTGCAATACAGAGAGAGAATTCTAGAGAGAGAGAGAGAGCAAGAGAAAACTTTTCTCAGAGAGGAAAGAGAAAACTTGTAATTTTTAGTTTTCTTCGTTCATAGTAGACTGGTGTGGCTCCCAGGGACGTAGGCAAATTGCCGATCCTCGTATATCTGTGTATTCTGTTTTTCTGTTCCTCTTTCTCTTCCTTTTCTCTGGTTTGTTTTTTGTGACGATAGTATCTCAAGATCCTGAAGTTTTTTTTTTGTTCGTTGTGAGTCGGAGCACGAGGCTCCAATTTCCCAACAAAATTGTGAAATCAATCACGACTATCACTAGGGTGAAAAAATCCAGTTAGATATTTGATCAATATATTCTTCTCCGTGGTTGATTTTTCACCCAAAATGCTACACACACAACGGTTGTGTGAAACTTTTTACACAACCGATCGCTACTCGTCCATTGTTATAATGGACGGTCCAGATTTGCTCAGGGAATAAATAAACTATTCACACGAATAGTTCATGTTGCGCTTGGAAAACTTACGATGATAATAGTAGTAGTAATAATTATAGTAATTAGTCATTAACTTTAGGATATCGAAAAATAGTCGAGGTGTGCGCAAGCTGACCTGAAGATCCGGTTATATCCGGTTAACACAAGCTATTGTAGTGGGAGTAGTTTGTTACCTGAGTGTGTGTATTACACTACCTGCACCCATAACAACTGTGAAAATGTCTCTCTCTTGGGCAAATTTACTTGATAGATTAGCGACGTAATCCGCCACGGCCTCAGCCACCTCCTCCTTCGTGGCCTACACATTCACCACCCCCTTCGCCATAGACATTCCGGACATGATACCAGATAAGACGAGAGTGAGAGCGAAAGAGAGCGTGAAGCGCAAAACCATCACGGCACCCTTTTAACTTCCTCTGTTTGGTTTCAAGGGAAAAGGAATGGAAGATGTGAATATGAGCAGGAGAAATATTGATAAAAGGAGAGTTAAAGTAATAAACTTCTTACTTCGACTGCTAATTGAGTTAAAAGTCAATATTAACTTTTTTTTTCAAAAGAAAAGTATATTCTTAACATTAGTCATCGGATGAGTCGTTATTTTCCAAACACCAATGAAATATTGTCACATTCATTAAAAAAAAATCTAGTAAGGTTGCATGCATTCATTAGGAGAGATGCTTGAAAGCAACTTCACATCAATATGTGTAAAATATTGATTATATTATTTAATGGCCTTGGGCCGCTGCAATGTGGTGCCCCAATACCCTTCTTCACCACACATTTTGTGAGGTATGTACAATTAGTAGTAAGCCCCTAGGGGTTCTAATTGAGCTAAACAAGTGTGGAATAGAGATTTCTCGCTTGATTGGGGCGTAAAGCAAACAAGGACCCATCCTACATCTTGCACACAATAGCCATGTAGTAAAAGTCTATATTGCAGGCCAGCTCAATTGTTAGCAATCTTGTGTCCCACAACATCTACGCGGGTTTACACCCCAATCCCATTCTCTAGACTAGATCGATAAAATAGAACTGCTCGTTATCAAGAAAAAGTAAAAAAAAATTGTATTGCATTTACTTCCTATTAGTGAGATGGAGATCGGTCTACATCGCTCCTTTGTGGTGGGTCTTCCATAAATGTGTGACGCGAAGGGCTCTAAATGTATGGTAGAGAAGCACTCTATAATTTTAGAACCAAATCTTTCATCAATTTCATTAACTCACCTTTCAAACTCTTGAGATCTTAAAACTGGTTAACGCACCTGAACATGCAGTAGTAAAGGTTGCCTACTTATTACCTCTCTCAGATGTCAAACCTAATGTTTCCTTAAAAAGTTTTGGGGGAATTCCGGTTCAGTGGCCATTGGGGCAAATAACTCTCAAGTCATGTACTAGTTTTTATGAAATTTCTCTGGATATGAAATGGAGAAAACTACTTCGTAATACATGAAAATGGCAACGTAAAAAGACTAATATACCCTCTTAGTATCATTCTGATTTCCTAGCAAAAAAGCACACCCACACGCACATATATAGATAAATACATATACAGAGGAGAGAGAGGGTGTGCGTGTGTGTGTGTGTGTGAGAGAGAGAGAGAGAGAGAGGAGGTTGGAGATGGTCTAAAGCTTCTAAGCATCTCCATCAGTATCGTTTCATCCTTGCCCCATTCCCGTCGTTGCCACACTTTGCTACAGTGACTCGATAAAGCCAGCGAGTCACTGTAGCATTCGGTTGTTTCTCTCTTTCTCTCTCTGACCTTCACAGACACTAGATCCGACATCGTTGATGTTTGGCTCCGTTATCGATTTATGGGTTGTAGTAAATCTAGGGTTTGAGGAATAAAAATGGTGTGTTTTTTGGGGGTGAATTGCAATATCAAATCTGTCCAAGTCATCGGTGTCGACATCTTCCAAAGTTGCTGACATTGATCTCTCTCAGTGTTTGTGTACAGTGTAAACGGGCCTGTGACAATTGCTCCTTCGATCCAAATAAGTTGCCCCATGTATGTCCCTAAGTTACCCCGTGTATAAACCTAAGTTGCTCCTTAAGTTGCCCCATGTATGAATTTAAGTTGCTTCGTGTATGAACTTAAGTTACCGCTGATTCAAGACAGGACGAAGGGGTATTTTTATCTTCAACACCATGTCTTGGGAATTATTGTTTTCCTTTTCGGGGCAATTCCAAAAAAGTGATCCATGAGTTGGTAATTTTTTACTCCTCTTACCACTAAAATACAATTCCCCCTAAAGTTTTTTTAGAAAATGGTTGATACAGATACAGATACAGACACGGGGCACTGCAATCATAGAAAATGTCTATAACAGACAAATAACACTACAATCATGGAAAGTGGGACACGGACATGGCAAGGGACACAGAGAAAAAAAAATGAGAACACAATTTTTGGTGTTACTGTCATGAATATGTATCCAGTGTCCACAACCAACAAAAGTTAAAGAAAACTAACACTGGTCACCATTGTATCGCAAATACCATGATACAATTTACGAAATAGGTTTGTTATATTATCAAAATTAACCCAAACGTGTCCCCAGGTGTCTCTCACTTGAGTCTTGGGGCATGCATGTTCCTTGCTTAAGAATTCCTAATATAATTGGCATGTCAACACAGCTATTCCTCCGTGTCTCAAAGCGTGTCCGAAACGCAGACAGGCGACGGCTACCCTTTGCAATGCATCGCCATTGCAGCATCTGTGGTTCATAGGGACCCTATAAATGGTAAATCATGTAGGATATGGGGTTTATATCTTTGAATCTTTGAGTAAAAAGAAGATCGATGGATCTTTGAGCGTTCAATACAACTTCAAGAGGTTTACAACATCAACTCAGTTAATCTCTAAGCAAAGTCCTTTGGTGGATTTCGGGAGGCAAACGGAAAGCTTGTGGATTCAAGGTAGCGGTGGTCAAGCACTGGGTGTGGTGAACGTGGATTCGGCAAGTAAGTCTTAGGGCAATTTGTGAGGATTTAGAATCATATGGTAAGATTACTTGTAACCGCATAATGTTTTATAGTGTTTGATTCCTTCGCGTGGTTTTTTCCCGTTTGGGGTTTTCCACGTATAACTTAGTGTTCATTATTTGTTTGCTTTTCGCTTGTGAGATTGATCTTGTTTATCGCATGGTGAATCGTTGATTGAGATTAAAACATAGCAAATATTTATAAGCCCAGGAGATCTAGGATTTTTCAATCTCTAAAAAGAGCAAGTCAGATGCAAGTAAGAAAAGAAACATTTTGCAATTCGTGGCTTTGTTTTGGTAGAAGTAGCATATCGTAGCATCTGATATTAGCTACGACTTCAATGATGGCTTAGCAAGCAGTTGTTGGTAGACATGTGTTGCAAATAATGCAGGGGCATCATTCACTCCATCACCCACCATGGCTGTTGGAGCTTCTTTCTAAAAGTTAGATATGATTTGTGCCTGTCTTTGGGAAGTAGACCGTCATGCACTACGCCCATAGCACCCGCTAGCTGTTCAAAAAAATTCATCTCCTCTCTTAGCAATTTATAAAAACATGAAGACAAATCAATGTTTGGAAGCAGCAATGCAGTTAGGAATATTTTGTTCAGAGTTGACAACTATTAAATCAATCTAAATGGGGGGCATATATGCTATTTTAGAGGATATAACCTGTAATAAAAATTAAACTATGTAGACCAAAGTGCAGTTTTAGAAAAATTTTGTGGGGACGTTGTTCCCCCTAGTGGTTTGCTGCAATTTGCCGCGGCTTGCAAAATACTATCTTGTATGCCAGCCAAATTTTGAAATTTCAGGGCTGACCCTTCACCTGTTTTTGTGCTTCTATGGCTGCCTCGTGGCTATCTCAGGTCAGCATTACAGTTTTGATGTTCATTGACTTCAGCTCGTTGATCGCTTCTCTTACACCAGTTCGACAACTATCAAAGAGGCTAAAAATTCCAGCTGGAGCCGCTCCCAAGAATATGTAACCAACGGACTTTCCTTCACCACAGTGACCTATGCTTGGAGCTGAAAATAGTTTGAAATGAGTCTAATGATAAGGTCAAACAGAACAAAGAAAAAGACGCAGAAGCAAATGCAGTAGGATTGGAGTCCACGAACAATTTCATGTTAAAAATAGAGCAAATTTCACTTTAATTGCCCGTGAGCTTTGGTCCACAAAACATGCAGCATTATGTGTTATGTGCTAGTTTCAAAATGTTGTGAAGGTAATCCTCCCTGAGCACAAATCACAACGGGGCAATCGAAGTTTACCCCTCAAAATAAAATACTCCCCCAGAGATAACACTTTCAATTGCATTACTGTAAATCTTGTTGTTTCAGAGTAAGATTGAAAGTATGGGTGAAGCTCTTCACCTGTCGCACACCTGGCTCTCAATGCAATTTTTTGGTTTCCAACATAGACATCCTTCCCATCAATTTTCCCATGAACCCCTGCTCCTCGAAAATTTTCAAATTCTTCCACTATTTCAAGTTTCACCTCGATGGAAAGCGTCTGTGCATAGTCAATAAGTGCAGCCACCATTGGATGACTTGATTTGCTCTCGATGCCTGAAACCCTTCAAAATAACAGATATGTTAGATTTTAGCATCCAGTAATGCATTACAAACTTTGTGACAGTCTGAAGTCTGAATTATTTCCTTTCTCAAAACTACGGGGTATCCTTTTTCTTTTTCGACTATAATCTATTTAATGAAGTACTAATAGTAATTACCAGTAAAGCAGTGTGTTCAGTGTAACTTCATTGGACACCGAATGAAAATCTGTGACCACGAATTCTCCTCTTGTAATTGTACCAGTTTTGTCGAAAGCCAAGATCTTTATCTTAGAGAGAGTTTCGAGATACTCTCCCCCTTTGATTAAAAGCCCAGAGGTTGCTGGCTTTGAAAATGTGCAGAAAGTGGCTACTGGTGTGGAGAGGATAAGTGCACACGGATAGGCACTTACCATAACCACCAACGCCAAGTGAAGCCAATGCCTTTTATTGTCAAGTCTTAGAACAAATGGAACTGCCACCAGACCAGCTGATACAATAACGACGGCTGCAATGCAATACAATAAATTGCCACAAAAAAAATCACAAGAAGAAACAGAGAAAATATTGGATGCACTCAAAGAAAGAAGCTGATCATAAACCAGAGAGTAGAATATGGATTACAGACAACATGGAAAAAGGACAGGTAAAACGAAAACATGCCCAATTCGGTACCTTTCTTTGAATACAGGTTTGCAGAATAGGTTTTAGAACTACTTTTTAAAACAAAAATCCCAATATCTTTTGATCTTATGTATTTGAAAAATTCTAACATTCGCCCGGGAAAAAGGTTTCAGAAACTGTTTGCCAAACAAGTTAACAAAAAGGATCCTTTATTCAAGCTCATATAGTTTGGCACTTTGTTATTTCTCTCCTCAGTTCCATCCGAAGCCATGCTAGTATTTGCAGAAACAAACAGATTCATAAGCACTGTCTAAGAATACTTGAGTAAATCAACCATATTTCTGCATAGCTTAATAGAAATGTATGCTCTTAAGCAGAAATTTACCAAGGCACTTCACAAAGCAAGCTCTGCTAGAGTACTTTTTACACCACAAAAGACAGCCATGGCTTTATTACTTACTGTAAAGCACGGACAAAGTTCTGGTTAATATACATCAATCCCCAAACAATATACACATAGACAAGTTCTACATGAGTGAGCATTGTTTGCCAAAATACATTTCCAGAGTACTACGCATTTTCATTTCTCTACAGAGAGAGAGAGAGAAAGAGAGAACATAGTCGCAGAAAAGATTTAGCCTGCACATGTGATTGGAAACTTACAGGGTTCAATCTTCAATCCCAGGGGAAAAAAACCCCTCCTTACATAGCCTTTACGGACTTACCTCATCCAATAATTTTGAACCCGGGATTGGGCAACTGCCCAAATAAGTTGGGTCCTACTAAATTGAGCAAAAGGAGTGATTGGTGTATTCCGCCAACAATGGGAATTCACTGACGATGGAAGATTGGGCAATGTACTGAGATCACATGAATCGAGAAGGCCATCATATCCCAATGAGAATTCATCTATGGCCTCTCCATTGCTATAATCCAAGTCCTGATGAGAAGATATGTCTTCAATGTTTTTCATATCTTTCAGTAACAAGGCATGACTATGAGAATTTTCGGAAACCGGTGACTTTCCATAGGGTGGAAAGAAAGTAATATTGGATTCAGGTGATGGAAGGCATCTTCGGGTAGAGAACCAGGATTTTGACGCATCCTTTGGATGGCTGGATGGTTAAAGCAGGAATGACGTTAGAATTTATCTAGTAGATACAAAATAATCAAGGAACCAGATTGAGAGCAATCTTACTCAGAGAACTGGAATGGTGTCAGAGGTGTCAAGTTGTGAGGATCACACATCTCAGTCTGTAATAAACCATCTTGGCTTGCAAACATCTCCAGCTTATCCTCAAATGAGCCTTTGAGTCTGAACACATCCTCAGTCATGCCATAGTCTGGAAAAGAAAAAAATTCAGAAACAAATTGACAGAATCCTGTATGAACAAAAGGAAAATTTTGAAATAATTTCCAACAAGGATAAACTTAGAGCAGAAATGTGTCTGAATTTATTTCTTAGTTGAATATATTATTGGGAGTTAGTTCAATCCTATTCTAGTGACTTACAAACGTAACATCTGCAGCAAATATGGTCTGGAAAACTGTTTTCCCTAAATCAAGGAATCAAATCGGATTTGAAACTGGAAATTAATCAATAAACTTAGAGTAGAACTGCGGCTGAATTAATTTCTTAGTTGAATAAATCACTGAGAGTTATAACATTCCTATTCCACTGACTTTCAAACGTAAAATCTGTAAAAATGACGGTCTGGAAAACTCTTTTCCCTAAATCATGGAATCTAAACGGAATCGAAACTGGAAATAAATCAATACTCCACCTATTCTCACACCTCCTCTTTGATTGTAGCACGGCTGGAATGCATGAGCCAATAACTAATCTCGCATCTCCTTTAAAGAAGTCCACCGCCGGAGCAACAGTATCGTCATGATGAGTTAGGAAAAATAATTGGGCTCAATAGGTACAGAAATTCAGTGAATTATGGAACCAAAGTACCAAAAGCAAAGCCTGCCTCTCATTCAAAGACGGCGTCAAGCATAACAAGTACAAGAATTTGGCACCGATCAAACCAAAAAAACCCCAAAAAAAAAAAGAGGGTACAAGAATCCAGCGAAATCAGCAAATAGAGTACTAGTTTTAAGCATGAAAATCGGACGACCGACCATGTCTCTGTCGCTTCTCTCACGATCGAGCATTTGCAAGAAGACGGCTTCAAGCGTACAAGAAATCGGCGAAACCACCACATAGAGTACCAATTTTATGCGTGAAAACCGGACGACCGTTGATGTCTCTATTGCTTCTCTCACGATCGAGAGCGTTTGCAAGAATAAAGAAAGATATCTAACCTACCCATACACAAACACCTGCAGGACCAAATGGAAAGGGAAAGCTCAGAGGGACTCCGAGTCCCTGTAGTGAGCTCCGAGTACCTGTAGTGAGCTAAAAGCACTGCAGTTTATAGCCCCAAAACGACGTCGTTTTGAGGGATTTACTACGTCGTTTTGAGACCCTAAATCCCCCAACGCCCAAAACTCTCCCAAATTTTTTCACGACGATGCTTTAGGTGGAAACGGCAACCATGGACGACAATAGACCAAAACAACTGTCTTGAGCACCACCACCGGCAACCACGATCCACTTCCCACCACCACCGGCGAGCACCACTACCCAACCCCAACACTCCCCCACCGCCGGCGACCACCCCCTGGCTTCTGGGCGCTCCGACCGCTGTTGCCCCCACCATGAAGGTCTCTCTCTCTCTCTCTCTCTCTCTCTCTCTCTCTGTGAAAAAAATCATAAATTGAGTTGCTAGGAAAAAAAAAAAAACCCCAAGTTCGAAAAGGGTTTCATCACAATTGTAGGAGACAAGGTGCGGTATACGGTTACTTTCGAATGCAGAAAAGCATCCAGAAAAAGTGTAGATTCAACCTATTGTGGATATAGCCAAAGCATATTTTGTCCATACACTGACATTTCTTATCCATTTTCTTGTGGTTTAACAGCTCTATGTATGCCTTTGTAGCTGATTACCTCTTTGAATTGAATTTGCATTCACTTGCAAAGAAAATTAGCTGATTACTTGATTGATGTGCCGCTGTGCATAGGATCGTATTAACAGTTTTTTCTTGTTTGTGCAAATCGAATTTGCAGATTTTCTGGGTGGCTGTTTTCGGGGCTGGAATGAGCGATTTTCTGGGTTGTTTACCAAGCTAAAATGGGCTGTTTTAGTGGAGTTTCTTGGCTGGTTTTATGGCTGAGTTTTGGGGTGGTTTCAGGGCTCAAATAGACTGATTTTTGGGAGCTGAAATGAAGCAGGTTTCAGGACTATTTTGGGGCTGAATTTGGAGTTAAATGGAGCTGTAACGGGCTATTCGGAACTGGAAATTTTATGGGTTGTTTTGCCGGGTTGTTTCGGAGTGAAATTGGGTTGCTTTCGGAGAGAAAATTGAGCTGTTCAGGACTGGTTTATGGAGCAGATTTTGGGGTTGCTTCGAGAGTTGAAATGCGCTTCGAAATGGCAGTGTGATGAGGTGCCGAAAATGGATGGAAGTGGAGAAAGGTGATGGTTAATATGAAGTGATGAGAATGAATAAAGTGTAAGCAAGTTGATCCATTGGGGAAAACCATGAGGGAAGGCTTGGTTAAACCATGAGGAAAGAGATTAAAGCTATTCCAGTGAATCAAAAGCCAAGAAAAATGATCGAGTTTGTAATATCAAGTTTTAGTTTTGCAATAACTTTGTATGTAATTGATAATTGTGATGTATCATGTAATGGCAGTTTTTTGTTGTTGGAATGCAGCTTCCATTCCCATGTATTTGTCCCATGCTTTGGTTCATTCCACAAGCTTTGTCCGTATCCATATCGTGTCGTGTCCTATTGAGTTTTTGGCACATAATGAAAGCTTTCATTCCCATGGTTTGTATGAGATGCGTTTGCTAAAAAATTGCAGGATACGTATGTTATCTTTTGTTGGAAGTAGTATCAAGTATGCTCTTGGCTATGTTGCTATCAATGTATGTTGGTGTTTCAAAGGAGGAGTTTATGGTTTTATTTTCAGACTTTGATCTGTTTAGGCTCAATGTTAGAGAGAATTGGACACTCTCTAGTAAGCGGATGCCTTCTCAAAGAACCGGGTTTTGGGCATTCAGTATTAACCCTGTCTAATAGCTCCAGTTGCTCAGGCAAATGGAGTTCACGCATTATTTTTGCACCGTAGGAATTCCGAAAACAAAACCACCGACAAAACTTGCAACACAAATGACTAGAGTAATTACAAGCAAAAAAATCTGCACCAATTGCAACACCAATCACACGCACGCACACACACACACATGCTCGAAACTTATCCAATCACCACAATTCATTTCGGGTTTTTTCCAACCAATGTTCCGCTTACATAGTACACCACTTGCAATTTTCCCGACCATAGTGTTGGTAGAGTTCATTAATATACCATATACAAAAAATACATGGGAACCGGTACTCTGTGGTTGTGATTAAGAAGAAACCCAAACATTCAACAAGAAATGTAGGCACAATGCAAACCACTCACAACACAAACACCACATTCAGTACAGAAAAGGCCGACAATCGTCTCGCGCATTGGAAAAATAACAGGACAATGAAAGGAAGCCGCAATAAATAAAACATCATATTTGCTCAAAACTTGTATAAATCAGAAGGTAGTTATGAAATCTGGAGAGAAAAAACCCCTAATTGGAGCGGCTTGCCCTAATCTTATGAAATGTGGGTGGGGGGGGGGGGGGGGGGTGTGGTGTGGGAACCTAACTTTTGTGTGTTTTTTTCAAAAAAATTAAATGTAGATTAGTGGAGAGGAAAGTGAGAGAGATAAACCTGAGGAGATCGACGGCCAATTGAGTCCGGTGTTGGTGGTGGAACCACGGTGGTGCAGCGGCCGTCGGTGGTGGTTTAGGAGGAGAGATGGACGAGAGATAATATCTGTTTAGGAGGAGAAATTAGGTCAAGAGAGAGGAGAGATGCTGGTGGTGCGTCGGTGGAGTTTGCACAGCTTTTATGGGCTATCGTCGTCCGTTTCCATCTCAGCCCTGAAGCATCGTGAAATTTGGGGGAGTTCTGAGCTTTGGGGGATTAGGTCTCAAAACAACGTAGTTTTGTTATATTGCTGGAATACCCAAATCCCCCAAAACGGCGTCGTTTTGTAGGCTGCAAACTGCAGGCTTTTATCTCGCTGCCGGGATTCGGAGTCCAGCTCAGAGGACATTAATATAAATTCACACAATGCCTTGGCTTACCCGATTAGAATCTTTCTTTTATTACAAGTGTATTGAAATCCAACAGTTGAAGCAAAACCAAGCTTCATATTCTTCCTCTCTACCTCTTTGCCTTCTTCCCCACCTCTGTGAATATGGCTTCCCAACAGTCATCGAAGTTAGTCCTGCTTCTCCTACCAATTTACCTCGTTGTCCTCAACTTGTCCTTTATCCCAGTTTACGCCCTTAACATTGATATTCAAGCCAGTTCTGGCCTCTCTGGTTAGTTAACTCTTCCGGAAAATTCTTCATCATTTGTTTTTCCTTCATTAATGTATGTACTTATTTTTTATACTCCTCATTATGATTTTCCTTTTTCGGATATTCTATAGAGTAAAGAGTGCAGCAAAAAATGCAAATCAAAGTTCTGCTATGGTACGTAGCTTATAATTTTGGTTTTAAGCCCTGTTTGGTTGCAATTTTCATATTGATTTCCTTCATTTTAGAAGACAGAGATTTACATATTAATTGACTGAAGATTGGTTTCTTAGATTATTATTATTAATTTTTTTGTAAAAATAACTTATTTTTCAGAAAGCACAATAAAGATTAATATTCTAGACAATATTACCAGAATAACAAATTAGGTACAAGAACCATCAGTGGTTGTGCTTTTAAAATAGTTTGTTTCACAAGAAAATTGGTTAGCACTCACATTTTTGCTATCTGCACTCATCTTCTTTGTCTTTATTCCGTATGAATGTACAGCATTACCGACTTATGTGTGAAAAAGTAAACGAATGGAAATGTTATATTTGAAATTCACATGGATAAACATAGAAAAAACAATGTGAATATAAACAGGGGTGGAATTAGAATTTCATATATGCAGGGGCATACGAACAACAAAATTTTAAGGTTCAGAGTATAGAAAAAGGTTAATGTTAAATTAATACCTGGTAGAGAGAGAAATTGAGGTGATTGGTGAGTTTTTCTTTTTGTAGTCTCCAAGAGAGATGAGTGGTGAGCCTGTTGTCCGAAAGAAGAATGAAACAGGAGAGAAATTGATCCAATTTTGTAGGAGTAACTCCTAAATACAGTTCTTTTTTCACATACGAGACAAATTATGGAGACCAACATGTTAATTAGTCTTGACTCTTGTTATTATTATGTAAAAAATCCTTGGTAATTATAGATTTTTCCCAATTGGGAATCACCCCCCTCCATAACCCACCTTTATTCCCATCTTTGAATACAAGATAGTAGAGTTCAGAAATCACTACCATTTTTAAAACTTCTCTAAAATTTGTTTTGGGAAATAGAATTTTAATTTACATGTTAATCCTTCATTGGGTTGTTTAATTTGTATTTTTGTGGTAATAACTTAATTTGTGATTGAGTTTAACAATGGCAGTGCCTCCATTTCTAATATATGAAAAGTACTGTGGGCTTCTATACAGTGGATGTCCATGGGAGAAGCCATGTGATGGCCTTGATGCTTGTTGCATGAAACATGATGCCTGCATAGGAGCTAAGAACAGTAAGTCCACCAAAATTAATCATAATTATTTGTTTTTGTGTTGAGTTTTTTGACAAAACATGTCACGTTACAATGAAATAATGCAATACTCAGGATCAAAGGGCGAAAGATTTCGTTTGTCATAAGAAAATCATATACTCCCTTGTTCTATCCCTATTTGTTTGCTCGTTACCAAATCGTGAAAGTATAATTTATTACTTTAAAGGGGTATAATTGAAATTTTGCCTTTTTGGCGGTTTTCTAATTATGGAAAATTTCAAATAATTTGGGACGGTCCAAAAATGAATATGTGAGCAAATAAAATGGGATAGAGGGAGTATGAAATTGTGGAATACCAGCCTCACCAATTTTTTTTAACACCGAAAAATGGGAATTTATTAATCAAATGTAAGATTACAAAAGATTATAAGGACAAGAGCACATCGACATCAAAGTGCGAGTAAGAAAACATCCCAATGAGATTGACATCCCACACTCGCAGCAATCATGTGAATCATAATCAGAAGTCAACCAAAACAAAGTAAACAATTACAGAGAAACATAATCCGAGCCATGACCAGTACAACATGCTCAGCCATAAAGTTCACAAAAAAGTCCACAATCAAAAACTGGCTCTGCCCTAGCTAGACTGCCCCTAGTGTGATGAAAGTCCCTCCTTAATTAATCTTCCTAAATTGACATAAATCCTAAGTTCAAAGACCAACTTATGGGATCAATATTGCTTGAAAGATGTATTAAAGTGGAGGGAAAGTCTATAATACACACTCTTTAAAAGTGTGTATCATATGCACCAATTATATGACTCATATTGTGCCACTTCATAGTATTTGGTATATAATTTTTTTTTCATTCTAAAAACTCATAACTTTTTTTTTTTGAAAGGCAAAAAATTTATTGATCTTTGAAAACAAATTACAAAGATTAAAAGGAACCTAGACAGCTTCAAGCTGGAGCAAGAGAAAACCCACAAGGGGAAACAACAACTCCAACAATCACAAGCCAACAAGGATCTCAAGGGAAAACGATAACACACCAAAGTTGGCAAGAAACCAACAAAGAAAACACCCAAAACCCAAAAGGGGCACACCCAAGCCTAAACATCAAGACAACACCCGAAACGACACCTAAGAGTCAATCGTTATGTTGGAGATCATGCGCTTTAGCCCTTTCCTCATCTTCAGCTTCCATAATCGCTAATCGTTGAGTGAGATCCTTCTCGTCCCCCGAATAGCTAAGGCCCATCATCTTGTTAAGGCACCAAACAGCTTGAGCCTCGTTTAGATGAGTCATGTTGATGCCTACAGAAGAGATTGGTAAAGCAGCAACGGCAACAGCTAATCTAATCAGAGCGCAACTTTGCTTCTTTTTTCCACTTTTCTTCTTGGATTTAGGAATGCCTAGCATGTTCTCTATCGACTTCTGCTTTAATTTTCCTTTCTCTGCATCCTTAGTCACCTCAATTGGATTGAGATCAACAACTAACTGTAGACCTTCAACTTCCTTGTCATTCAAAAAACCTACTTCCGAAAGATTATAAAAGCCTTCATCAAGTTCTGCTCGCTCTGTAACTGTGCCAATATCCAAAGGTCCATCTTCTAAGCAAGGAAAATTATCCCTTGCAATAATAGTTCCATCAGCCAATGATTGGGATGTATCCTTAGTATTAATTTCGGCCTCAATAGGTTCAGAGAAGGCCACTAACTGATTATCCCCTTCAAGATTAGTCTCCTTGGGCTTAGAATCAGCCCCACCACTTGCTAAATCACAGTGGGTTTCACTCCCTTGTCCTACGATCAATTAGTTTAGGATTCGTAACTTTTCAGTAATAGGATTCGTAACATTTTCACTATGATTCATAACATTTTGGTGAATCTCGTAACTTTTGTATCAACAATAGAATTCATAATGTTTAGGATGCGTAACATTTTTACTATGATTCATAATATTTTAGTGTGTCACGTAACTTTTCCGTGCAGATGACTATTTAAGCACAGAGTGCAACCAGGACTTATTAGACTGCATCACAACGTTCAAGAGATCAGGAGGGAAGACATTCAAAGGGAGCACTTGCTCAGTTGGTGAGGTTACCAATGTCATCACCGTCGTCATTGACGCTGCTTTGCTTGCCGGAAGATTCCTCCACAGGCCTTGATTTTCATAAGTATTTTTTTTAGGAGAAAAAGTGGTTTGTAAAAAGAGAGAGAGAGAGACCCCTTACCCATTTAAAAGCATGAGTGTGTGCGCTTTTTGTGCGTGTCGCTGTTAATCACAGGTTAGCCTGTGTCCTGCGATTTAGGGCTTTGTCCCTCCTAAGATTTCAAGTTCGAAACCATATGGAGCTTCGCTATAGCTTTAATTGGATCCCTCCAATGGGCAATGGGATTGGTTACTCAGGATCAGTCGAGGTGCACTTAACCTAGTTCAGACACTTGAGTTATAAAAAACTTTGTGCAACTGTGTGAGTGTCTACTTTGTTTTTGTAAGGGAAAAAAAAGGAGTACCCTTTTCTTGTAAAGGAAATAAGGTTCAGTTTATCATACATGCAATAACTAAAATGTTACTAATATTTAGCAATCTTGATTCGATTGAAAAGAATAAATGTTATTTTTTCTCTTTCCTTTCGAACTTGCTAAATGATAAAGCCCTTGATTGCCTTGATCTTCTTTGATTTTCTTCCACCTAAAAGTGCACTCCCTCAATTACATAATATTGATTTCCTTTCACTTTCTAAACAGACACTCTAGAAATAAAAATAAATAAAATACAACTCGATAAATGGGGATACAAATAAATATGTGTTTTTGTCTTAGAAGTTGCCAACACAAAGAGACCGTGGCCTGTGGTCCTAACAAGTAAGATCATAAAAAAAATTAACATAATTTCTCCTACAATAACACCTTAATATGTCACTATTAAGAACAACTACGAGAACAAGAACAACTTGCAAATAACAAATCAACAAATGAGCACGCGAAAACGTGCGAAGCACGTGCATTACACTAGTATACAGAAAAAGAGACAAGTTAGAGAGAGAGAGAGGGGTATGAGCCTGAGATTAGTTCAGCTGGTTAGTGAGTTTGCTCTCAGCACAACTGATCAAGATTTGATTCTTAGGGTTAGGCCGCAAAAAAGTAATTTCTCGTAAATTCTTCAGTACTCCGGCGTAATTGGCCTGCCTAAGATCGGACCAAAGAGGGGATCGGTTTGATGTATGTGTAAGCTGATCCGGACATTCCCTACCATGGTAAAAAAGAAAGAAAGAGAGAGTCTGGACAGACAGACCACTGGTAGAAGATTCGGCTTCGTTCTTTTGGACTTAACTTAAATTTGAAATTTTTGTTCTTATTTGAATTTTTTTTTCGTATTTGTTACTTCTGCGCCAAATTTTTGCTTAAATTTTAAAAAATGCAAAAAAAATTTAAATAAAGACAAAAAAATTCAGATTTAATTTAAGGCCAAAAGAACGCACAAACTCCTAACTTTTTAGTGAAATAATTTCAAGCTCAATCGTAAAATTTATTCAAATCGTTTCCTTTGTAGAGCTTTGACAAATAGAATAATTTGTGCAGAAAAAAAACAAGTCCAGCGGCATAACCCATTGATCAAATGACATTTTTATGACGAACTTTATTTTCAAAAATCACGTTTGCCGTTTGTTTTTTTTTTTTGAGAATAATATTCTTCAACTGGTGAGTTATTGATGTGCAATAAAGTTGAATCTTTGCATTTATGATCTACTCGTTGAACTCAACAAATTGGACTGTATTGATCAAATCTTATTTTGGGTTCCGTATAAGTTCTGTTTTGCTTCATTCAGACACCACCCCACAATGAAAACACCATCTCCAGCAAGGTTTTCTCTCTCTTTCAAATTTGACCCTCCGTCCCGATTTGTTTGTTCAATCTCGGGTTTTCAACTAATTAAGACAACTAAATCTAATTCATTGATTTGAAAATTTACATAATCTCATCTATTAATTTTGAAATTTGACAGTCAATTTGGGACATCCATAAGTCAAAAAAGGGGGACAAACAAATTGGGACGGGGCAATATATGAGTAGCATCCATCAAATATGTGTTACTTATTTTTTGAATTAAAGGTGATGTATTATGAGAGAATGACTTGTCTCGTAAAACGAGAAATAAGTACTTAAAAAATAAGAACCTTAGCGAAACCGCATTGTAAGATGTGATTTGATATCTGAAAATTTTGTTAAAATACACAATTAAGGTAGCAAAATACAAAAACTTAATATAACAACTCGATTTAAAGAGTCTGTTGGAGTGAATTGCTATAAAATTTGATTCTTAAAATTAGATTAAGCTTCTTCTTTTTTCAAAAAATGAGAAGATTGTATTATTATTAATAAACGCTCAGTGACACTTACAAAATGGAAATCATTACAAAGAACTTGAACAAACCCAAACTAATCGTCGAACGAATAAAAACGAATAAATCACAGGACAATCGATTTCTTTCATCCTAATCCAGGCATGGCCTGACACAACAGTATTTGCCTCAATTCTAAAAAATCCAAAATCTCCCTTTTGATTTCGACAAATGCAGTGTCCTCCCTTTACTTTGCAAAAGTATTTGCCTCAATTCTCCACTTTCGTCAAGTTAACACTAAAGTCATGCCTTTTGTATAATAAGTGATTGAATCGCCCTTGAAATACTACTTGGTAAACTGTAAACCAAGTCATACAGGTTATCTATTATTTACTATTTTTGTCATAGTCTCTTTTCTCGTCTCTGTTGATAGAATCCACAAAGTAATTCGAATTCAGAGATCTAGGAAAAATTCTTTAAAAAAATAACATTTATTCTTTTCAATCGAATCAAAATTGCTAAATATTAGTAACATTTTAGTTATTGCATGTATGATAAACTGCACCTTATTTCCCTTGCAAGAAAAGGGTACTCCTTTTTTTTCCCTTACAAAAACAAAGTAGACACTCACACAGTTGCACAAAATTTTTTATAACTCAAGTGTCCGAACTAGGTTAAGTGCACCTCGACTGGTCCTGAGTAACCAATCCCACTGCCCATTGGAGGGATCCAATTAAAGCTATAGCGAAGCTCCATATGGTTTCGAACTTGAAACCTTAGAAGGGACAAAGCCCTAAATCACAGGACACAGGCTAATCTGTGATTAACAGCGACACACACAGAAAGCACACACACTCATGCTTTTAAATGGGTAAGGGGTCTCTCTCTCTCTCTCTCTTCTTCTTTTTTTTTTTTTTTTTTACAAACCACTTTTTCTCCTAAAAAAAATACTTATGAAAATCAAGGCCTGTGGAGGAATCTTCCGGCAAGCAAAGCAGCGTCAATGACGACGGTGATGACATTGGTAACCTTACCAACTGAGCAAGTGCTCCCTTTGAATGTCTTCCCTCCTGATCTCTTGAACGTTGTGATGCAGTCTAATAAGTCCTGGTTGCACTCTGTGCTTAAATAGTCATCTGCACGGAAAAGTTACGTGACACACTAAAATATTATGAATCATAGTAAAAATGTTACGAAGCCTAAACATTATGAATTCTATTGTTGATACAAAAGTTACGAGATTCACCAAAATGTTATAAATCCTAGTGAAAATGTTACGAATCCTATTACTGAAAAGTTACGAGTTTTTAGAAAGAAAAAAAAATTACTGTAAATACCAAATACTATGAAGTGGCACAATATGAGCCATATAATTGGTGCATATGATGCACACTTTTAAAGAGTGTGTGTTGTAGTCTTTCCCTCCACTTTAATGCATCTTTCAAGCAATATTGATCCCATAAGTTGGTCTTTGAACTTAGGATTTATGTCAATTTAGGAAGATTAATTAAGGAGGGACTTTCATCACACTAGGGGCAGTCTAGCTGGGGCAGAGCCAGTTTTTGGTTGTGGACTTTTTTGTGAACTTTATGGCTGAGCATGTTGTATTGGTCATGGCTCGGATTATGTTTCTCTGTAATCGTTTACTTTGTTTTGGTTGATTTCTGATTATGATTGACATGATTGCTGCGAGTGTGGGATGTCAATCTCATTGAGATGTTTTCTTACTCGCACTTTGATGTCGATGTGCTCTTGTCCTTATAATCTTTTGTAATCTTACATTTGATTAATAAATTCCCATTTTTCGCTGTTAAAAAAAATTGGTGAGGCTAGTATTCCACAATTTCATACTCCCTCTATCCCATTTTATTTGCTCACATATTCATTTTTGGACCGTCCCAAATTATTTGAAATTTTTCATAATTAGAAAACCGCCAAAAAGGCAAAATTTCAATTATACCCCTTTAAAGTAATAAATTATACTTTCACGATTTGGTAACGAGCAAACAAATAGGGATAGAACAAGGGAGTATATGATTTTCTTATGACAAACGAAATCTTTCGCGCTTTGGTCCTGAGTATTGCATTATTTCATTGTAACGTGACATGTTTTGTCAAAAAACTCAACACAAAAACAAATAATTATGATTAATTTTGGTGGACTTACTGTTCTTAGCTCCTATGCAGGCATCATGTTTCATGCAACAGGCATCAAGGCCATCACATGGCTTCTCCCATGGACATCCACTGTATAGAAGCCCACAGTACTTTCCATATCTTAGAAATGGAGGCACTGCCATTGTTAAACTCAATCACAAATTAAGTTATTACCACAAAAATACAAATTAAACAACCCAATGAAGGATTAACATGTAAATTAAAATTCTATTTCCCAAAACAAATTTTAGAGAAGTTTTAAAAATGGTAGTGATTTCTGAACTCTACTATCTTGTATTCAAAGACGAAAATAAAGGTGGGCTATGGAGGGCCGGGGCACCCCAATTGAGAAAAATCTATAATTACGAAGGATGTTTTACATAATAATAACAAGAGTCAAGACTAATTAACATGTTGGTCTCCATAATTTGCCTCGTATGTGACAAAAGAACTGTATTTAGGAGTTACTCCTACAAAATTGGATCAATTTCTCTCAATGTTTATTTCTTCTTTCGGACAACAAGCTCACCACTCATCTCTCTTGGAGACTACAAAAAGAAAAACTCACCAATCACCTCAATTTCTCTCTCTACCGGGTATTAATTTAACATTAACCTTTTTCTATACTCCTGAACCTTAAAATTTTGTTGTTCGTATGGCCCCTGCATAGATGAAATTCTAATTCTACCCCTGTTTATATTCACATTGTTTTTTTCTATTTTTATCCATGTGAATTTCAAATATAACATTTCCATTCGTTTACTTTTTCACACATAAGTCGGTAATGCTGTACATTCATACGGAATAAAGACAAAGAAGATGAGTGCAGATAGCAAAAATGTGAGTGCTAACCGATTTTCTTGTGAAACAAACTATTTTAAAAGCACAACCACTGATGGTTCTTGTACCTAATTTGTTATTTTGGTAATATTGTCTAGAATATTAATCTTTATAGTGCTTTCTGAAAAATAAGTTATTTTTACAAAAAAAATTAATAATAATAATCTAAGAAACCAATCTTCAGTCAATTAATATGTAAATCTCTGTCTTCTAAAATGAAGGAAATCAATATGAAAATTGCAACCAAACAGGGCTTAAAACCAAAATTATAAGCTACGTACCGTAGCAGAACTGTGATTTGCATTTTTTGCTGCACTCTTTACTCTATAGAATATCCGAAAAAGGAAATCATAATGAGAAGTATAAAAAATAAGTACATTAATGAAGGAAAAACAAAATGATGATGAATTTTCCTGAAGAGTTAACTAACCAGAGAGAGGTCGGAACTGGCTTGAATACCAATGTCAGTGGCGTAAACTGGGATAAAGGAAAAGTTCAGGACAACGAGGTAAATTGATAGGAGAAGCAGGACTAACTTCGTTGACTGTTGGGGAGCCATATTCACAGAGGCGGGGAAGAAGGCAAAGAGATAAAGAGGAAGAATATGAAGCTTGGTTTTGCTTAAACTGTCTTATTTCAATACAGTGGTTATAAAAGATACTAGCCTGGTAAGCCAAGGCATTGTGAGAATTTACATTAATGCCCTCTGAGCTTTTCCTTTCCGTTGTTAGGTATCTTTCTTTACAGAAAGTCTAGGGTCTAGGGTCACAGCATGAAATGAGGTGTTAACTGCACGCCTTTTGAGACTTACTCCGGATCCCAAAAAATATAGAAAAATATGCATAAATTTTAAAATAATATTTTATGGGACCTTGTAAAAAATCAGCTCTAACGGATATCGGTAAATATATTTTTCGGAATTCGTAAGAACGAAACTGTTTAGTTTTGCAGTTTCGTCCCTATAAATTCAAAAAACATATCTACTGATATCCGTTAAAGCTGATTTTTTGGCAGGATCCCATAAAATATTATTTTAAAATTTATGAATATTTTTCTATTTTTTTTGAGGTCTGGAGTGACCTCAATAGACGTGCTGTGGACGGTCACCGCGAATTGCATGCGGTGACCGTAGTCCTGCTGCTTTCTTTATTCTTGCAAACGCTCGATCGTGAGAGAAGCGATATAGACATCGACGGTCGTCCGGTTTTCACGCATAAAATTGGTACTCTATTTGGTGATTTCGCCGATTTCTTGTACGCTTGACGCCGTCTTCTTGCAAATGCTCGATCGTGAGAGAAGTGACAAAGACATGGCCGGTTGTCCGGTTTCCATGCTTAAAATTGGTACTCTATTTGCTGATTTCGCCGGATTCTTGTACCCTTTTTTTTTTTTTTTGGGTTTTTTTTTGGTTTGATCGGCTCCGAATTCTTGTACTTGTTATGCTTGACGCCGTCTTTGAACTAGAGGCAGGCTTTGCTTTTGGTACTTCGGTTCCATAATTCACTGAATTTTTGTACCTGTTGAGCCCAATTATTTTTCCTAACTCATCATGACGATACTGTTGCTCCGGCGGTGGACGTCTTTAAAGGGGATGCGAGATCAGTTATTGCCTCACCGCATTCCGGCCAATCTACAATCAGAGAGGAGGTGTGAGAATAGGTGAAGTATTGATTTATTTCCAGTTTCGATTCCGTTTAGATTCCATGATTTAGGGAAAAGAGTTTTCCAGACCATCATTTTTACAGATTTTACCTTTGAAAGTCAGTGGAATAGGAATGTTATAACTCTCAGTGATGTATTCAACTAAGTAATTAATTCAGCCGCAGTTCTACTCTAAGTTTATTGATTAATTTCCAGTTTCGAATCCGATTTGATTCCTTGATTTAGGGAAAGCAGTTTTTCAGACCATATTTGCTGCAGATGTTATGTTTGTAAGTCACTGGAATAGGATTGAACTAACTCCCAATAATGTATTCAACTAAGAAATAAATTCACACACATTTCTGCTCTAAGTTTATCCTTGTTGAAAATTATTTCAAAATTTTCCTTTTGTTCATACTGGATTCTGTCAATTTGTTTCTGAATTTTTTTCTTTTCCAGACTATGGCATGACTGAGGATGTGTTCAGACTCGAAAGCTCATTTAAGGATAAGCTGGAGATGTTTGCAAGCCAAGATGGTTTATTACAGACTGAGATGTGTGATCCTCACAACTTGACACCTCTGACACCATCATTCCAGTTCTCTGAGTAAGATTGCTCTCAATCTGGTTCCTTGATTATTTTGTATCTACTAGATAAATTCTAACGTCATTCCTGCTTTAACCATCCAGCCATCAAAAGGATGTGTCAAAATCCCGGTTCTCTACCCGAAGATGCCTTCCATCACCTGAATCCAATATTAATTTCTTTCCACCCTATGGAAAGTCACCGGTTTCCAAAAATTCTCATAGTCATGCCTTGTTACTGAAAGATATGAAAAACATTGAAGACATATCTTCTCATCAGGACTTGGATTATAGCAATGGAGAGGCCATAGATGAATTCTCATTGGGATATGATGGCCTTCTCGATTCATGTGATCTCAGTACATTGCCCAATCTTCCATCGTCAGTGAATTCCCATTGTTGGTGGAATACACCAATCACTCCTTTGCTCAATTTAGTCGGACCCAACTTATTCGGGCAGTTGCCCAATCCTAGGTTCAAAATTACTGGATGAGGTAAGTCGACAAAGGCTATGTAAGGAGGGGGTTTTTTCCCCTGGGATTGAAGATTGAACCCTGTAAGTTTCCAATCACATGTGCAGGCTGAACCTTTTCTGCGACTATGTTCTCTCTTTCTCTCTCTCTGTAGAGAAATGAAAATGCACAGTACTCTGGAAATGTATTTTGGCAAACAATGCTCACTCGTGTAGAACTTGTCTATGCGTATTTTGTTTGGGGATTGATGTATATTAACCAGAACTTTGTCCGTACTTTACAGTAAGTAATAAAGCCATGGCCTGCTGTCTTTTGTGGTCTAAAAAGTACTCTAGCAGAGCTTGCTTTGTGAAGTGCCTTGGTAAATTTCTGCTTAAGAGCATACATTTCTATTAAGCTATGCAGAAATATGATTGATTGGCTCAAGTATTCTTAGACAGTGCTTATGAATCTGTTTGTTTCTAGAAATACTGGCATGGCTTCGGATGGAACTGAGGAGAGAAATAACAGAGTGTCAAACTATATGAGCTTGAATAAAGGATCCTTTTTGTTAACTTGTTTGGCAAACAGTTTCTGAAACCTTTTTCCCGGGCGAATGTTAGAATTTTTCAAATACATAAGGTCAAAAGATATTGGGATTTTTGTTTTAAAAAGTAGTTCCGAAACCTGTTCTGCAAACCTGTATTCAAAGAAAGGGACCGAATTGGGCATCTTTTCGTTTTACCTGTCCTTTTTCCATGCTGTCCGTAAACCATATTCTACTCTCTGGTTTATGATTATCTTCTTTCTTTGAGTGCATCCAATATTTTCTCTGTTTCTTCTTGTGATTTTTTTTGTGGCAATTTCTTGTATTGCATTGCAGCCGTCATTATTGTATCAGCTGGTTTGGTGGCAGTTCCATTTGTTCTAAGACTTGACAATAAAAGGCATTGGCTTCACTTGGCGTTGGTGGTTCTGGTGAGTGCGTATCCGTGTGCACTTATCCTCTCCACACCAGTAGCCACTTTCTGCATGCTTTCAAAGCCAGCAACCTCTGGGCTTTTAATCAAAGGGGGAGAGTATCTCAAAACTCTCTCTAAGATAAAGATCTTGGCTTTCGACAAAATTGGTACAATTACAAGAGGAGAATTCGTGGTCACAGATTTTCATTCGGTGTCCAATGAAGTTACACTGAACACACTGCTTTACTGGTAATTACTATTTGTACTTCATTAAATAGATTATAGCCGAAAAGGAAAAAGGATACCCCGTAGTTTTGAGAATGGAATTAATTCAGACTTCAGACTGTCACAAAGTTTGTAATGCATTACTGGTTGCTAAAATCTAACATATCTGTTATATTGAAGGGTTTCAGGCGTCGAGAGCAAATCAAGTCATCCAATGGTGGCTGCACTTATTGACTATGCACAGACGCTTTCCATCGAGGTGAAACCTGAAAGAGTGGAAGAATTTGAAAATTTTCGAGGAGAAGGGGTTCATGGGAAAATTGACGGGAAGGATGTTGGTAGGTCGTTTTTCACACCAAAAATAAATAATTAAAACTGAGCGAAAATCTCAATTCAAACAGGATAGTGGTTTAAGTCCAAGTATCGTACCACGAGGATCAAGAGGCTAAGTTGTTGTATTTCTAAAATTAATTCCTAATTCAATTCAATTCAAGAATGATTGGATTTTGATTAACTAAAATTATCTAAGTAATTAAAAGCAAGAGAGATGTTTGATTTCAAATATGGGAAAGGTCTTAGGGTTTCGAATCCACTCTAACTTCGTAACCAAACGATTATGTTAATTTAAGAAACCGACTACCAAAACGACATTGATTCACTAAAAACTACAAGCCCTAGTAATATCGCCAAGAAAATTGCATGTGATTGAAAACCGGACATAATCTATCTTCGGTTGGCACGAATCGTCTTCGATTTTATAACTAATTAATCTAAGCACGATTCGTCTTTCCTAGGCATAGATTATTCTAATTTTCAATTTCATGCACAAAGAATATCGGTGTATAACTATGTATTTGCAATCACAGAAAACAAATACATAATACTAGATTGGAAGAATAACAGTGAATCATAAAAACAAATCTCAATGTTATACAACCATCGTTTCGGCAATCGAAATCTAAAATCAACATAAAAACATAGTTACTTGGTTAGGGTCTACACCCTAAGAAAGATGATTAGTTGGTCATGGCTCAAAGAGGATCAGAAGACGTTGGGTTAATCTCCATGGTCAACAGCAGCATGTTGCCCGTTGCCTCCCACGTTGTCAGCCGTTCCCGCGTCAGATTTTCTTTCCACGGCCAAGAGCTGCTGCTTTCTTTTTTCGTTTTTCTTTTCCCCGGCCAGATCATCACAAGTCAGTAGGTTTTCTTGGTTATATAGGAATTGGATGGATTAATCACACAAAGACCCCTTGGACTTTTCTGCAATGATAAAATCATCCAACTCTTAATTTTTCCGCACTTTTGTCCCCGAACTTCTTTTAACTTCTGTTTTTACTCAAAATCTTGGACAACGGGCTCGAACAACATATAAACATAAAAAGGACAAAATAATTATAAAGTAACAAGAATAGACGACTAATAAATGTAGTTTGGAGGGCCAAAATATATATATTTTGGCACTTATCAGATGTCCATGTTGGAAACCAAAAAATTGCATCGAGAGCCAGGTGTGCGACAGGTGAAGAGCTTCACCCATACTTTCAATCTTATTCTGAAACAAGATTTACAGTAATGCAATTGAAAGTGTTATCACTGGGGGAGTATTTTATTTTGAGGGGTAAACTTCGATTGCCCCGTTGTGATTTGTGCTCGGGGAGGATTACCTTCACAACATTTTGGAAACTAGCACATAATGTTGCATGTTTTGTGGACCAAAGCGCACGGGCAATCAAAATGAAATTTGCTCTATTTTTAACATGAAATTGTTCATGGACTCCAATCCTACTGCATTTGCTGCTACGTCTTTTCTTTGTCGTATTCGACCTTATCATTAGACTCATTTCAAACTATTTTCAGCTCCAAGCATAGGCCCCTGTGGTGAAGGAAAGTCCGTTGGTTACATATTCTTGGGAGCGGCTCCAACTGGAATTTTTAGCCTCTCTGATAGTTGTCAAACTGGTGTAAGAGAAGCGATCAACGAGCTGAAGTCAATGAACATCAAAACTGTAATGCTGGCCTGAGATAGCCACGAGGCAGCCATAGAAGCACAAAAACAAGTGAAGGGTCAGCCCTGAAATTTCAAATTTTGGCTGGCATACAAGATAGTATTTTGCAAGCAATGGCAAATTGCAGCAAGCCACTAGGGGGAACAACGTCCCCATAAAATTTTTCTAAAACTGCGCTTTGGTCTACATATTTTAATTTTTATTACAGGTTATATCCTCCAAAATAGCATATATGCCCCCATTTAGATTGATTTAATAGTTGTCAACTCTGAACAAAATATTCCCGACTGCATTGCTGCTTCCAAACATTGATTTTTCTTCGTGTTTTTATAAATTGCTAAGAGATGAGATGAATTTTTTTGAATAGCTAGCGGGTGCTATGGGCGTAGTGCATGACGGTCTACTTCCCAAATGCTAAGAGAGGAGATGAATTTTTTTGAACAGCTAGCAGGTGCTATGGGCGTAGTGCATGACGGTCTACTTCCTAAAGACAAAGGCACAAATCATATCAAACTTTTAGAAAGAAGCTCCAACAGCCATGGTGGGTGTCACGACCCAAAACCTACCTTGGAAGTCATGACCGGCCAAGCGGGTGTTAAGCCGCCGAAGGCCTGCACATATTCTAGTTTAGGGATTTCTCACAAATCATTGTTAATTTAAACCATATAAGCAAAGTATGCAGAAGCGTAGAATAAATAACATAATCTCAGCGCTTCTAAGTGTACAAGTATAAAAATTACAAACCATTAGACTACACATGATTCTCCACGGTTATTCTAGCACCTCATTCAGTCCACAACTTGCTATCTACCTTAACCTGAAAAATTGGAAAAGGTTTTCATAAGCCAAAGCTCGGGTGAGAAACGTATACCAAAGTTACAAGTTTGACCATGGAAATACCCCACATTATAAAACAGTTCAAAGCAATAATTCAAATATTTCGTTGACCATCAAGTACAAGCATTTTTGTCCGAAAGCTCATCTCTTCGGTCTAAGAGATGGACCCTTTTCATTTCATTTCTCTTTCAACTTTTGCACTTTTGAGTGATAATAGCATTCAACGATATGTTTGCCAGTCGGTTGGGGAGCGACCCCATTGAAGAGTGGTAAGATATCATTACTCGGTGATGCCTGACTGCATCTCCTACCTTATTACTTCACGCCACTGGTATCTTTACCCGTCCCCTAGCGCTCGGGACACCATTCGAATGAATCATATTATCACGAGCATGTACGAGCAACCAGTAAAATTCAAGTTTCCAAAACATATTGCCATGATCTAATTTAACTGAAACTCAAAAGATTTATAAACCAGCCATTGCATACATTAACATCAATTAAACCAAGTAGGAAGTTCAAATTCCATATTTTCCAGCAAAATCAAGCAATGGCATCTCATTCCAAAATTTCAGAAATACATGTAACTAAGATATGCACAACTCACAAAAAAGTAGCGTTTGACTTAGCACACGGCAATTCATCCCACACAACTTTCACCTAAACACATAATATATTGGTATTAGCTAAGAATCCGACTCCAAGATTAATTAGGTTAGTGCTTAGATACCAAGGTGTTTCAATTTATTATTCTTATTGCTTCATGAATTTTAATTATAGTCAATCAATAGCAATCAGTACTTAAAATTAGGTTTCTAAGATCCTATTTTTATGGTTGCTTGTGTTCCTACACACCAAATTATGGCGGCGAGTCCGAAACTGAGCTCTTTGGCAAAGGAAGTTTCACTTTTGTGAAAAATTTCAGAGGTTAGGGTGCGGCAAACACAAGAAGAGAAAGAGATAGGGGAGGGGTGAGAGGGAGTGGCTGAAGTGATGTCGAGTTGGCCGGCAACCATGGCTGCCGTTTCGCGGCGAGGTGTCATGTGCGTGAGTGACCTGTACATATGTGTTTTGTATGTGATTGCCCCAATTTTACTTTCTTTGACATAAGTAATATACATATTATATTATCTAGTGCAAATAAATTAGTGAGAGAAAGATTACCAAGAAAGACAGTGGTTTTCCCCCGTGAAATTGGCCGGAACGGTAAGCGGTGATCTCAGATGGAAATATAGGTGCAGGAGGTCGTTTCTCTCTATCATTCTCTTCTCTCTTTTTTTGAAGTTTTGTTTTGTCTTTTAAGTTGTTAATTAATCCCAATAGGAATATATATACATCGGTGGGGATATAGCTGAAAACAGGTCATCCTTGTTTTTCCCCTTTTTGAGTGACACCTGTTATTCACGTGGCATCACGCGTCCGATCATCGCAAATTTTGTCCGAACGTGGTTAGATTTCGGTCTACGAAAAATCTTAGAAATTTAACATAGACTAATAAAAATATGTGGATTATCGTGACAGTGTCCAATTGTTAAGGAAAGATTTCAATATCGTGTAATTCGTAAAGTGTATCAAATGTAGCCAAGTTGTCCCATAGTTTTTATGAAATAAATTGAAATTCACATTTTTTTTTATACCAAGATACACTTTACTTAGCCTGCCTTACTATTCGAATTAAATTAAAGTGTCGAATTCCAATTCGGACACATGACTATAATTTAAAAAGTCTAAGACTTTACAGTGGGTGATAGAGTGAATGATGCCTCCGCATTATTTGCAACACGTGTCTACCAACAACTGCTTGCTAAGACATCATTGAAGTCATAGCTGATATCAGATACTACGATATGCTACTTCTACCAAAACAAAGCCACGAATTGCAAAATGTTTTCTTTTCTTACTTGCTTCTGACTTGCTCTTCTTAGAAGAGTAAGATCATAAAAAAAAATTAACATAATTTCTCCTACAATAACACCTTAATATTTCACTATTAAGAACCACTACGAGAACAAAAACAACTTGCAAATAATAAATCAACAAACGAGCACGTGCATTACACTAGTATACAGAAAAATAGACAAGTTATTTGGGGGTGGGGGGGGGGGGGGGGGGGGGGGGCGGTGTGGTGTTATGAGCCCGAGATTAGTTCGGTTGGTTAGTGGATTTGCTCTCAACACAACTGATCAGGATTTGATTCTTAGGGTCAGACCGCAAGAAAGTAATTTCTCGTAAATTCTTCATTACTCCCTACGTAATTGGCCTGCCTAAGATCGGACCAAAGAGGGGATCAGTTTGATATACGCGTAAGTTGATCCGGACACTCCCTACCATGGTAAAAAAGAAAGAAAGAGAGAGTTTGGACAGACTACTAGTAGAAGATTCGGCTTCGTTCTTTTGGGCTTAACTTCAATTTGAAAATTTTGTTCTTATTTGAATTTTTTTTCATATTCGTTAGTTCTGCATCAAATTCTTGCTTAAATTTTAAAAAATGCGAAAAATTTTTAAGTTAAGACAAAAAAATTTAGATTTAAGTTAAGGCAAAAGAACGCACAACTCCTAACTTTTTAGTGAGATAATTCCAAACTCAATCGTAAAAATTATTCAAATCGTTTCCTTTGTAGAGCTTTGAAAAATATAATAATTTGTGCACAAAAAAAAAAAACAAGTCCAGCGGCATACAATAAACCCATGATCAAATGACATTTTTATGACGATCTTTATTTTCAAAAATCATGTTTGCCGTCTGTTTTTTGAGAATAATATTCTTCAACTAGTGAGTTATTGATGTGCAATAAAGTTGAATCTTTGCATTTATGATCTACTCGTTGAACTCAACAAATTGGACTGTATTGATCAAATCTTATTTTGGGTTCCGTATAAGTTCTGTTTTGCTTCATTCAGACACCACCCCCACAATGAAAACACCATCTCCAGCAAGGTTTTATCTCTCTTTCAAATTTGACCATCCGTCCCGATTTATTTATCCAATCTCGGGTTTTCAACTTATTAAGGCAACTATATCTAATCCATTGATTTGAAAATTTACATAATCTCATCTATTAATTTTGAAATTGGACAGTCAATTTGGGACATCTATAAATCAAAAAAAAGTAGGACAAACAAATTGGGACAGGGGAGTATATGAGTAGCATCCATCAAATATGTGTAACTTATTCTTTGAATTAAATGTGATGTATTATGAGAGAATGACTTGTCTAGTAAAGTGAAAAATAAGTACTTAAAAAATAAGAACCTTAGCGAAACCGCAATGTAAGATGTGATTTGATCTTTGAAAATTTTCTTAAAATACACAATTAAGGTAGCAAAATACAAAAAACTTAATATAACAACTCGATTTAAAGAGTCTGTTGGAGTGAATTGCTATAAAATTTGATTCTTAAAATTAGATTAAGCTTTTTTTTTTTTCAAAAAATGAGAAGATTGTATTAATAAACGCTCAGTGACACTTACAAAATGGAAATCATTACAAAGAATTTGGACAAAGCCAAACTAATCGTCTAACAAATAAAAACGATTAAATCACAAGGCAATCGATATCTTTCATCCTAACACAGGCATGACTTGACGTAACAGTATTTGCCTCAATTCTAAAAAAATCCAAAATTTCCCTTTCGATTTCGACAAATGCAGTGTCCTCCCTTTACTTTGCAAAGTATTTGCCTCAATTCTCCACTTTCGTCAAGTTGACACTAAAGTCATGCCTTTTGTATAATAAGTGATTGAATCGCCCTTGAAATACTTGGTAACCTGAACAACCCAGTCATACAAGTTATCCATTATTTACAATTTTTGTCAGTCTCTTTTCTTGTCTCCGTTGATAGAACCCACAAAGTAATTCAAATTCAGAGGTCTAGGAAAAATTCTTTAAAAAAACAACATATATTCTTTTCAATCGAATCAAGATTGCTAAATATTAGTAATGGTACTCCTTTTTTTCCCCTTACTAAAACAAAGTAGACACTCATACAGTCGCACAAAGTTTTTTATAACTCAGGTGCTTGAACTAGGTTAAGTGCACCTCGACTGATCTTGAGAAACCAATCCCACTGTCCATTAGAAGGATCCAATTAAAGCTATAGTGAAGCTCCACATGGTTTCAAACTTAAAATCTTAGGAGGGACAAAGCCCTAAATCGCAGGACACATGCTAACCTATGATTAACGGCGACATACACAACGCACACTCATGCTTAGTCCATTAGGACAAATGGGGTCAAATAGTATAACAAAAAGATGTCAGAAACACTTACATCTAGCTAGGGATAGTAGCGGAAAAAAAGTTTGAAAAAATTAAATGGGTAAGGGGTCTCTCTCTCTCTTTTTTTTTTTTTTTTACAAACCACTTTTTGTCCTAAAAAAAATATGAAAATCAAGGCTTGTGGAGGTATCTTCCGGCAAGCAAAGCAGCATCAATGACGACGGTGATGACTTTGGTAACCTCACCAACTGAGCAAGTGTTCCCTTTGAATGTCTTCCCTCCTGATCGCTTGAACGTTGCGATGCAGTCTAAGAAGTCCTGGCTGCACTCTGTGCTCAAGTAGTCATCTGCACGGAACGCCTCATGCTTAGGAGGTGTTTCTACTAACAAGAAAAACACTTAAAAACTTAACGTATTTTATCATCTCGTTTTCACTAACACAAAAGTTTCTGCATTTTACCATTTCGTTTCCACTAACAAAAAAGTTGTCAACAAAAATTTTTTTTGCTACAGTAACTCTACTTACAAACCCATCAATAATACATCCATATATTCATTTCCAAAAACAACTAGACATTTCTCAACAATTTATTCACTGCCAAAAACATCTAATAATTTCTCAACCACTAATAAAAATCTACAAATTTTTCACTACCGAAACACCCCCTTAGTGTATCCTTTAAGTAATAGGAGTATATTCATTCCATAAACAGAAAGTTTACGCGTGTCCACCGCTCTCTGTCATTGCTCCCTTCACCTCAGTGCTCAATCTTACCGTCCGTTTTGACAATCATTAGTCTGGATTTAAAAAAAACTCTTTCAGACCGTCCAAAACACTCCTAAAACATTAAGTGTTTTATGTAAATTTGGTAAGGAGGAACTTTCATCACACTAATGGCAGTCTAGCTTGGGCAGAGCCAGTTTTTGGTTGTGGACCTTTTGTGAATTTATGGCTGAGCATGTTGTGCTGGTCATGGCTCGGATTATGTTTCTCTGTAATTGTTTACTTTGTTTTGGTTGACTTCTGATTATGAGTGACATGATTACGAGTGTGGGATGCCAACATCATTGAGATCTTTTCTTGCTCGCATTTTGATGTCATTGTGCTCTTGTCCTTATAATCTTTTGTAACTCTTACATTTGATTAATAAATTCCCATTTTTCGCTGTTAAAAAAAAGTTGGTGAGGCTGGGATTCCACAATTTCATACTCCCTCTATCCCATTTTGTTTGCTCGCATTTTCTTTTTTGGGCTATCCCAAATTATTTGCAATTTTTCATAATTAAAAAACTGCCGAAAAGGCAAATTTTCAATTATACCCCTTTAAAGTAATATTAAAATTATACTTTCACGCTTTGGTAACGAGCATACAAAATAGGGACGGAGCAAGGGAGTATATGATTTTCTTATGACAAGCGAAACCTTTCGCGCTTTGGTCCCGAGTATTGCATTATTTCCATGGTGGTCCTCCATTCCATTGTAACGTGACATGTCTTTTGTCGAAAAACTCAACACAAAAACCAGTTGAACCACATTGACAACACTTAAAAGAGTTGAATTAAACACTAGACCGGAAGTCTCAAAGTCTAAGAAACAGAGAGACTTCACCAATAATTTGTACTGTATAATTATATTTGGCGGCTTTAACTTGTACCAAACTATACAACATCTTCGGATAACATGTCCATTATTTGATTATTTCATTGGATTTAGAGATCACTGGAGTAATTATTATTCAACGTTCTCGAAGCCCAAGTCCCTTGATTCATTCACGTGATTGCTTGAAGATGTTATCTTCTAAGGAGACTAATTTACCCTCAACTATGAACCAATGTAGCTATATAGTCCCTAAGGATAATTTCAGCTTTTCACTCGAAATGTGTTTGAGTGAGAATAAAATTGCTGGAGTCCCCACCAAAGTGAATCTCAACTACTAATTGTTCTTTTCGAGATACTTCCAGGGTAAGTTTTCGTTGTCCCTTGCATTTTCACTAAAAGAACATAGTATGTGTGGGGTTTTATGCGAATTTTAAGTGACATAAGGTGTGCCTATTGTCCGCAAACAATTAAAAAGAGTGTTGAATAGTGACCGACGATCCTATCCCCTACTAGGCCGATTCCCACTCATGTGCTATCAATTTAATCATGTGTAAGCCGAGTTCATACGAGTTCGAGTTGGTCCCAATTTTAATGGGCCCTCCCTCTTATGGACACTGAAATAAAATCTCTTGATTAGTAAGTGAATCGGACAGTGTAATGAGGCCAGCCCCATATGAAAAGTCGTGTAATTTTCGGATTGAAAAATAAAGTACTTCTGAGCATCATTTTTGAAGTTTCTTTACACCAAATTAAAATACTTCATTAGCTCTTAATATGGTGCAAAGGAATTCAAAAAATTGTGATCGGACGTATTTTATTTATTAAATCTTAAAATTGCACTTCTTTTTGTAGGAATCCAACAATTTGGAATAGGGGGTATAAGATAATACCTGAGGACTACACACTATACAATAAACACATGCAAAACCTAAATAATCATGATTAATTAGGGTGGAGTACTTACTGTTCTTAGCTTGTATGCAGGCATCATGTTTCATGCAACAAGCATCAAGGCCATCACATGGCTTCTCCCCTGGACATCCACTGTATAGAAGCCCACAATACTTTCCATATCTTAGAAATGGAGGCACTGCCATTGTTAAACTCAATCACAAATTAAGTTATTGCCACAAAAATACAAATTAAACAACCCAAATGAAGGATTAACATGTAAATTAAAATTCTAGTTCCCAAAAACAAATTTTTAGAGAAGTTTTAAAAATGGCAGTGATTTCTGAACTCTACTATCTTGTATTCAAAGACGAAAATAAAGGTGGGCTATGGAGGGCGGGGGCACCCCCAATTGAGAAAAATCTATAATTACGAAAGATTTTTTACATAATAATAACAAGAGTCAAGACTAATTAACATGTTGGTCCCCGATAATTTGTCTCGTATACGGAAAAGGAACTGTTTTTAGGAGTTACTCCTACAAAATTGGATCAATTTCTCTCCTGTTTCTTTCTTCTTTCGGACAACAGGCTCACCACTCATCTCTCTTGGAGACTACAAAAAGAAAAACTCACTAATCACCTCAATTTCTCTCTCTACCGGGTATTAATTTAACATTAAACTTTTTCTTTACTCTGAACCTTAAAATTTTAAAATTTTGTTGTGCGTATGGCCCCTGCATATATGAAATTCTAATTCCACCCCTGTTTATATTCGCATTGTTTTTCTAGTTTTTATCCATGTGAATTTCAAATATAATATTTCCATTCGTTTACTTTTTCACACATAAGCCGGTAATGTTGTACATTCATACGGAATAAAGACAAAGAAGATGAGTGCAGATAGCAAAAATGTGAGTGCTAACCAATTTTCTTGTGAAACAAACTATTTTAAAAGCACAACCACTGATGGTTCTTGTACCTAATTTGTTATTTTGGTAATATTGTCAAGAATATTAATCTTTATTGTGCTTTCTGAAAAATAAGTTATTTTTACAAAAAAATAATAATAATAATCTCAGAAACCAATCTTCAGTAAATTAATATGTAAATCTGTCTTCTAAAATGAAGGAAATCAATATGAAAATTGCAACCAAACAGGGCTTAAAACCAAAATTATAAGCTACATACCATTGCAGAACTCTGATTCGCATTTTCTACTGCACTCTTTACTCTATAGAATATCCGAAAAAGGAAAATCATAATGAGGAGTATAAAAAAAAAAGTACATTAATTTAGGAAAAACAAAATGATGAAGAATTTTCCTGAAGAGTTAACTAACCAGAGAGAGGCCAGAACTGACTTGAATACCAATGTTAAGGGCGTAAACTGGGATAAAGGAAAAGTTGAGGACAACGAGGTAAATTGATACGAGAAGCAGGACTAACTTCGATGACTGTTGGGGAGCCATATTCATAGGGGTGGGGAAGAAGGCAAAGAGATAGAGAGGAAGAATATGAAGCTTGGTTTTGCTTAAACTGTTGATTTATACAGAAAAAGAGACAACTGAGAGAGAGAGAGAGGGAGAGGGGGAGAGAATGAGCCCGAGGTTAGTTCGGTTGGTTGGTAGGTTTGCTCTCAGCACAACTTATCAGGATTTGATTCTTAGGATCAGACCGTAAAAAAGTAATTTTTTGTAAATTCTCCAGTACTCCCAGCGAAATTGGCTTACCTATGATCGGACCGAAGAAAGAATCAGATTTATGCGTGCATAAGTTAATTCGGACACTCTGACCGTGGTAAAAAAGAAAGAAAGAGTCTGGACAGACTACTGATAGGGGGAATCTTGTCTTATAATATCTCGTGACTAGTCTTCTTGTAGTGTTGTGCTGTTCACACTTTCTCAACCCCCCAAAACCAAACCAAAACAAAACAAATAAACTAAAAGCTGGATCATGTTTGTGGATATTTTGGAGAATAATCGTATCCAAAAGTGTTGGGTGTGGGGTAGGAGTTCTCGTGATCTAGGCCTTTGAACCAACTCATCACCAGTTGGATATTTCTTCCAACTACATATATATGGTGACAACCGACAGGTAAGTGGCAAGTCAGAAGTTCGTCACATTGTTGTGCTTTCAGAGCAAATCATTCTACAACCACAAACGTGGACACAAATTCACTTACATTCATATTGAGGTCCGCACATACTACACCTTCTGTATGTGTGGGACCTACCAAAAAATTTAAATGTATGTGTGTGTAAAATATTTGTATAAATATGTGTGGTTATATAACTATAGTTTGAGCAGGACCAAACAAATGTTGACATAGTTCAAAAAAAGAAAACAAAAGTCAAGATTCGAAATTTTCCATATTCCTCTTCTTATTTTTTTTTTCCAAATGGTAGGATACTTTATTGATTACGAAGAGAGAACAACGAACGGGAAGTCATCCCAAAGGAGGAATACAACAGCCACAATAGAGGCCTAAACACCAAGAAAGAACATTCAAGACCTTACACAACCAAATTTGCAAACGGATGGAGCATAGCTCCGATCAACACAATACCAGACAAACAACTACCAAAACACACCCACATAGGGGGTTAGAAAAGCCCCCCCCCCAGAGAAAATAGGGAAACAAAACCTAAATCAAAATAGAAACTTCTATAGTCGACGTCCCTCCCCGTGCCAAAAAGAACATAATAAAGGAATTCGACACAAAATTTCCAAAAAGAGTTCTGATTTTGGGTTCACTTTTTATTCTTCAGGTGTGAATGATTTTGAAGACCGTTAAAGCTGTTGTGCGGTGGGCCTTGGAGGAGCCAACCGCAATCCGACGATTATTGATGTCCATGATATTGGGAAAATAACCAAACCAAACATATGCGAAAAACAATGGAGAAACCAAACCAAACAAAAAGAAAAACAAATAAGAGAGACCAGGAGGCATGGTAGTGGATGATGTGCTGAAATTTCGAGGTCGAATCTGTGTTCCTGATGTTTCAAATATCAAGCGACGGATTTTGGAAGAAAGTCATAGCTCAAAACTTTCCGTCCATCTAGGAGGCATGAAGATGTATCAAGATTTAAAGAAAGTTTTCTGGTGGATGGGCATGAAGAGAGACGTCGCTAACTTTGTAAGTCGGTGCCTTTTGTGTCAACAGATTAAGGCTGTAAGACAAAAACCTGCAGGATTGTTGCAACCTCTGCCTATACCAGAATGGAAATGGGAGCACCTCACAATGGATTTTGAAGTTGGTTTGCCACGCTCACAGAAGGGTAATAATACAATATGGGTGATCGTGGATCGACTTACTAAGACAGCACATTTCCTACCAATACGGACTACTCATTCGATAGATAAGTTGGCTACTCTTTATGTTTGAGAGATTGTTCGATTGCATGGGATACCAGTCACTATAATTTTAGACCGAGTCTCGAGATTTGTATCTAGATTTTGGAAAAGCTTCCGAAAGGCCTTAGGCACAGAGTTCCGATTCAGTACAGCATTCCACCCCCAGACTGACAGGCAATCGGAGCGGACTATTCAAACTTTGGAAGATCTATTGCGTGCTTGCGTGATAGATTACCAAGGGAGTTGGGAGGAACATTTACCGTTAGCTGAGTTCACCTACAATAACAGTTATCAAGCAAGCATTGGCATGGCTCCTTATGAAGCTTTATATGGCAAGCAATGTAGGTCTCCGGCTTGCTGGACAGAGGTAGGAGAGACACAATTATCTGGACCCGATATCGTCCAGGAGACGATGGAAAAGATTAAACTCATTCGAGAAAGATTAGAAGCTACACAAAGTCATCAGAAGAATTACGCGGATGCCGGAAAAAAAGAGGTGGAATTTCAAGAAGAAGACTGGATGTTTCTAAAAATTTCACCCATGAAAGGGGTATTGCACTTCGGAAAGAAAGGAAAATTAAACTCTAGATACGTTGGACCATTTGAGATCCTAGAAAAGGTAGGACCGATAGCTTATCGATTAGCCTTGACTCCCGAGCTCGCCAACATCCACGACGTTTTTCATGTATCAATGCTAAAGCCTTATGTGTCAGACCCAGTGAACGTCTTAGCCTCACCGCCAATAGAACTAAAGCAGGACCTCACTTATGAAGAGCGACCAGTTAAGATCATGGATCGTCAAGAAAAACAACTAAGAAATAAAATAATTCCACTTGTTAAAGTCTGGTGGGATAACCATTCCCGTGGAGAAGCCACGTGGAAAAAAGAGGATGACATGAGAGCACGATACCCGGAGCTTTTTGAATAAGGTATGATCGCACTACATTCAACTCTAAGCTTCACCAAGTTCGGAGGACCAAACTTCTTAAGGTGGGGAGGATGTAACACCTCGATTTCTTAGAACGAAAAAGAATAAGGAAAGTAAGGGGTTAATCACTTAACGGGCCGCTTATCGTTAGGATTTAGGAAGTAAATTGTTTGTGACTTATTTTCTGCATATGTGTCAATTTATAAAATGTTATTGCCCTAACCCTGTTAACATTGTCCTCGCGAACCGAAACAATTAATCCTGAAAGAAGCGACGTCTCATTATAGGGCAAATTGGATCAAATCCTATTAGAATATCCGTAGATTTTAGATAATGAAAGATTATGCAAGATCCTTCTAGATACACTAAATCTTGCTAGATATGATAAGATATGATAAGATTCTAGGTGGATTTTATTAGATATTACAAGATATGATAAGATATGATATGATTCTATTAGATATTACAATATTCTAGTTGGATTTTGTTAATTAGATTACATATAGATTTGGAAAGATACTGTTAGATTATGGATTTTAGCTATACCTAGATTTTGGAAGATTATTCTAGATATTCTTAAAGATATTGTCATCATGCTTATGCAAATTTCTTGATTCCTTTTGGATCAACATATTAATGTGCTTTTTGGAAAAGAAGTTCCAAACTAGTCGACCTTTATCACCACACTTACTATTCTACAAGATTTCATCAGAAACTAGTCAAGCTACCATTAGCACTGCACATATATACTATTCTACAAGATTTCATCTAAAAAGACTGGTAGTTTCATAATAGGATCGAAAGATCCATATCTGCAGATTATCATCGATAGATCACGAGTCCTCAGTAGTGCTCCGTGGATTTCCCTCTGCGAGTCCTCTTCCCTTAGTCATTAGAGATAAATAAATAAATAAATCATTAATTTCATCCCATCTTCGAAACAATTACTAAGAGTGACAGTAATTTCTAGTTGAAATAATACGTGCTACGAAAGAAGCTGCAGTTAAAATCATGCGGTTTGTGATTGGGACTCTTGCTCATGTCACAACAGGATTAGTATACACTACCCTTGGAAGTTTATGTTTTTCCTCTTTGAACAACACTATATTGTGTGGCGCAAGCCTAACTTACGAGGATGAAGACTAGTTTATTTATTTCACTTATTCGACTGGACTTTTCAAAGTCTGCTCATGTACGATATGATTATCATAGAAAAGATTCTCTTCAAGTTAACCAGCCTATCCTTTGTATTAACTTCCAATTCGGCCACTTACTCCTCAAGAATATCACCACCACCAAAATAACTTGCCTTAGATATTCAAGACCTAATTTCAAACCAGGCCACTAAGACTATATATCAAATTGGCCTTAGCTAACATCCAACAAAGTGGATATGAAAGGAAGAATAATCAACGGTAGAATTAAGATGAGTGACCGATATTAAGATGTACGTAGCCAATGCATACAGTTTGGACCAAAGCTTCATTTTTTATTTTCTTTGATTTCTTGCACCAAGGCTTCATTTTTCTTTGATCACTTGGACCAAGCTTCACTGAACTGACCACAGTGTCAGATATCTATTCCCACACCCAAAAGTTATATATATTCGATGTATAATAGAGTACATACACACACGTGTCAAGTACAAAAACATACATAACCCCTTATTACAAGGGAAATTAAAAAAGCTAAACAAATCCTATGTACAGATATATCTATCTATACTACATGCAAAGCACGTGTACGGCACGTTCTCTTTTCTAAAAAAATTAGAAAATCTCACAAAAATCCACCTCAACAACTAGTATTCTATCTCCCTCTATTGGCTTTGCACTTACACCAAGAAAAGACTTTTAGTCTTAAATCGTGAATCAATGAGATGAGAGATAAATATAATTAACATAATTGATCTATTTCGTGCTCCGTTTGATATGGCCTTTGGTGTCGTTTGTCAATGGGCGGTCCTAAGAGGGTGAAGGGGAGACCCGGGCCCCAACTCCAAATATTCTCGTGTATTATACTAATTTTCAAATTAATTAAGAAGAATAACTTATTTGTACGGATGGTTCCCAAAGTATTAACGAAATGTCAATTTGGTCTCTAATATACAAATCGCGTCTATTGCATTCCCAACATTTACAATATATGTTTAAATGGTCTCCAAAGCTAACTCAATCCAAATTGGCAGTTAAAAGCAAGGGTATTTTGGGGACTTAGGGGGTGTTCCAGGTAACCTTCTTTTTTTAAAACTTCTTTTTCTTCAATTTTCAAAATCAAATATAATGAAAATGAAAAATAATTTTTTGATTTTTCTTGCACCGTATAAAAGATCTCAATGAAATCTATCAAATAAGATCTATATTGATAGAAAAATTATTTGGGTAAACAGATGATTTTTGGGCTTGAAATTATCTTCCTTTTTCCAAAACCTTCCTTTTGTTTAGTTGAAACACCACCTTAGTCACAAATTATCACATCTTCAACCTCACTCCATTGAATCCCACCACCACCGTTAAACCCTCACCCACTTCCTCTCCCTTGTCGCCTCCCAGCTCCACCGCTGCCCACCCTTTCCCTCCCAAACCCCCTCCCTTGAACCCATCTCTCCTCCCCCTTGAAACTCCTCCCACCCCTTGCTCATTCCACCGCTTCCTCTCCTCCTCCTTCGACTACGACCCTATCTGGGTCGAATCCTCGTCTCTCCTCCTCACCCCTTCTCTCTCCTCCCATCCCCCCCAACTACGCCCTCGCCGCCACCCTCTTCCGCCTCTCCCACTCCACCTCCATTTATAGGTTAGCTCACTTGTTGGAGTTTAAGTCAGATTTCAAGATTTATTCTGTCTCATCTCTAAACTCTTAACCAATCAAATTTCATCTCCTCCCAAAAAAAAAAACTAGGGAGTTTTTCTTGTTTGAGTGTTATTATTTACTTCAAAAAATAGGGAAGTTTGATTTTGGGGTTTCAATGTGCTTTATGATTTCTGTCAACGCTAGAAAATAATAGAAGCATGGCAGAAAAGATAATTGCTGAAGGACAAAGAATAAAAGATGATTGGAGTACAGAACCGTTGGCGTCGGCATAGGAGTTGGCTATGAAATCGGTATTGCTGTCTCTATCCCTTCGCAATGTGAAGCATGCTAGAGAGCCTGGGAGCTGTCGGCGTTGGCAGCGATAGGATCTTCGACGGTATCTTCCATCAGCGAATAACAAACGGAATTGGCAAAAGTTTGAAAAGCCATAAAAGCATCGACAACCGATCATCTTCTATTTATCCATTTTAGAGGAGGAAATTAATTTTTTTTATAATAAAAAGTGGATATAGGGAGTTTACTATTCATAAAACTCTAATTACAAACCTTTATTATATCTCTATATTCATCTCCATTCAAAATTTTCCTCACCTTTTTTCCGATCATTATTCACTCTCAATGCAAATCTAATACTTCGTTTTTCATTTCATATTCAAAAAGTGTTTTTTGAGGTTCCTCTATATCTTTTTCTCATATTCTATACATGGAGTATCAAATTGGGTTGGAATATTAATTTTATGCAAAATAGAGAAATAGAGGAAGAAATGAAGAACTAGAAGATGTTAAGGTAATTGATGCCCCCTTTACTTTAGGTTGTATATAGCCCAATTTTGGGTCGGCTTAGACAATTTTTTAATATATGAACTGTCTAAATCACCTCTAAACTGCAACCGAACGAAACAACACTCACAATCGCATGTGGAGGAAACAAATGTCAAGCCACGACAAACAATTTAATTTTAAAACCAAACCCAACCGAGCAGCAACAGTTCACCGTGCAACAAGCACGAGAAGTAGGGAAGTGCTACAATACACACCCCTTATTTGAGTGTGTATCATATGCACCCTCATTGAAATACACTAAAACGTTATGATTCCCAAAATGTTATGAATGTATTACTCAAAAGTTACGAATCATATGATGAAAAGTTACGAATTTTTAGTATAAACGTTACGATACGAAATAAAATGTTATGAATGATCGGTCCTACAAGTAATTTTTTTATGAGGTGGCACAATATGAATCACACAATAGGTGCATATAGTACACACCTTAAAGGAATGTGTATTGAAGACTTTCCCCGAGAAGTATGTCACTTGCAGGACCATAATCACCCAAAGTCCATTGGCTCTCCTCAAACAAAAATGAAATTATTATGGATACAACAATAGTACACCACCTTATATGAGATTCATTTTGAGGTTCCATACAAATATTTCAAGCCTCTCAAATTGTTCAGAGTATTTTATAAAGGATCCTCATAAAAAATCAGGTGAGATGAATATTAATAAGTGCCTTCATGCGTTAGTTTTTGGGTCCTTTGCTCGGAATATGTATTTTTGGTCTGTCGCTCGAAATATTTGTGTGAATTCTCAAAATGGGTTCGACGCAACGTGGTACATAGGCAGGGCTCAAAAACAAAAATCCCAGCGCCATAGGATTGGATTGAACATTGAGCACCCCGAGAGGAGCCAAAATCATTCGTCACGCTCTGTAGCCAACACGATTCCCAAAGCTCCCTACTCTCTCTCTCTCTCTCTCTCTCTCTCTCATACGTATTACAGTCGATTGTGGAGAGCTGGGGTGGAAGGACGCGATGGAGTTTGAGGTGACGTTAGTGGGAGGACTAGACAGCTGCTTCGTCTCCCTCCCGCTTCCTCTCATCCAAGCCCTACAGCAGACTCGCTCTCCCTCCTCTTCGACTTCTCTCCCCTCATTTCTCGCTCTCGAGCTCCGCTCCCGCGCCGCCGACCACCTCTGGCACGTCGCCTGGTCCGGCTCCGCTTCTTCTTCATCCGCAATTGAGGTTTTGCTTTTGCTCCTTTTTGCATCTCCTGTGTTTTTTTCCCCCCAACATTTATTGTGGCTATCATGCTAATTATCTGCGAAGTGGTCTATATTTGGCAATTACTTGTTCGTATCATTGTAATTTGTTGTAGTTGATTGTATTTTTAAGTAGTGGGAACTCCATAAATTTCGGTCGACAGGAGTTTTCACGACGTGTTCTTCTGGCGAAATTGAGAATTACATTAAGTGTGGGGGTGATAAACGAGCCAAGCAGTACCTTGGTTTAAAAAATTAACGAGCTTCGAAAGATTTTCTAGCTTAGCTCGTTTATGAGACGAGCTGATCTCAAACGGGCTTTAATTGGCCGAACTCAAGTAGCTTGAAATTTGCCGAACGAGCTGTTTGTAGCTTGGTTTGAAATGAGTTTCACATATTTAAGCTTGTTTCGTTTATGTTATGAACCGACCTTGAATGATTTCTAACAAACGAACACAGCCCTAATCAAATATAGTTTAGTAGCAACTCAGTTCATCCCCAATTTCAACAAAGTAGAAGGAAAACCGATGTCAAATTCACTAGATTGACCGTTAAGTAGTAAGCAAAAAACTTGATTGACCTCAAAGTGCAAACGAAAAGGAGATGGACCTGAAGATTCTTTTTACATGCCTTTCCAGTAAACTCGATGGGTCCATTTTAGTAAACCCACCCAATACTTGTAGTGTGTTGTGGATGAATTTATTTAATTTAATTTTTTTTTTCGGGGGGGTGGGGTAGGGGATTCCTTTTTGTCCCTTCCCGTTAGCCAGTATTGAAAAGCTGGGAGGGGGATTCTAAGTTATTTTCATGAATAATAGAACTGGGAAAGTAAAAGCCTGAAAAGGACATGTTTAAATCTGTAAACACTAGTTACTGCCTGGAAAAGAAGGCCACGGGCAGCCAGGGACCAAGTGACGGCTGCAACTCTACGCTTGAGGCTGTCCTGTGCCTCAATGTGGCAATCATAAGCAGTGACAGCGTCATGGGTATGATACTGCCATGCATTTTACTTGATAGTTGCTAATTCTTTTCCTTTCTTTAACTGTCAATGTAGATTGCTCAACATTATGCAGAGTGCATTAGTCTGCTAGATCATACTACCGTTCAAGTACGAGCTGTTGCTAATCTGCCAAAGGCTACTCTGGTCACGATAGAACCCTATACTGAAGATGATTGGGAAATTTTGGAGCTTAATTCAGATTATGCAGAAGAAGCTATTCTGAAGCAGGTTATAAATTAATATTCAGGGAATTTTCTTATTTTTGTGCTTTAGCTGGAATTCATTTTGTTCTTTGTTTAAATAGGCTTCACAAGCTGTTGAAATCTCCAGTTTTTACCTTGGATGATGGGAGGGAGGGCAACTCTTGTGTACATACCTTTCATAAAATTACTAAACTATGACCTGCAAATCTCATATGCTTTTGGAGGCGAAGAGATAAAGTTTGAATTCCACAGCTAGGAGAAATGATCTGCTAGGGTAGGGTTGGTGAGTAGTACAGAATCAGTCTGCAAATGGGGACCTAATGTAAGAGTATTTTGCAATTTCAGAGAGTTGTTAATGAAGTAGGATTGATCTCTACCAATGGAATAAGAATGTTCAACTCTAGAATGATGCATAAAGTACCTTTTTTTTTATCCTGCATATAGTACCTTCACCTTTGGAACCTTGACTAAAAAAGTGTGCAGTGGGGTATAAGTGCCTTGACTAATGCACCTTCCTATACCTCGGCTCACCAACATGCCCCAAGTTCCCCAACTAATAAGACAACTATTTGATTGGCTCCTGGTATGCTAATTTAGTTTATGATCTCCTGAAAATTTTGCTATAGGAACCAAGAAGATAGAAGTTGCCTTGTTAGTTGGGGTATGTCGTAGAGATGCGGCTATAGGAACATGTGTTATGGAACCACGTTTTAGGAGAGTGAAGGATGGGAGGTGGACTTCGTTGATGCTTTGGTATTCTTTCGGCTTATTCTATTTAACTGAGGATGCTATTGAGTGCAACGGGTCTAGAAATGCAGGGTCGTATTCTAATGAAAGCTTATTGGGAAACGAAGTTCTTCTCATTGGAAGGGGCTCTGGAGGTCAAGAATGCTACTAAGGTCGCTTTTCTGCGTGAACTTCTACAGAGTCTATTCGTAGAGTTAATATATTGAGGTTTAGCGTTATGATGTAATGGTGCTGCAATGCATGTGGGCTGGGAATTGTGTCTGCCACCTATTGGTGGATTGTGCAGTGGTAGGAACTAGGAAATTATCGTTGGAGTGAATGATGCCCATGATCAGGAATGTGCTTCTTGGGGCAAGGGGTAGATTAGCTATCACAGAAAAAGAGCAGTAGATTAGGTATCATGGGGAGGGCGTGGGGCTGCTACTTTTTTTTTTTTTGGACGCGTTGCTTAAGGTGGTTGAGGAGCATGATATTTGTTGAAAGGCTTGGGCTGTTTATTGTATTGATTTTATATTTGGAAAAGTGGTTGCCTTCTTGCATGTTCTGCGTTGGTTGGCTTTTTTCTTTTCTCCTTGCATTCTTTGGTGGATTTTTTGTATCAGCTTTTGCTTGGTGCAAAATATTCCAAAATTTTTGCAAGCAAGTGTTTTATCCTGGTCCTTATAATGGCACGACTTTCGAAAAAGGCCAAACAACATGGGACAGAGGGGTACCTTATTTTGTTGGTACATTAAGTGGCTTCTTTTGCTTCATTATCCTTCTGAACCGTAATATTGTTTTGGTGATATGATCACTATTTGTCAAAGATTCTCCTTTAAAAGCCAACTGTTGCAACATGCAGGTTGGGATTGTTCATGAAGCTATGAGATTTCCTTTGTGGTTGCATGGTCAAACTACCATTACGTTTCTTGTTATTTCAACCTTTCCTAAGAATCCTACAGGTAAGAGAATATCTGCTATTGGACGCTTTCTGTATCCACTCCTGATCATGTGTTGGGTGATAATGTCATGTAATGTTAAAGTACTCATCAAAACTGATTTTTAAATACGGGTATGTTTATGTGGTAAATGAATGGAAGCTATTGGTTTCATATATGGTGTATGTGGTAGCTTTAAGCGACCCCAAAAGACCGGGATTCAGGTCAGATGAATACAGGTCTAACTTGTCATAGAGGTCACACACTTGTGACCTGAGCAAATTGGACGAGAAGTTGGAACCTGGGCAGTTAACCAGTTAAGCACCATGTATATTGCATTGCTCCTCAGCTTCCTTTGTGTTGATCTACGTATTGTCAAGGTGATCTTTTTGTTAAGGCTTGGATTCTTTTGAGTCAAGAGGAGTCATTATTTTTGTGATGTTGCGGTTGTTTAAATGATTTTGTGAAGAGGACTTGGAAGAGGATGGATAATCCATTATAAACTATGCCTGAGTTTTGATATTTTTACAGTGCAACTTGTGCCGGGAACTGAAGTTGCTGTTGCACCAAAGAGACGAATAAAAAGAAGTGGTGACCCTCTTGAAGATTCCTCCATGCAATCTTCAACTAAGGAGCATTCTTTTGGAAAGGCACTGCTGCGCGTCCAGGATCCAGATGGTCGATTCGTTCACAAGTGTGAGGTCAATGGTGTTGAGATGGGGGTGGTGCTCACTTCTGTCATCTTTATTCATCCAGAAACAGCAAAAACCTGTTCACTTGATGCTTCTCAGCTTGTAGTTATAGTGCCTAGATTACCATCAAAAGAGAGCTTCAAGAATCTTGAAACTGATAATCGTGAAACAAAAAACAGCTTACCAGTGAAACAAGTTAGTGGTGGAATTGTGACTGACAAAAAGGACTTCCGTGAGGCAGTTGTTCATCTTTTGATCTCTGAGTCCGTGGCTAAAGGACATGCAATGCTTTCTAAGTCTCTCCGTCTGTATTTGAGAGCCAGCGTACACTCATGTACGTTACTCCTTCCAGGAGCCAAGTAATGTTTGTGCTATTTAAGTTTTACCTTTATTGTTTCTTCTAGTTGCATTGTTTTATTCAGGGCTGATTGAAAATGTAACTTACTTTTCATATGATTATCCCTGGTGTTTTCTGTTGGTGAAGTTCTGGCTTTGGTGGATTCCTTCGGTCAACAACCACCATGAGCACCAGGGAACTACATTGAACAAGTGACTGAAAATTATGCTGCTTGCCTTGGAGTTGTTTGTCTTAAAAATGTTAACTCGATAGTGGAGAATTTTTACTTTTTATGAAGAGATAGATTCCTTCCCATTTTCAGAACTAAGTGATGAATTGACTTTGGAAGTAGAAACTTGATACCGTCGAGGGAGATTTTAACATGACCTGATGTTTTGAATGAGTGGCATGTGCTTTTGTTTTTCACTGCAAGTAACATGGGTGACTTCTCAGCAGAAGCATGGCAGGTTTACTTGTATCGTACAACCTCCACTGGTTGCGAAAATTTGTTCTTCTTGTAATTGTTGACTTAATTTTACCCGCACTGCCATTTATTAAACTGTGGATTACTATAATATATTCCAATCTCTGTAGGAAATAAATGCCATCCCTGTGTTTGAATTTAGAATATTCTTTGCTGTGTTGTTTTTTCTTTAGAAGTAGGGTTGCTCAATGAGCCGAACTAGCTGAGCAGTGCCTTGTTCAAGCTTGTTCAGAAAAGTTGACAAACTTAAAGAAATGGGATCAGGCTTGGCTTGTGTATGTAACAAAACCGACCTTGAGCAGACTTTTGCGAGTGAACACGAGTAGCTTTGTTCATTTATCAGCCCTTCAGAAGTGAATTGTTTTTAATTATGATGTAATATACTTCTAAACTTTTATGACATCGAACTCTTTAATTATGCTCTGAACTACTTTCAACTAGTGGCTATTTTTTTGGAGGATTGGGTCATATTTCTTTTAACAAGAAAGAATGGTTTCTGAATCTCCATTTCTCTTTGGGCATAGCACTGTTTTTACTGCTATGCATGGAAGCATCCCGACGAGTACTTGATAAAATCCCGTCTTTGAGAAGAAAAGGGGGAATGATTTTGAGCAATACTGAGGAATATAGTTATCATAGTTTTTACTCTCTTTTTTTCCGCCTTCTACGAGCTTTGAATGAACTTTTTTGACATAAGGATGTTCTTATGCTTGCAGGGGTATATGTAAAGAGATGCGATATTAACTTGAACAAAGAAGTTCCTTTACTTTCACTTTCTCCTTGCCAATTGAAGGCGCCTCGCCTCTATAAGGATCATGAGAACGAGGGTCTAGAAACTATTGGAAGCCAAATGAATCATAAGACTAACGATGTACTGCTCAAGGCAAACTCAGAAGCTGGCATTGGTGTAATTGATTGGTTTGCACATGATAGAGTTTTGTTGGCGCTTTCCAATGGATTGCGTATTAATGAGGATGAAGAGGCTGTTAGTATCTCCACCATTAAAAAGGGATTGCATAGTCTTTTGTATGCATGTTATTCTGCTCAACGTCATGCCATTGCTTCATATGCAGGAGTGGAAGTTAATTCATTGGTTTTAGGAAATAAAAGTTTGCTGCACTTTGTTGTGAAGGACTACATAAGTGCAAAATATGGAAAGGTGCATGCACCATCAAATGTTTCTCTTGGAATAGCAAACAATAATGGAGAAAAATGGATTGACATCCTATATGTTCTGTCTGCTGCTGAGGAACCTCTTATTGGTGACAAGTTTTATGCATATGAACTTGCATTTGGTGAAGGAAAGATGGGGGACAATAACCAAAAACGGGTCAGAATTGTTGCTCGGAAAACTGGATTTTCGCGACCCTATATATTTTTATTCTGTGAAAGAAAGAACCCGTGACAAATTCTTTAGCTCGAATATTTCTTCCTTCAGGTGGATGGAAACAGCTGTTTCTGATGTTATCAACAGTAGGTATTTCTCCTTAACAACTGTTTCTGGTGTTCTGACTTGTAACCAACCCAAATGGTAGTGATCTTGGTCCTTGGGGGACCAACACTGTTTCTTTCTTCTTTTTTGGGCTTTGGTGCAAGGGCATCCTAGTTTCCTATGTGGTGAAAAAAATTGATTAATTCAAAAACAGAAACATTCTTGAATTCCCTGAATCCATTTTGAAAACAACAGGATTTAGTGAATGAAACCAGTATGTAAGAATAGACTTGCTCCTATGCGGCATCCACACAAACACGCACCATGATGCGAACATAACACCGATATATGAACACAAAAATAACATTTGATTGAATACATGAATAACATAGATAACATTTATATCCAATTGTATGAATACAAAAGGCTGTTATTCTAAATGTAACACCATATATACCTTAAATCTTATTTATCATCATCATTCACAAAGTATTCCAACAAAAAGCATTTCATTATCTATGTGCCCTTATCGTCAATAGTCACACAAAGAGAAAGGACCTTTCTAGGCTTTAACAAGAGTCTTAACTATTTCGTTTAACACCCCCAACGTGTCTTGCGAGTGTCCGGAATATTTTTTTAGAGTGTCCACACCAAACATGTTAAGAAAAAATAAGACACTTCGGATGAGTGTCAGACATGTGTCCAGAGAGTGTCGGTGTCCGAAAAGTGTCTGACTCCGGTACGTGGACTCCAACGACGTGCATAGACTTCCACTAAACAGCACTATAGCAGGCTCATGAGATAACTTCTGTTCTTGTTTTTGAAGATCTTTGTGTTTTACCCTCAGACTTGCTCTGACACTCCAGATATGCATCCAAATGTATTTATTTTTCTAGATTTTAGATGTTTAGCTGGACACTCTTCAAATACTTTGGGAACACCTAGTCATCTGCTAGAAATAGAAAGTTCATCAAAAGTTTGAGGAGAATGGCTGAGGTGCCTACTATGGAATCAAGATTAATGTGGATTTGTAGCTGTTAATTCCTCCTTTAAGCCTTTTGATTTTGGGTATTTAAAAGCCTAAAACTTACCATTAGTTTGGTAATTTAGTCTTTTAGGTATATATTAGAACCTTTTGTTAATTTTTCTCTTATTAAAATGGTCTTTTACTTTATTGGTGTTCGCAATATAAATGTGATTGGAGTGTAGTGTTGAAATAATATGGCGTCCTAATCTTCTGAAAATTGCAGTGATGACATGTCCACATCATCTGGTATCTGTGTTTAGTGTTCCGTTTCCCTGCTTCTTATACTCATTCCCTTGTCTACAAAAGTTTTAAAGTTTGAAATGTCCATTGAGGCAGACACTTTGTCATGTAAATTTTAGTGCATGTTTCTAGTCTACACCTCCGATGTCTTTTCGACAGATCTGAAACTTATCTTGTAGAATTTGATGTGTTGTCATCTTTTCATTGCTCCGTTATGCTTCGTTACAATGCTTCCAATGATGTCACATGATCTTGCATTTTCATTATACAATCAAAGCCTATGTTGTGAAAATCCCATTTTTGCATATCATTGTTATGAGTAATGACGAGAATCCACCAGAAGCAACATCTGTAGACCTGTAACTTCAGAATATTATACGCGGTCTAACCTTTATAAGGATTTCTTGCAGGAAACATGTTGCTTTTTGGTTGTAGTTGTTTAGAAGATAGAAGAGAGGATATAATCTTTGAATGAGTTTAAACTTTCAAGTAAATGAGAATAAAAAAGGAGAGAAGCTCTTGAATGGTATAGGCATTTATTTTGAGTACGAGCTAAGAGGTATTTAATTTTGCTGCTTTATTTGTACACTAGTGACCTTTTGAGCATGGAGAGGGACTCAAACATGCATACAGACACGTGAATGTCAGAAACTCAGGAGACAGATACGGTGGCATATGGCCAAATAATACATTTATGTATCTTATTCGTTATTCCTGGTGTTACTGTATCCACGAACAATGAAAAAATAGTGGAAATTCAACACCGATGGTAATTCAAGATGATTAACAGAGGGTAAAAAATGACAAACCAAAGAGCACAAGACAAGTATGAAAAAATATAATTATTTGGCCCCCGAAATATGTTTTAAAAATTGAAAACTAACCCCTTTCGAGTCCCTCTGGTGTCCCCGAGCATGTTCCCTACATTTTCCGGATTCCCAGGCGTGTCCCTTCCCTTGTGAAAAGATCAACAAATAACATGGACTGCCCTGTTGCATGTCCCATGCGTGCTAGCACACATGACCACTTAGATGTGTAGTGCTTCATAGCGAGTCAAAACATCATTGATACAGAAGGGGTGGGTATGACTTCTTTTAAAGGAGGAAGGAATTCTCGAGGAAAATTGAAACTAGAATATGAGATGTATTTGGAGTGGACATGCCACATGGTGGTTCTTCCTTAACAAAGCTACGGTGATGCAGTTAATTATTCCCAAGGAAATGATTGATATTACCATATCAAATATTAGCAAAGAAATGGTGTAGGACAACATTTACTGAATCGAGTACTTGCATCAATGAAATTAGGCAATCTGACTTTGTCAACACTATGCTTACTGAAAAACAAGTGAATCACAGCTTAAATCTGCTTTCAAGTCAAATTTGAGGTATCACAGACTGTATTAGATTGTTAACACTAGAGCGTAATGCCATAGTTTGTTTTGCTCTGAATGTTGCCAGAGCATAGAAGTAAGATAAGCCTAGAAAAGTATTGGGATAGGAATTGAAAATAATACGAGCAAGATGAAAACTTAAAACTTCCCTGAGATTCTAATGTATAGTATACTTGTAAATAATGCTAGTGCTTATATACCTGTAAATAATTCTAGTGCATATATATACCTTCAATGTGGACTGGTGCCAGGAGAAAAAGGAGAGACTGCTAGTCAATTTCAAACATGCAGGTTTCTTTGCATAATTTGCAAAATGAGGTGAACCAGCAATCTAGGATATGCTTTTCTGGTTGTGAAGGCTGCTGGTCTGGGTTCTAAGATCTTTCTTGGACTACCCAAATTTTTTTTTTCATTATTTGGAAGTCAGTTGTAAGTTTTGCTGCTTAGTTCCTGTAAATATCTTGATGCTTGGAAGGTGTATCTGAAATAAGGAGAATCAATTTCCAATCCTTGTTCTTTTTGATTGATCAGACTTAACCGATCTCCTTTCATGTGGTTTCTTTGGGGTTTGCATCTTGACACTTTTTTAAGATGCTAGTGCTTGAAACAGTATGAAGCACCGACACCTCTAGAGGTTGAAGTATCGCAGTGTCGGACACGGACGTGTCCCATAATTTAATTTAAATTTTTTACGGGGACACGGGGGGACACTGATGGGGACACGGCAGGGGCCAAACTGTAATTTTTTAAAAATTTTGGGGCCAAATTGTAATTTTTTTAAAATTTCTGGGTGTCAAATTTAAATTATTTATATAAATAAATAAATATACACGTGGCGTGTCCCCCGCCGTGTTTGTGTCCCCATTTTATTAGAATTCCCGTGTCCGTGTCCGTATCCGTGAATCATAGTTGAAACTTATATTTCTAATTGGCTAATATGATGTGACGAGCTTGGTTTGTATTGGTTTCAATGTCATATTGTAGTGTTCTGTGACTAGTATCTTTCAGGTTTGTGTATCGTCCTTCGCCATACTAAGTGCTTTCATTATTTGAATTCCTGTGGCCGTCTAAAGGACCCGTTACCTTATTTTTCAACTCAGTCCTTAAGATGACAATTATACAAGTGATCTTTTGGGTGGAAAGTATTATGTTTTACTTGTATGATTTCTGTAAGCCCATTATCCTACTCTCTGATGAAGCTTGGATCTCTCTAAGTTTCTAACACACTCTCTATTCTGCCTGCAGGGTTGACTGTGCTATTGTCTTCTGCAGCAGGGATGTTCTTGAGTAGTTATAATCTTCCTTTTCCTGGACATGTTCTGATACATGGTCCTCCGGTGAGTTCATTTCTTCAAATCCCAATTTTCTAAATTTGGTGATTCTGTTAACTGGTCGCATCTTCACCCATGTATCTACCGTGGAAATTCTAGTATACTAATCTGCTTTACATTCTTACACATAAGCCTTGGTTTTAATGCTCATTTCTTAGAGAGAGATAGAAGTATAGAAAAGAGAGAGAAAAGGGAAAGATTTTAAATTGCCTGATTATAGGAAATAAAATATTGCAGGAAATGTTTGAACTAATTGAATTCTATTAGTCAGTTAGGGTACTGTTGGGTTTATGTATTGAAGGACGGAATAACAACAAACATTAAAATAGGACTTTTTTACAAGCATATCCATTTAATGGGACCCCTAATTAAGTTACCCTATAGAATTCATGGACTGGAATAGAGGTTCCAAAAGCTGGTTCTTCAAACACGCATATATGATGCAATTATTGGTTTATTCTTCTTCGATCTGCACAACTCTTTTCAATTATCTTGGAGAAAGTGGAATTACAGTTGTGAATCTTGTATTTGATGTTGATATTGATATTGAGAAGCAAATTTATTTTCTAGAGGTATTAACATTACACATTGATGGTGCGGCTGCGGCTCCAAAACTGTTAACATGCCTTGGTGAAAACTGTTTCTTAGTTATTCTTATTGGTGTGTTTCTTTGTGTTTTAGGGTTCGGGGAAAACATTATTGGCCACAGCTGTTGCAAAATCAGTTCAAGAACTTGAGGACATCTTGGCTCACATGTAAGCTATTCTACTATGCATTCATAGATTGTCAGTTTTTGGCGGACACAGATGTTGAAGTTAGTGACTTGTTTGAGCCGTGATCAAGAAACTATAGCACCCTAATGAATATTGGTTATTTCAGAGTTTTTGTACGTTGTTCTAAATTGGTGTTGGAGAAGTCGTCAACTATTCGTCAAACACTTTCTGGCTTTTTATGTGAAGCATTGGATCATGCACCTTCTGTTGTCATTTTTGATGATCTTGATAGCATAATGTCTTCTTCCGCTGACTTGGAAGGGTCTCAACCTTCATCTTCCAGTGTTGAACTGACACAGTTCCTAACAGACATTATGGATGAATATGCGGTAAGATATATGTTCACTCTGTCCACATTTCAAGATGGCAAAAAAGAACAAAAATGTGCCTTTATTCTACATTTTTGTTTATCTGTTTTGTGACTGCAGGCATGAGTGGAAGTTGAACTTAATTTCTTAATTAGTATGGAACAAGCTAGACCAGTTGGAATATCAGGGCTAGAGTTTGGGATTTTCTAGATGAATCAAAACTGATAAACGATACTGGATCTTTATTCAGCTACCTGTGAATCAAAGTATTTAACATATAAGTTGTGGTTTTGAGTATCTTAAATTTCTCTTGACCAAAATTTAGACCTTTGAGGGACAATAATCAAAGTGCTCAGAAATGAAAAAACAAAAAAATCTACTATGGTCTCCGTTGGATAACGTGTTAACTGTTAAGTTTTTGGTTTTCATGAGAATTTCTATTTTCTACAAACTGGAAATTCATTTTGTAATCAGTGCAAAAAAGATAATTGAAACATGTTTGGTGCCAAAAAAAAATTGTCATGGTCTCCAACGCATAGCAGACACTACCTACTGCCACGACCCGCGCTAGCTGACCCGCTTTACCTTTTGCCTAATCACGTGGCTCAAAAGGTTAACCTCAAGTTGTACAGTAGCTTGACGCGTTTCATTATATATATTATCATTTTCCCATTATTGGGCGTGTGGGACTCTCCCACCAAAGTGGGTTCTCACAATCTAGAAGTGTCTATGCTTCTTGGGACTTCACCTTGCCCTTATCCATCCAATTCTTTCCACACTCGATGTTGTGCCTTAGAATCTTAATACAGTCTTGTAAATAGCAGTTCTCAACCAGTATGTAGTTCTGATTCACCTGTAGCTTCTCTGCTTCTGGAACACCAACCTCAAGTGGTCAACTTGCTCCTCTAAGTTCTAGCTCTCTAACCATTATATGGAATCGCATTGATCATTACAAACTTATCAAGTCAATCATGAAACACCTGGTTCGTGAGGGTGCAAAAGGTCGGACAGTTATACCGCAGTGAGTCACTCATTTAGTCTTTGCTTGCAGAAGTGAGAAGTAGCAATGGACTCCAGCTTATTTTCTTGTGCTTGTGTTGGGTTAAAAATGCTTCTGTGGTTATTTTGAGTAGTGAATTGTGTTTAGGTTTAATTAACCAGTGTTAATCATTGTTGAAGGTATTAGCCTTTTAACTCGTACAATTTCCTTGCACTTTGAGCAGGAAAAGTGGAGAAACTCCTGTGGTATTGGCCCCATTGCATTCATAGCTTCTGTCCAATCACTCACTAGTATGCCACAGGCATTAAGCTCTTCTGGTAAGTCAGCTTCTCCCTCTAGATAGGTCCCATTTTCTACTAGGTAGCAGACAATTGATATGCAGTCAGAGACTGGCTCTCTCTTTTATCTTCTGGTTTTAATGTTTCATATTCTAACCCTGTATTTTTTTTTCTCCAATTTGAGTCAGGAAGGTTTGACTTTCATATTCAACTGCCTGCTCCTGCTGCCTCAGAACGTGGTGCTATATTGAAAAATGAAATCCAGAAGCGTTCCTTACAGTGTTCTGATGACATCTTGTTAGATGTAGCTTCCAAATGTGATGGATATGATGCATATGACCTGGTATTTGGATAATTTCTAAGTTTCTTGTCTATTTGCATCATTCTTCAATTTTTTTTTTTTTTATTGCAAAATCAACTTTGCAATCGGGTACTTGGTTTAAACTTATATACTTGATATTTTCGTGACTTCCTTTCATGCTCAATCCGGAAAAAATTACTATTTCTTAAATACGATATTTGTATACAAGCTTTCATCGACTACTTTTCATAGTGGTAGAGTATTTTTTGTGGCAGCATTGACCAAATAAAATTTAGATCTAGAAACTTGCACCTTGATGCATTGTGTTAGGGATATGGAAGTTCCAAAACTTGATTTTGTCTAGAAAAAATCAAAGTAACACAAGTACTGCAAAAAAAATTCTGAGCTCCTGGTGGATCAGTCTGTGAGAACATGTTGGTTGCAAGAATACTTTAAGGTGGAGACAGTCACAGTCCTACTATTTAGTAGTGAGTACTGATTCTATTTTTGACCCACCTACTCTGTAATTATTGCAAGTATCGAAAGGATATTTATGTCACTGATGTGCTGAAAATTTCCATTGTCCTGTCTTAATAACCATGGATGAATTTTAGTACCAATTTAACTGGTTTACTTGACCTCCTATAGCTGCAATGATTACCTTGCTAACCTTGAGTTCATCTTTTCTTATCTCTTTCCGTTACAATTGGTTTGGTTAATATCCAATATTGAATTCATCACTTCATTCTAGTGTTATTTGGTTTCATCCCCCCTCCACACACAGCACTTCCCCACCACACACAAAATTATCTTTTTACTCCATGGATACATTACAACAGATAGTAGAGGGAGTGACACAGATATCGGTTCTCTTTAATTGTTAGGGGCTATTTTGAACACTTCCGTTGTGCTTGTATATATACTCACATCTATAGATCCACCAAGAATGTGCTTTTGATTCTTTAATGTTTGGGTTTACAGTAAAAACTTGAGACGTAGTTACCCTTGTGACTCTGGTCTGAGATTGCTATGTAGTCATTTTTCTCATTGTGCTCGCATGTTGCAATGATGCAATCACAACCAACAGCTTTGCATAATCATTTGGAGACTTGGAGTTGTACTTTAGCTGATGGACTTATCTATGTCGTGGTTATTTTTGATGGGCAACAGAAGTATATAATAACAAAGAAGAAAAAAAGAGTACCAAAGATGGTCCACTAAAGCAAAGATAAAAACACGTCTGCTAAGCTACTAATCAACACACCACTCACCAGTGTCGATTTATCTGAAAAATAGGTATTCCCTAAAAGATGAAGATACCGAAACCAATGAAACCAATATCACACTCTAATCCACAAGGACTCAGTATTCTCAAATTTATCATGAAAAACTCGTACCCTGCGCTCCAACCAAATGACCCAAAATGATACAGCTCAAATCACAGTCCGACAACCTTTGCTTTCTTGTTGTATCCAACCTCAAAAGTCTTCCACAAAAAAAAATAGTAAGCAATTGAAAAAGCTGACCATAACGTCAGGGCAGCTGGGCTATGATTAACTAAGTGGTCTTGCAACTCATTTGTCCTTCTATACATGATGCACCACAAACAAACAACAATTATAGAACCCAGCTAGTCCCCAATATTGGGGTTATGGGTGGGAGAGGGTTGGAGACAGACCTAACCTTTGGCAATATATGCACAAAGTGGCTGCTCTCAGAATACAACTGAAATAATGACCCCCCTATACCTCCAAGAACCGAGAAGCTAAATGGACGTTTTGCTGCGGAACCAGGCCCCCCTACACATGATGCACTGTTTTCACTATTATGGAAAAGTGTGTTAAGAGTCGCATGGATTATTGATTTTTGTGCATGGATGTATTTTCTGATTGCTCGAGATTAGATTAGCAATTGACTGCTTGCAAACAGGGTCTTCTGCTTTTGGCTGTGGTCTAAATTATACAAAAAGAGATATCATCATAGCACCTCTCTGTTGCAGGAAATATTGGCTGATAGGGCTGTTCATGCTGGCGTTTCTCGGTTTTTGTCTTGTGATATTGCTTTTCAAGAGCATGAGAGGCCTACTTTACTTAGGGATGACTTTCTGCATGCAATGCAAGGGTTTGTTCCAGTTTCCATGCGTGACATTACAAAGTCTGCTCCTGAAGGTAGTCATGCTGGTTGGGAGGATGTTGGTGGTCTTACTAACATCAGGAATGCCATCAAAGAGGTACATCTTGTCCTATTATTTTAGGCCAAATGTGCAATCGTCAAATTTTTACAGAGTAATTAAATTGCTTCCTATCAAAATAAGAGGATTCCTCCTTGACGGGATGCAAATTCCAAATTTAAGCCTTTAAGCTTTGAAATGGAGATAATATGCTCTCATGGGCACAGGCGTGCTAAACGAATTTGGTTTGTTGGTTAGAGAACTTATATCCCATTGTGGCTGGTTTTTGAGTATAAACTAAACCAAACTGTGCCAGAAGTCTCAATCAATTGAGGTCGGCTACACAAATCACTTTTCTCCATTAAACTACTCTGTCGAGGGCCTCGTGTTCCGTCATATTAAAAAAAAACTAGATCCTTTAGCACTACTGCCTCTAAAATCTACTATACAAAACATGCCTGTAGTTTTTTAAGTTGATTGTTTTGTCTGTTGATGGGTGTCATTATTGTTGAGATTTGTTTGTAGCATATCGTTTGTCTGAACTTTAGTAGCATGGCAGCTGGTTGCTTATGGTTATCAAACATTGTGGTATTTTAAATTGGATCTCAAACTGTAAATTTGAGAATCCCATAATGACATGAACACAGTTAACATATATTTATGTTTCATATTTTGTCTGGTATCTCATGAAGGTGCACACATCAACTGGGTTCAGTGAAGGGGGCTTCTAATAACAAGTATAAGTGCTGTTTTGTCAATTTTTACTTGGGAGTTATGCATTGTTAAGAACTGCATCAATACGTTTTTCACCAGTGCTGCTATGAAACGGTAACATGCATTATTCAAATGGGTTAGAAGCATAACCAGGAGGCATATGTCATGGAGACTGACTTGAATGAGTAGTTTTAAATAGTAAAAGGAATACGAGTTGATGCCATTGTCAATTTGGATTAGCTTATTGCTATTTACTGATTTGAAGATAGCCATTGTCAGTCGGCGCTTCAGTTTTCTTCACCATTTTCTCAAGATCACACTATTCAAAAGTTTGTACGAGTAGTGGTATGCTGACAAAATAAGCGTCCAGGAAATATTACATAACAATGAATCGTGTAATCTGTAAGGATTTTTCTTTTGTATTGAATGCTAAGTGAACTACGAATGTGTGAGAACTTGTCATGTTAGTTTATCTTGTACCATCTCTCTTTCACGTATTCAGTTGTTGTCTCCCATATTTCTTGTGTTTTATTGGTGATAGGATTGTTTTCCATTTTTGAAATGACTTGATTTCAGATGATTGAGTTACCTTCAAAGTTTCCAAAAGTCTTTTCAAAAGCTCCCTTAAGGCTGCGGTCAAATGTTCTCTTATACGGCCCTCCTGGTTGTGGCAAGACACATATTGTTGGTGCTGCTGCTTCTGCTTGTTCTCTGCGATTTATCTCCATAAAAGGTCCTGAGCTGCTGAACAAATATATTGGTGCTTCTGAGCAAGCAGTAAGTGGGAAATTAAGCCTTATTATAATTTCAATCTGTCCCCCATTTCATTCTGGGGTGTTTGGTAGCGACTAAATTTTTAGTCCTCTCAGTTGATTTTGGTTAGGTGCATTTATGGTTGAAGCATAGGGACTTCTTACTGATAATATGATGACGCTACTTTGATGAATGGTCCACCCAATGATGCCCATTTATTGTTTCAGGTTCGTGATATTTTCTCAAAAGCAGCTGCTGCAGCACCGTGCCTTCTCTTTTTCGATGAATTTGATTCCATCGCACCAAAGAGAGGACATGACAATACTGGAGTGACCGATCGTGTCGTTAATCAAGTTAGTTTTTTCTCTTACTACTAACTTATGTTCTCATGAAATCAATCATGCTTATTACAATATCCTTCTTTTCCAGTTTCTGACTGAATTAGATGGTGTTGAAGTTTTGACTGGTGTATTTGTCTTTGCTGCCACCAGGTATGCTCTTGTTTTTCATAAAGTTGTCTCGAATTGCTGTATCTCTGCTTAAAAGTAATTTTGCATAAGAAAAGCCTTGTCAATGGTGTAGCATATACAGGTCAATGAATCGCATGCCATACGGTTGTAAAAATATCCTTTTACTTTATGGAGAGAGTGATTGTTGATTTGCGTTACGAAATATTCAGATCAATACAGTGTTCTACTTCAAAGAGTCATGCAACTATGTCATTTCAACTTGTTCCTGTTTGACTGAATCTTGTATTTTCCCTTCCATAATTTTGTTGAAGCTTTTTTCTGCATCATTTTCTTTAGTTTTGTCCTGCTCATTAAAAGTTGACCACTTAATTTTTCAACCTAACAGTCGACCAGATTTACTTGATGCTGCACTATTGCGACCTGGTAGGCTGGATCGCCTTCTGTTTTGTGATTTCCCATCAGAAAAAGAGAGGAGGGATATTCTTACAGTTCTCTCTAGGAAGGTTAGCTAATCTCTCTTTATATCATCTACTAAATTGTATTCCTTGGGGATGTATTAAACGCCCTTCATCTACTTTAATGAGGTTCACCTGGATAGTTTCCTTTTGGGATAAATGCGTTTACGATTATTTACTTGCTTGGTAAAAACATACTAAGGCAGAAAACTGTGCCAGGCTGTGTGCCCACCAACTTTTTAGTTCACTGCTTGTGGATTTAAAAAAACACAAGAACTCTTGTTCACGTGTGATGTAATACCTTGCCCCACTGAAATATTTTTTCCATGCTTGGTTATTTCACATTAAGGCAACACTTGAAAAGGGGGCCTTGCAACTTGTTCAGGAGACAAAGGGTTTAAATATGCTCTGCAACTGTTTTACTGACAAATCAATGAAGGTTGGGCAAGCTCATCCTGAGTACTTGATCCTCCATACCAACGAAGTGTAACTTCTGTAATTGAAAAATGGCGTGCCATCATTTTTGGTCAGTGTTTTGCATCACCACCTACTTGTATACTAATTATTGATTCCTTATTCAGAATTGATAAAAAAGAAGAGTTTTTTTTTTTCCCATTTATATCCCTCCAACTATCCACCATTTTTCTATTTAGTCCTCGAACTATTAAAAACCTTAGTCCTCCAACTATTCAATTGCGGTCTATGTTGTCCAAAATTAACTTCTGTTAACTTTTCTCACAGAAATCGCATATTTAATTTTGTATACTGTTTATATATATATATATATATATATATATATATATTAAAAATTATGATTAAAAAATTAAATGCTCCAATTTTCGATCCGTTTGGACCGGTGCAGAGATCTTATTATTCTGATCATATTATCCTAAAGGGTCATCAATAATTTTTGTTTCTATGGCTTTCATTTAGGATCTTGTGACGAAATTAAATTGTGACCCTTTAGAATAATATTATTAGAACAATAAGATCTTCACAACGGTTCAAATGGATAGAAAATTGGAGCAATTAATTTTTCGAGAAAATTGGAGCATTTAATTTTTGATACTGTTTTTATATTAAAAAATGGTTAAAAAATAAATGCTCCGATTTTGAATCCGTTTGAGTCGGTACGAAGATTTTATTATTCTGATCATTTTATTTTAAAGGGTCATGATTAATTTGTGTCTCTTATTATTCTGATCATTATTATTTCTTTGTCGTCGTCTTCATATTTCTACAAAGAAAAGCTAGACCATATCCGTTTTGTATCCCGCACCCATGTGTTGAGACAAATACTTCGTTCAAAATGACAGATCCATGCAACATAGGTGGGCTCCCATCTATGATGCGTCTCAAGATAATTCTTTCCTTCACCATAAACATCCAATATCATAGGACCTCGACTAGAGTTGATAGCACATAGGTTTCAAACCTGAAATCTAGGACATAGGAGGTTTCAAACTTGAGATCTAGGAGGGAGCAAATTGCTGAGTCCTAGGCCTTTACTGCCATGCCAACCCCTTTGAAAATAGTTATGCTTGAATCTAGTTGTTTCTGTTGAATAAAATTTTTCCCTCGCGCATGAGTATTCTCGCACACTTTTATTGCTAGTAGGTCCTAAATTGCCATTTTATTTCAATTATGTTTACATGACCTGTAAGCTTGCCTGCAATATAGCAAAATTCATGGACGTGGAAACTTCTGACATTCTTCTTCATACCAATTCTTGATAATAAGTTGTTTGCACTTGGAAAATTTGTCAAACGGATCATGTATGTAATAGTAATTGTATAGCATCTATATGGACCACTAACCCTGCAAAAACTTGAGAGGAAAATGTAAAATGCAGATATAGAAGTAGAGGAACTTTTCTGGAAGACTTGCAACCAATTTGGTGATTGAAAATTTGCAGTTACCATTGGCGAGTGACATTGATCTAGACACCATTGCTAGTATTACAGAAGGGTTTAGTGGGGCCGACCTCCAGGCCCTTCTTTCAGATGCACAGCTTGCTGCAGTTCATGACATTTTGGACAGTGCCGAGAGCGACAAGCCTGGAAAAATGACGGTGGTCATCACACAGAGCCTTTTGCATTCCGTTGCATCCAAGGCAAGACCATCGGTGTCAGAAGCAGAGAAGCATCGGTTATATGGCATTTACAACCAGTTCTTGGATTCGAAAAGATCCGTTGGTGCACAGGTCTCTCTCTCTCTCTCTCTCTCTCTCTCTCTCTCTCTCTCTCTCTCTCTCTCTCTCTCTCTCTCTCTCTCCTTTGACATGTGCGTCTGATGCAGCATCTACTTGGATTTAGTTCTTTCCTTTTCCGAATATTGCTCCATGGCGTGACTAACAAATAACTTAGTTTTGCAGTCAAGAGATGTAAAAGGCAAAAGAGCGACTCTAGCTTGATCCCGAGATTATGCAAAATTTCCCATTAATCAAGAAGTGGGCCGGGCCGTGCAGTTGAACTGTCGAAGGAAGATACACAGGCATGCGAAGTGGCTATTCATATTTCGTATTTGCTTCTCCACATCAATGAGAAGTGGATTTGGGACGGGTGGTGAGGCTGTGCATTTTAGGTTTAGCATTTGTATCGTCGTCGTCGATAATAAGGGCAAAATAATTATTGTAAGTAAATTAGGACGTGCTCTATAAGGGGCAGAATAACTAGACTATAAGTAGGGAAAAATAGAGTCCTACTATGGGTAAATTATTTGGTGTACACCAAATGTACACTGGGTTGTGTTGACCCATTTCGGGGTCTCACACAAATGATCGGAGTCGGTCAATTTGTTTAAAATATTTTTCTTGGGATTCCTAGAAAAAATCATCCCAATCGAATATTGGCTAGGGCTTGATTTCTTCGCTCAATTTCTTGTCATTAAATTGAGCAAAAAATTGATCAAGCACTTATCGACATCCGACTGAGTTGATTTTTTACAGGTAGCCTCAAAATATTTTAAACAAATTGAGCGGCTTCGATCACTCTTGGGAGATGGGCTCACAATCCGTAGCTCATCAAATGGGTGTAGCCGTATTTTTTTTTTTTTTTTTTTGGGGGGGGGGGGGGGGGGGGTGGGTTGTGGGTTGGGGGTTGGGTTGTGTGGAAATAACTAAACTAATGTTGTGAATACATAGGGACGTATCCAATGTTGTAGTTTATTTTTATTGTGCAAACCAAACATGGTGTTGGCTTAGGCATGTTTTTTTTTTTCTCTCGGCGAAAGTCACTCTGTTAATTTTAGTTAGTGAGATTTGAATCCCATTCAATTGCACATGAGTACATTTACGTAGTGTGCCCACTTGAGGCATGATGTAGGAGATATTATTCATTTGAAGTCTTTTAAAGTAAATTCTCTCCACCTTAGATGGAAACTCAAAGGTTTCAACCACCGCCACATGTGGGGCTCACTGTGCGTTTAGTGCAGTGAATAGTTTATCTTGTAAAGCTAAAGCCTCATTTGATAACTGTGATGGATGTGGTGGGATTCATAATGAGATGGGATTATGATGAGATTCATAATGAGATGAGAATAATAGTGAGGTTGTTAAACCACCCTATGGTGTTTGTTTTTCACAAGATTAGATGATAGGATTGTTAATATCATGTTTGTTTATATTCGGATGGAATAGGATTACACCATAATTTTCTTTTATACCCTCGAACCATGACCGCGAGCTTGGGATAAGTTGGGTAAGGAAGTAATTTTGGACAGGGAGCTTGGGATAGGATTTGCTAATACCTGGTGGGAGAAGGTTTTAGTAATCCTACACAATGGTGGGATTGGCAATCCCATGTGATTAGTAATCCCCTCCACATTTATGCAAACAAACAATCGATTGCTTTAGCCACAACATTAGTAATCCTGTCCTAAGACCTATACACTTATCATACATGGCCAAGAGAGTAGTATATGTTCAATACTCAAAAAATTAGTTTGATCGGACATTGATAGATATATAGATAATTGAAATTTTGGTTTATAAAATGAATGGTCTGATGTTGTCAATTAAGTTTAAAGTTAAATTGTTTGTGATTGTCTAATTTATGAACCACAATTCAATTTTGATGTATCTATCGATATTTGATCAAGCTGATTTTTTGGTGAATATACTATTTTGTGTGCCCTTCAAGATGAATTATTTAGATTAATATAAAAAATGTACGATGGGGTCCACAATGGGTGGTGGAAACCCCAATAGGTGAAAAGAATTTAAACGCTTTTGTATGTACAACAATATGGATAGAGGGTTTTTAGGGATCCATTATAGTTTGCTTTTATCTTCTTTTTTGCCCTTTGGGCGGTTTCCGAATGCTTTAATATCCAATAAATATAAATATTTTAAGGTCAAGTTGAAAAATGAGAGAGGCTAAATAACGTAGGAATATTTTTATCATTTAGATGCGGAATTAAACTGTTAAGTAAGGGAGAAAAGCATAATTACAAAGTTGGATACTTAATTAAACAATGATTGGATATTTATACATAGTAGTAATAGTTGAAGTCAGTAATATTAGGTCTTTTTTTCAGGGTGAAAATTTATGTCATATCTACAAAACTATAATAATGGGACATCAACAACGTGATAAGTCTAAAATAACCAAACAAAGACTAATATTCTGTTCACCAACTGAATATTAGAATGGGGACGAAGGAAAATTAAAATGTACATATAGGGCGCGCGTCAACAAAAAAAAAAACACAAAAATCTTTACAATTTTGTTCTTGTAATTAGGACGTGCATGTACATGGCCGTTGATTATGAGTGGCATCAATTTTTTATCTAAAGGCAATGATTCTCTTCGAAAGAGCCAACGGCACTTCGAAAGAATACAATACAAAGATAAAAAGAAGTTTTGCCATGTTCGGTTTGGGTTTTGAGGGGGGATTTTTTTTAGAGTAGTGAATAAAGAGAAAGAAAGAGATTGAAAAAATTTATTGGAGACCGTGCCCAGAAATTTTGAGACTCCAAAACGAACAAGATTGAGACACGAGCCTCAAGCCTCACCAACGTCATTAATTGATTCTGCTACTTGTGTCAAGATAGTTTCCAAGCTCTACCACCTTTGTTGCCGAAGTTCTTAAGCCTTCCAAAGAGCATGACAACAATGAGTATAAGTTTTCCCTTGTCACTCCACCTTCCAACAAGTCCAAACCATTTATCTTCACAATAGCTATCGTACTTCACCCGCCGTTTACAACTATATCCGGCTGAGAATCCCACATTTCCGTATGCACTATAAAAAAAATCACACAGTACAATTGATTAGCCCTGAATCTTACTCTTTTTTGAACGGCAAAAAAATTTAATTTATCTTTTAAATTGTTACAAAGATTAATAGGAACAAGAAGACAATATCATATTCAAAGAATAATTCTATGCCTAGTCCGAGACCCAAAACCTCGATTGGCAAAAACCAACCAAAGACAGCCTAGAGTCTATACAACAGAATTATTGTACGGCATTACTCCCTCCGTCCCAAAAAGATTGTCCTACTAGCAAAAGGAGGACTTAAAAAAATGCATTTAATCACAAAAAAAAAAATTTGAACTTTTTTTTTTGTTCCTGATAAATTGAAAGAACTCATTGATATTTAGTAACTAGCGTCAAAAAGATAGAATTTTTCCGACAAAGACACATTATTTTTAAGTTCTCGTTTTACAGACTGGACAATATTTTTAGGATGCAGTACTAATTTTTTTACTTTAGAGTCCCCATATCCTATTACGATGACCTTTTTCTAACGATAAGGAATTTGACAATTTCAATTCATTCCTTGAATTTCTATGCTCAAATATGTATTACGCACAACTGCGTGGCATTTTGAACACACATTTATTTACTTGAAAATAGAGCCCTTTTCCGTTAATAGATGGTACTGTGCACATTAGTCCAACAGCCATAGGGTGGTTATACAATGATAATCAAATGTGGTGGGGTGAAAAAGGACATGGGCCAAAACCACAAGGGGCTGAAGTGAATTTTTTTCTCATCTTTTTGGGCGGGCCATAAATATAGAAGAGCGCTGCTATTTGCAGCCCTTTATTTTCTTCCATAGCCCGTTAAAAATTTTCAATTATGCTCGACAGTTAGTTATCGAAATTGAGATATATTTTCAGCATTCCATTACCGAAATATCATATTTTTTTCAGCAGCTATTTATCGAAAATGTACGTTCGGCAGTTGTTTACCGAAAGTTAAACATATTTTCGACATGTAGTTATCGAAATATAATCTTGTTTTCAAGAGCTATTTACCGAAATGTTATGTATGATTTTCAACAACCATTTACCGAAATGTAGTGGACTATGAGGAAAAATAAAGAGCTGCGAATAGCAACGTCCATATAGAAAGTGTGAACTCTTTCTTTAAAGCACGGTAATAGAATTTTATCGCTAGAGAGGATAGCCATTGGGGGGACATAAAGCCTCCAATACGTCTTCTGAGTACCTAATAGGAATTGTTTAGCTATGGCATGGGCTACCCTGTTGCCATCACGTTTAATACATGAAATTTACAAGAAGCAAAATTTGATACAAGTCGTATGCAATCTAGCTAGGGTAATCGAATCACAGTCCGCATAAATCCTAGCCCGGCTAAGAGCGTACTTAAACTGATCTAAGTAAATGGAAAAAAGTGATTGAGAAATTGTACCTTATTGTTTCCAGGGTGATGTTTAAAACATTGAAGTTGAGAGGGTCTTCCTTCAATTTGTCTCTCTCGGTGATGCAGATAAGAGTGATGAAGATGGCCAAATAAGAGAGCTTCGAAAACAACAAGTAGTCCACAAACTTCTTGTTTGTCTTTGTGCTCTTTTCCTCGCGAGTTGGGAAGAATGAAGTACGAGGTGGAAGATACCTATGCAACAAAGGAAGAGAGAAGAATGAATTTTCTTGAATTCCGGATGTCCGGATCAACTTTTGCGCACACACCTCGACTAATTCCGAAATCTTAAAATTAACGACAAGGCAAACCAGGGTTTGAATGTTTGGCTTCCATGAAATTCGAATATGCAACCTCATGGAAGACTAACACGTTTTAGTTTTCTCATACTCACTCAGCCAAATCTCTTGGGTTCCCAAAATAAGGATATTAGCACCAAATCTATCTCTGATGTACAAAAAAAGACTGAATATTAGCAGTATGTAAGCCCAAGAGTTAGTCTGATTGGTTAAGATTTTGCTCCCCATATATTTGATGGGAGTTCAATTTTTGTAGTCAGGTTATAAGAAAGTAATTTTTTGTGAATCCCATAGACCCATCACCCGACTTGAATAGCCTACTTTAAACCAGACTAGGGATGTGACCAATCAACCAAAAAAAGAAGAGAATATTAGTACATAAAACTATTATTAGTACTACATAAAACTATTTCTCATGAAATTCCAATTTCCAAAATAACAAAAAAAAAAAAAAAAACTATTTCCCTGTACACAAAAGAAGAATATTCCATAAAACAAGATAAATTATGTTACTCAATGAAAGAAACTTTTTTTCCTCATTTTTCACATGCTTACCAAGTCACAGCAGGGTGATGTGCTTTCTCGATGGGTCTATTTTAGCCCCTTTGTTCATTCTATTCGAGTCGTCGAATTTGTCATCAAAGTCAACATTGAGATTGATTAGACATCAGAATGCACATGAATACGTAAATCATAGTAGCTATTAAAATTTTATTTGTTAAATGATTGCGATTAAATTTCTTCCTGAGAAGAATGCTTTTTGTTCATGTTGATGCCGATGTTAAATTGAGCAATAAACTTAACGAGCTGAATAAAATTGACGGTTCACATTATTTTGGGGCTACCTACCAATCAGGCCAAGCTAGTTGGATTGGGCCATGGATTCGTCGGATGGCGCCGGATATGGTGGACCACTTAAACAATGCTGAGCGGAGCCGACTATTATGGAGTATTTTAGAAGGTGCTTAAGGGCGGTACAAGAGTTCTAGCCTAGAAGGCGACAGTCTTGATTGGAGAAACTATCTTGATAAGCGTTGTCAAGTATCCCGATAAAGATGGGACTCCGGAGATATAGTGATAATAGAGTATCCCGGACAGGCTAGACATCTTGGTTGCCAAAGGGGAACCTTTAAAAAGGGGTTTCACCGACGACTGAAGGTGACTTGAGCATCAGGGGGGGTATTCCAGCCAAACTCCGGCCGGGCAACCTTACAATCTTTGAGGCATGAGGGTTCTCACGCCAAAACCCTACTCGTCACTACTTTCGGAGGCTTGCTTTCCCAAATTGAAAACAAAAAAGCCACGGCCACTAACCAATTGAGTACCGATTCTCTACCGACGGCCACGCGGGGCTTACTCTGGATCCCGCACGAAAAATCGAGCTGTTCAATAATTAAAAAAAAAAAATCAAGTGAGCCCATGAAAAATCAGCTCAATCTAATATATATATATATATATATATATATATATAGTGTTCAATCCAATCTTTCTAATTTTTCATTTAGATTTCAGGATCCTGTGACCGTCAATGGAGAATCGGTACTCAACTGTTTTTTTTTATATATATTATTGAATGACTCGGATTTTTAGTGCGGGACCCGGAGTGGGCCCCGCGTGACCGTCACGAGGGTTGGGCTCGTTGCGGGACTTAACCCAACACCTTACACCAAATTCTAATTCTCCAAAATTGACATAGGAGAATAAAGTTTCAAAAAAGACAACATCTGAAAAACGACAGAGTTGTCAATTTTTTCATATGCGGTTTGATTGCTATTGCTTATTTAGCATCGCTTATTAAACTGGTCGGTGGCTGTGGAAGGATTCAATAAGTAAAAATTATTCAGTGCCCCTAATGGGGCTCATTAGGACAGCACAACACCCGACTCAGCAGGGCCGTGTCCAAACCGTGTCCAATAACGAGTGGTACATATTTATCTTTTTGGGGCCACAAAGCAACCAAAAAGACAAAAGGACACTGCAGCACAACTAGGTTCAAGAACCAAACTTAATTAATTGGAATATATGCCAAGAATGGGGTCAAGAGAAGCTTATGCAAACTCTCACATTGGGCAAAGAAATAAAGTGCCCAAAAGCCAATCCAAATCTCTTTTTATAAAGTAGGTTCCGATTTCTTTGGCGACGGTGGAGTCGGCGACGGTGGTGTCTCACCAGGGTTTTTTCTACCACCACTTCCGCGAGGGAGGATGGTATCCAACACCAGAACTTCTTTTTGTAAGGCATGCATCAAAAGATTCCGGATACCATTGTATTCGGATTTGTGCATCAAGATTTGTGTTCAGTGACTTTCCAACCTTTACCAAGATATCATAGTGGTTTATATTATCTAGCCTAGCTCGAAGTCGCAGAAGAAGGGTGTTGCTAAGAGCCATGAGAAGGCAAAATTAGGACTCCAAACGAGTCAAATCGAGCTGAGTTTTGAAGTGTTTAATACCGGTTCGTTCGAAATTAGGTGAGCTCAAGCTCGACCTCATTACTATTTTACAACACGAGTTTGGAGCTCACCTCATTACTATTTTACAACACGAGTTTGGCACGAGCTTGAGTTGAATAAATAAAAATTAGTCAAGCTTAAATCGAACAAATATAAATGACACAGGGCTCAAGCAGCTCTGTAAGAATAATTTATAAAGTAATATGAAATTACTACATACTATATAACTAAGGTATTGTATAAACTACATAATTATATGTTCGTGTTCACGAGCGTACTCGACCTGAATTTCGCCTCACTCAAGCTCAGTTCCTATACGAAACGGGCCTCAAATTTACCTTGAACTCGTTTAACTTAGCGTGCAGGGCCCTTAAGGGTCCCAAATGAGTCCTTATCGAGTTGAACCTCAAACTGTCCGTGAATGATTCGGTTCGTTTGTAGCCCTTGGCAAAACCGAATCGAGTACAATGAAGGCACTATCCCACCTAGCATTTGTGAGGTCTTAATTCGCCTTCCCCTAGTGGAGGTGTGGGTAAGACTGCATGTCCTTATTCCAATTTATTTCTCTACAGCTGCATGGGGACCAAGTTGGAATCATTCAATCATTTTATATAAAACACCACCACTAAACTATTCTATACCTGCTAATCATGCCAATAGTACCTTGTGCGCGCGCAAAAGTTACGGGTGTTGTCGGCTCATTTGTTTTATCTTGTTGGAAATTTTCAGATGAGTGAATGAAATTGGGCACTCATAGGATCATCGAGACTACCGAAGGGTCCCGATTTTGGGTTCATTGTACCTGGACGACATCCTTTAATTTCCAGCAATTTTCAGCAAGTTATTGCCCCATAAAAGTGTGGTTTATGGCAGATTTCAATCACCAATTCACTCTGGCAGTTTCAGTATTGAATTACCCTATTCAAGGCTGTGAATTGAAGGCCCTAAATTCATTTCTGGAAGTTACAAATCCTTCCAGAGGTGTATAAATAGGGCAGTCCCGTATTGGATTGATCACAGTTCCACAAAAATACTCCAAGTATACTCTGAGTTCGTTCTTGTGTGAGAGAGAGTCAGACGTAGTATTCACTTCGCCAAGACGGCTTTCCGGTGGTGTTCCGATAGCCGTGGTCTAACTGTTTTATCCTGGGAGACAGATGCCGGTCAACCTCCAACACCCAACGGTGAGGCAGTGAATCTGTTTTAAGGAGACTGATTCAGGGCTCGGTTCGGTGTAACAAATTTCTGTATTATCTTTTCTTTTTCCTTTTCTGTTCATGAAATAACAATCTGTAATTCATTTTATTATTAGTGAAATCGTACTCTGGAATTCCCGATCATATTGCACATGTTTCCTAACATATCTTGCGTAGGAATATTTTTCTCCGATCTTCGCTTACAGATGAAGTCTTCGAATCGATCACCGAATACGGAAATCGTTGTGTATTCATGGTGTAATTTAATCTTGTGATTTTAGGTCTTTATATGTGAAAGAGAGGGATTAGGAGAGACTTACATCATGACAATGAACACCACCAGGATTGCAGGAGAGAGGAGAGAGAGATTCACAACAATTTCACCTGCATGCCTTGAGTTCACAACTTGAAACAGAGATCCCACCAGTTTCTGATAAGAATTCAGACCACTCAATGCCTCTGAATTCCACTCCAGGGAGCAAAACAGCACAAACTGAACCAAAATGAACCCAAAAACAGTGGCTGCCAAGCACAAACAATTCATGCTTGATAACAAGTGGTCATATCCCAGCTCCCCATAGTTCTTCAAAAGGTAACCAAACTCCTCTCTCTTTGTCACCATCTCTAAGACCCATATCACGAGCCGCAGGCACGGCCCGTATAAGGTGTTTCCAAACAAGAGCAGAGGGATGAGAAGCAGGAGGAGGCCTGAATTCTTGTTGAAGACGGCCATGTTTTCATTTGTTGGGATGAAACCGCAGTTGGCGAACGTCGCGACGGTTGTGAAGACAGAGAATATTTGTACTTGAAGGCCTTTTTGCTTCAGTACTTGTCTAGCACTTGGAACAAGGAGGATGTATAGAGAAATCAAAGTGGAACCACCTAAGTGAAATATTAGGAGATAACAGAGGACCACATGGCCCAAAAACCTGATGGAATTGTGCTTCAAGTACACATTGCCTAAGGATTTGATCCCAGATTCTAAGCTGGTATTTGGATTTTCATCCAAAATCTGTGGATTGTTTAAAAACAAACCCAACTCAATTTGAGTATGGGAATTTTCAGAATCAGGATTAGTTGACACCACCCTATTTTCTTCACCAGTATTACTTTTGCTTGCCATAAATAGAAGGCCGAGAAAGGAAGTGAACACTTCACCCCCAACAAACATCAAAAAGGTCAAAATAACAAGTTGGGTATTGGAAAAAACCTCCATTTCAATGGTTGCCATGCTTGAAACTGTGGTGGCAGAAACAGAGGTGAAAAACAAATCCAAGTCCTTGGGACTGAAGGCAGGCGTGGTTTTTGGCTTCGAAAATTTCAAAGCCAAGAAACCGACCACGGAAAGGACGACAAAGTAATGAAGCTGAAACCAGAACGGATTCAGCCGGGAGATTCGGGTGCAGAAGTAGGAGAAAGATGAGCAAAAGATTGTACATGAGGAGTTGAAGAAGGGTTTTACTTTGTTGGCAAGCTCAGATAAACTGTAGAATGGATGGTGACTAAAGGAAGCTAGTTTAGAGCAACAAGAGTTGAAGAGGGGTTTTATTTTGTGAGCTAAATGAACAAGATTCGACATCTTCTTGTTTGTGAAATGGCTTTTGAATTGCGATGGTCCTTTTAAAGGGGGGAATTACACTCCAAATTAAGCAATGGGATTTCCTTGTGGAATATGCAAATTGTACAAGAACAGGTTAAGGCCAAGTGTACTAAAAGAGAGAGAGAGAGAGAGCGCGCGCATATTCTCATATCCCTTGTGTGATTTCTCATGTAATGCAAAATGAGACTCACCTGGATCCAATTTGACGATCCTAACGGTTTATTTTGTAAGACTTCTTTGGGGTGATCCACGCGAAAGATCGCGTTCATGGGGTATCGGCATCCATAAGACAAAAAGTCATATATGTTAGGACAGCCAAAACTCTAATTCCACATTTAGCTTCTGATCAGAAAATTAGTTCGACCAAGCTTTTACTGATGTTCAATCGACTTAATTTTTTTTGTGAATGATCCAAATCGTTCATTTTGTGAGAATCATTTTCTGTGTAATCGCTAGAAGAATCACGTGAAGTTGATTAATCAGAAACGGTTTAAGCACTTGGCAAACATATCTAACAACCAAGAATATAATCAGAACATAATGAATAAAATACTAACTAATTTTCATGGAATTCTTGAGAAAGATAAAATTCCTAACGATGAGGGATGGAAAAAGCTTATTCCTGACCAACTGCACAGGAGAAGGAATTTAGACCACAGGTTTGGGAGAATTATTACGTTGTACTCTTCAATACGGAGAAAGCTCAATAATTTAGACCACAGGTTTAGATTGCACAGTCGGATCCATATAGTGGTCTGGCTGTAAGATTATTCTTCCATTACCAAAAAAAAAAAAAAACAAGTGCTCCATAATTTTGTGCGGAATATCTAATATATTGGCATAGAATATATACGTGGTGATCATAACTTGAAAGGTCGCATAAGCAGGAGAGGAATTGGCTAGGGTGGGCTTGAAAAAAACAATAAGTGTTTCTATCTCGTGAGGACGTATGTCCAATCACACAGAGGCTAAATATTTCAAGCCTAGGGGCCACTGGAGGATTTGTTTAGTCATTAAGTTAAAGTCTTCAAAATTAGTTAAGGTGCACACAAGCTGACCCGGACGTACATCTAGTTGAAAAAAAAATGAAGAATATGCTTTGATAGCACTGATGATCTTGGTAGTTACTAATAAATTTATAATTATGAGGGGCCCTCCGTCGTTATCATGCATGTGATGGAGTATATTATAGCGCCCGTTATCCTATGGTTTTTCTAAACAACAATAATGCTATGTACATTTCTATCGGTCACTCATCTCTTACATATGTATCGACTTTACACATTTAATTATGGGATGGACCGCACACATACGTGACAGAAGAGTGGTCGGAGAGTGGCCGATAGGTGTGTCCGTAGCATTATTGTTTTCTGAAAATCTAGTTTATCAATTGATTTTGGGGATCAATACTACTTCCCACTTGCTGGGATTCCAATTAAAATAAAAACAACACTTTACACGGATTCAATCCAAATGAGCTGATAGCACCTAAGAGGTTTTGAGCCTAAGATCTTAAGAGAAAATAAATTTTTAAATTCCAAATCTTGACTGCTAGACCAACCCCAAATAGTTTAAGCCACCCAATAATTATACTACATGAAGTCCACTCCAACTAAACCGCGGGGAGAGAGAAGACACCATAGATAACCCCCTCCAAGTTGCGCCCTATCCTACCTTCAAGAAGTTGATTGTTATTAAGGGGACGTAAAACTAAATCAACTAAAGCACATGTTTTCATGAATTTTTAGGCGGGTCATTAACCTTACATACATCAGCTAAAATCTCATTTAGCGAAAACAATTTGACTATTGTCATTGGCTTATAGTCCAATAATATAGCAAAAGCGCACCCTGAATTAAAAGAAATAATACCACCCGTGGGCTTGCCCCAGTGCAAGGGGAAGGCCCTTGCCTACCATATATTGGGCAGGGTTCAACTCCTCTCTAGGGTTGGTGCCATGATTTACATGGCACGTCCGAAAAGTGGTTGCTTCAGGTCGTCCGGAGGTGTACGCTCTATGGGTAGGTCCAATTAGTAGATGATGCCCTGAACCATGAAATTTGGCCAAAATTTAGATGTGATCGCACTAAAGAAGTGACCTGGGTATTCTTAGGGCTAATCTAGTTGGCCACTGTTGTACAATTTACACTCAGAGAGGTCAAATGGTTTTCAACACTAGAGCGCACACTACAAGAAATTACACAATTGCCGACTAAAATTCCCGACTAAACTAAATTTAGTCGCCAATTATTGAACAATTGCCGACTAAAATTATTTAGTCGGGAAATAATTATGTTTGCCGACTAAAATTTGTTTTAGTCGGGAAATAATAATGTTTGCCGACTAGTAAATAAATTTAGTGGGCGAATATCAATTTTCTCCCCGAATTTAAAAACCAATAAATGAAAACAATTTCCCAACTAAATAGTTTAGTAGGGAATATTAATATTTGCTGACTAACATTATATTTAGTCGGCGAATATCAATTTTTTTCCTAAATTTAAAAAATTAAAGAACGAAAAAAATTTCCCGACTAAATAATTTAGTAGGGAATATTAATATTTGCCGACTAAAATACATTTAGTCGGCGAATATCTATTTTTTTGCAAAATTTAAAAATTAATAAATGAAAAACATTTTCCAACTAAATAATTTAGTAGGGAATAGTAATATTTGCCGACTAAAATTACGTTTGGTTGGGGAATATCAATTTTTCCTCTCTTTTTAAACAAAATTTCAAAAAAATCAATATTTGTTCCGACGACATCGATCACACGATGAAACCTTCCCGATCGAAACCGTTCAATAGTACGATCAAGACTGTTCATTTTGCTGCACTCGGTGAATAATTCATTCTTGTAAATTTACGGCTCGATTAGGTTTAGAAAACCCCTTTATAGAAAGAAAAAAAAAACCCTTTATTGAGACATGAACTCATAAGAATAGATAGTATTTTCATGCAATCAATTGTCTAATAAAAAATAATCAACTATAATCTCAGTAAGAATTATCGTTTAAACCATATTTAATAAAAACAAAAGATAAGATTGTTTTAACCGGGGAAAAAAAGACCTCAAAGTGGGGTTTGGGTGATAATGTTCTAATTTGTGCATTGAAGAAATAGGTTCTGTCTGTGAATATGTGATTGAAATAATTCTCTTTTAGTGTGTGTAAGTTCTAAAAAAGATTATGAATTGCAGTAATGAGTTTTTTTTTTAATTTTTAAGAAAGTAAATTTAAAGAAAAGATAAAAAAAATAAATTTAAAAGCTTATCAAAGAAAAAAATAAAGGTAAAACAAAAGAAACCAAATAGTATAAATATATTTATTACTGAAATGTAAACCAAGTACAGCAGTGGTAGAGTGGTTAGTCGCGCGTGTGATGAAGGCAGAGGTCTCAGGTTCGAGACCTAGAAGCGCCCATATTCTATAAAATGAATTGGGTGGGAAAGGCATACAGTTCAGAAATGGAAATGTAATTTTTCCACTTTGGTCCCCTGATTTTTTCATAATGACATTTGACGCCACAATAATTATTATTGCCGACTAAATATTTAGTCGGCAAAAGTTAATTATTATGCCGACTAAATATTTAGTCGGCAAAAAATTAACTTTTGCCGACTAAAATAGAAATCCCGACCAAGTTTTTTAGTCGCTAAAACCATACATTAGCCGACTAAACCTTACTTAGTCGGCAATTACATTTGCCGACTGTCATTCTCCGACTAATTTGCCAACTAAATTATTTAGTCGGGAAAACCCTTTGGCGACTAAAAAGTGGACATTTGGCGACTAAAACATTAGTCGGGAATGGTGTAATTTGTTGTAGCTTCTTTTTCGGCGGGTTTTATTTTTTCATTTTTGTTTGTGCCTCTTTTTGGATCTAGATCTTTTTTTGTGCTTTTGTGATATTTAGTTTTATACTGTATTGAAATTCTCGTTCTTCCAACAAAAAAATCTTTATAAAGTAATGTTAGGTTCACTGATTTTGGTGCACAAATTCAGATACAAATATGTTCAAAACTAGCCGAATGTCCTATTCACATGAACCCTTTTTTGTATTTTGTAGGACATGCATCGAAAGAATTCGGGCACCAATGTAGTCAGATTTGTGCATCAAGATTTGTGTTCACTGACTTTCCAACCTTTACAATGATATCATCAAGCTCTTTGTTAAGATACTTCTAAAATAGGCAACAATTTTATGGAAAATCAAGGTTTAATTGATGTAATTATTTGCCATTGCGACAAAAGTTAATCATTTCTTTTTTCTCAGACTACCTTAGTGGTTCATATTACCTAGCCTAGCTCGAAGCCGTAGAAGAAGGGTGTTGCTAAGAGCCATGAGGAGGCAAAACTATGGCTCCAAACAAATCAAACTAAGCCGAGTTTTGAAGTGTTTAATATCGGTTCATTCAAAATTAGGTGAGCTCAAGCTCGACCTCGTTACTATTTTACAACACGAGCTTGGCAGATGCTTGAGTCAAATAAATACAAATGAGCCAAGTTCAAATCGAACAAATATAAATGATCAAAGCTTGAGCAGCTCTGTTAAGGATAATTTATAAAGTAATATGAAATTACTACATACTATATAACTAAGGTATTGTATAAACCATATAATTATATGTCCGTGATCACAAGCCTACTCGAGCCAAATTTGGGCTAATTCAAGCTCAGTTCCTATGTGAAATGGGCCTCAAATTTTACCGTGAGCTTGTTTAACTTAATTAGCGTGCAGGTTAAGGGTCCCAAATGAGCCCTTATCAAGTTGAGCCTCAAACCGTCTATGAATCATTCAGTTTGCTTGTAGCCCTAGGCAAAACCGAATCGAGTAGTACGAAGGGGGATGTTGCCGAGCGGCATCCGGCCGTTTGTCTCGTCACAGACGACTCGAATTGAATTTGAGCGCATACAGATCTGATCGGTCCATTGTTCGGTCAAAATCCAAGCCATTGTTTTACGAGATGAGCGACCGGATTGACCGCTTGACACCGCTGCTAAGCACTCACGCTTAGCAGCATCTCCCATTCTATCGCACCTAGCACTTGTGAGGTTTTTATTCGCCTTCCCCAAGTGGAGGAGGTGTGGGTTAGATACCAACTGGGCTGTATGTCCTTATTCCAATTTATTTCTCAACAGCTGCATGGGGACCAAATTGGAATAATTCAATCATTTTATATTAAAAACACCACCACTAAACTATTCTACAACTGCAAATCATGCCAATAGTACCTTGTGCGCACGCAAGAGTTACGGGTGTTGTCGGCTCATTTAATTTAGGAATATTTTTCCCAATCTTTGCTTACAAATGATGCCTTGAAGTCGATTTCCATACCGAATATGGAAATCGTTTCGTATTCATTGAGTAACTTTATCTTGTGATTAGGTATTTAAGAAGGAGAAATCTTCAATACACACCCCTTTAAGGTGCATATCATATGCACCTATTGTGTGGTCCATATTGTGCCACCTCATAAAAAATTACCTACTGAACCGGTCATTCATAACATTTTAGGTCTATCGTAACTTTTATACCAAAATTTCGTAACTTTTGATTCATAACATTTTTCTTACAAATCATAACCTTTTAGTGCATATCGTAACTTTTACAAATGAATCGTAACTTTTTAGCAACAGATTCATAACATTTTTTGAATCATAACATTTTGGTGTATTTCATAACTTTATAAAAAAAATCGTAACATTTTCAGTTCGTAACATTTTCACTACGGAATTGTAACATTTTAGTCCATTTCATAACTTTTCTATAATCAATTGTGCAATCGATTACTTAATCAATTTTTTTGTTTAATGGTAGTTAATCAAATATGTAATCTATTATGTAAATGTTCAATTCTATAATCAATTAGACTTTATAATTTATTTTTCAATTGATTAGACATTATAATCAAATATATAGTAATTGATTTTGCAATTGATTACATATTCGATAGACATCATAATCGAATATGTAATCAATTCTATTATGTAATCGATTAGACAATATAATCGATTTTGTAATTGAATTGAGTATGATTGGGTAACAATGTGAAGTCGATTACTCAATCGATTTGCTAATTGATGGGCCTCAGTAAGTCCTCTAATCAATTGCGAAATAAGTTAAAAAAAGTATTGCAATAGATTTAAAAATCAATTGTTCTGAATAACACAAATAATTGATTACATGTTGGATTATATTTCTTTGCGGTTTCCATTACGTAATTGATTGGTATTGATAACACTTGTAATCGATTACATTATCAAATACGAGTATTAGTTATTTGTAATTCGGATGCTTGCACTAATTCACAAAACACTAGTAGTACGTCTATTGACCAAAAAATAAATAGCACGTCCTAAATATTGCTATCTTTTACACATAACCTAAAATGTATTGGTAAATTTATCTCGTAACCATCACTCTCATGATCACCCATTAACTTTTTTGTTAGTGTTTCCTACTTATTAATACAGATGATTGACTTCGCTATTCCTTTTAGTTGGACCATTTATGTGAAAGTTCACTATTCAATTAAAGATATTGTGAAAAATATTAAACATCATAATATTTCAAAAAAATTTAAAAAAATTGGCTACAAATATGAAACACTTTAAAAATCCTACAAAAAATGCCTTAACTTGACTTTTTATTACATTATGATAATGATAGTATCTTTTTCCTTTAGTAATTATTGAGAACCTATTTTAAAGAAGTGAATTATCTTCACTTGAAATAATTTTAGCTTCAAAGTTTTTAAAAAATAAAATTATTATTTTTAACATAAATTAATTATCAAAAATAAAATTGGGCCTAATTTTTCTTTCAGCCCAAACTTATGGCTCAACTATTAATTCACATGGTTTACCTGTTGTACTGGTAATAGGTTTTTTGTTAGTAACCTATCGTAATATTTTAAAGGGTCCAGATCATTTTTCAAGCATCTAATGGTAATCAAAGAGGGTGCATATGATACACACCCAAATAAGGGATGTGTATTGTAGCAGAAAGAGAGAGGAATTAGGAGAGAGAGACTTACATCATGACAATGAACGCCACCAGGATTGCAGGAGAGATGAGAGAGAGATCCACAACGCTTTCACTGCTATGCCTTGAGTTCACAACTTGAAACAGAGATCCCACCAGTTTCTGAAAAGAATTCGAGCCACTCAATGCCTCTGAGTTCCACTCTAGGGAGCAAAACAGCACAAACTAAACCAAAATGAACCCAAAAACAGTGGCTGACAAACACATACAATTCATGCTTGACAACAAATGGTCGTACCCCAACTCCCCATAGTTCTTCAAAAGGTAACCAAACTCCTCTCTCTTGGTCACCATCTCCTAGACCCATATCACAAGGCGCAGGCACAGCCCGTATAAGTTGTTTCCAAACAAGACCAGAGGGATGAGAAGTAGGAGGAGGCCTGAATTCTTGTTGAAAACCGCCATGTTTTCATTTGTTGGGATGAAGCACTGGGAACAGGGAGGATGTATAGAGAAATCAAAGTAGAACCACCTAAGTGAAATATTAGGAGATAACAGAGGACCACATGGCCCAAAAATCTGATGGAATTGTGCTTCAAGTACACATTGCCAAAGGATTTGATCCCAGATTCTAAGCTGGTATTTGGGTTTTCATCCAAAATCTGTGGATTGTTTAAAAACAAACCCAACTCAATTTGAGTATGGGAATTTTCAGAATCAGGATTAGCTGACACCACTCTATTTTCTTCACCATTAACTTTGGTGGCCTTAAATCGAAGGCCAAGAAAGGAAGTGAACACTTCTCCCCCAACATACATCAAAATGGTCAAAATAACAAGTTGGTTATTGGAAAAAACCTCCATTTCAATGGATGCCATGCTTGAAACTGTGGTGGCAGAAACAGAGGTGAAAACCAAATCCAAGTCCTTGGGACTGCAGGCAGGCGCGGGTTTTGCGTTCGAACATTTCAAAGCCAAGAAACCAACCACGGAAAGGACAACAAAGTAATGAAGCTGAATCCAGACCGGATTCAGCCGGAAGATCTGGGTGTGGAAGTAGGAAAAAGATGAGCAAAATACTGTACATGAGGAGTTGAAGAAGGGTTTTACTTTGTTGGCAAGCCCAGATAAACTGTAGAACGGATGGTGACTGAGGGAAGCTAGTTTGGAGCAACAAGAGTTGAAGAAGGGTTTTACTTTGTTGGCTAATCTAGTTGGCCACTGTTGTACAAATTTACACTCAGAGAGGTCAAATGTTGTCGATGGCAAGAATAACCTGTAAGACTAAATTTTGTATTTAGTGTTTATGGCCCACATGTTTTAAATATGGCACATACGATTTATGGGTCTAAGAACAACTCCAATAGTCTCACTATAATTCTAGGCAAATTGGTTAGGAAAAGAGGAATTTTCTCCTTTGGCTAATCATCAAATAAGAGCACTACCCAACAGCCTAAACAAATTACATGCCAAAACCAGATCTGAGTCATCTGACCAATGAACTTCGCCGGAATCTATTCACTAAATTTCGCTGGAGTCCATAACCGAGTAAACCAGATTTGGTCGGAGACCCAAAACCCAAAACGAGATCTCATCAGAGTCCCAAAACCTAAAAGAGATCTCACAGGAGTCCCACACGGAGTAAACTGAACCCTAGTTCGACGGCAACCATTCCATACCAAAACAAAGTAAATGAGATCTCACCGGAGTAAACTATTCAACGAGACCTCACCGGAGTAAACCCAGTACATATACGACGAAATAACTCACTAGAGTAAACGAGAGCTCAGTTGTCGGAGTAAATGGCCGGAGTATACAATATCTGAGTTGTCGGAGTAAACGATCGTCGGAGAGGAGAAGCGAGGGTGTGGCGAGGTGTTGTATCTCGCTGGGCGTGGCGAGGTCTTCAAGCGAAGGGATAAAATGGCGAGCCTCCGACGAGGCTGCTGGAAACCAGAAAATGGCAGATCAGCTTGCCTATTTAACCTCGCTGGAGCTTACGCGAGTCCATTGGAGATGCTCTAATAAGATTCACCATATCTTTATGCCTAATTAAGATTTTATTCTATTGGTCAAATAGATAAGTTATTTTCTTTATAGACTCTACTTTGATGGGAAATGAGTATAATGTTCATTAAGGAAATCGGTCCTCTCTCTGCCTATAAAAGAGCGCCTAGGGTTCCATCAAATCGGTGTGATACTAAACAACTAGAAAGAAAGACAAGGGAGAGAAACCCGTCTTCCACCTAGAGCTTCATGCTCTAGTAAAATTATGGTCGCTTCAATCACTTATTGGATCGCTCCAGTTCCGCATGAATGGATCTGGGTAAGCCGTTCTTGATTCTTGGATTCCGCCTACTATTTGTATTGTGATAATCATGATAGTTCTAGACCTCGCATAATTGTAGGTTGTTAATTGTGTAATGCCATTAGGAATAATTTTACATGTGGTATCAAAGCCATAGGTTTGAGAACATCATGATTTTCCAATAACGGGTAGATTAGATTGTTCGTCCAAATTTATAAGTAGCTTAGTTTCAAATATTGTGTATACTTGTATAGCTAGCTATACATACCATTGATTTTTGAAATCTCGCCAAGATAAAACTGAGAACCATAGGTGATCCTAATTAAATTAAGAACCTAGCAATACTATGAACTTATGTCAACTTACAAAGTAATATTCCCTCCGTCCCGATTTGTTTGTCTTCTTTTTGACTTATACATGTCTAAAATTGACTATCCAATTTCAAAATCAATGACTCAGATTATTTCAAATCAATGGATTAGATTTGGTTTCCTTAATAAGTTGGGAACCCGAGATTGAACAAACAAATCGAGATGGAGGAAGTATATTATTTCAGGACAGTTTTTTTTTTCCTCGGCAAATGAAACTTTTATAAATTCGAAAGGAGTACATCGAGGGGGGAACAAGATAAGTACATGAACTTATTCGAATGAAAAGAAAGTAAAACAAACATCAAACAGAAAGTTGGATGAAAAGACACTTTTATAAACTCGGGATGGTTATTTGTCAAAATTAAAAACCCTAAATCGTTATATTTTAACTAAATGAAATTGATCCCATAAAAAGGTCCAATTGAACCCAAATCAATACTCCTACATGTTAGAAGTTTTTTTTTTTTTGGTTAGGCGATATACATCTGAGCCGGAAGTATATTCTTAGTATTTGAACTTCTCTTAGAGGCGAGGGTGGGAGTTAGTGCGGTGCTAGGGTTAGCACAAGGGGGTCAGAGTGCTGGGAAAATCATTTGGTGCCATTGTGTCATGGGTTCATACCCAATTTTTATGGTGTCAACCATTAGTCCCTCAGAAAATTTAAAGCAGTACCATGGTATCTAGGAGAGAATTTTTCTGCCATGGGGTCAAGCAACGTACCCCACAGCTCATACATTAGCGTCGCCACTGCATGATGTACACACCGGCAATATATACAAAGATAAGAACCTAATACGTCCGTACATACGTACCCATTACACAAGGCATATATCGATACATATGAGCCTTAGCTGAACGTCGTCCCCGGGGCATTCAACTTGACTCTACTGCGTACCAGTGCATGTTATAACTAGGACAGTTTCCAAGCTCTACCACCTTTGTTGCCGAAGTTCTTAAGCCTTCCAAAGAACATGACAACAATGAGTATAAGTTTTCCCTTGTCACTCCACCTTCCAACAAGTCCAAACCATTTATCTTCACAATAGCTATCGTACTTCACCCGCCGTTTACAACTATATCCGGTTGAAAATCCCACATTTCCGTATGCACTACAAAAAAAATCACACATTTAGTACAATTAATTAATTAGCTAGCTAGCTCTGATCATCATTCTATACAATATACAACACAATTATTGTACAGAATTGCTTTCTTCGTCCTAGGATTGTCTGGCTCGCAAAAGGAGAACTTTGAAAAATACATTTCATCACAGAAAAATCCGAACTTTTTTTTCCTGATGATGATAAATTGAAAGAACTCATTGATATATATATATATATATATACACACACACACACACACACACAAAACTTCTAATAAGGGCTCCCTTACCGTATTACGGTAAGGACGTCCCTTTCCCGACCAATTTGCGATGATCCGAGCTACTCAATGTGTTCAGAACGTGATTTTAAAGGTACACACGAGAAATTAGCAAAAAAAAAGGACCGAAAAGGGCTTGATCCGAGCAGTTTTTGTTTGTATTTTATCAAACGGTTCAAATCAAAACTGCTCAAATCAAGCCCTTTCCGGTCATTTTTTTTTGCTGATTTCTCGCGAATACCCTTAAAATCACGTTCTGAACACATTAAACAGCTCGGATCATCAAAATTTGGTTTTATACACACACACACGCACACACACAAATGTTCAAGTCTATAACTCTTACGGTCCACACCATCCAAACCTCTCATTTTCCGATCGATTTGCATTTTATACACACACACACAAATGTTCAAGTCTATAACTCTTACGGTCCACACCATCCACACATCTCATTTTCCAATCGATTTGCGATGATCCGAGCCGCTCAATGTGTTCAGAATGTAATTTTAAGGGAATCTGCAAGAAATCAGCAAAAAAAATTATCGAGAAGGGCTTGATCCGAGCAATTTTTTACTGAACCGTTTAATAAAAAACTGTTCGGATCAAGCCCTTCCTGATCATTTTTTTTCTAATTTCTCGCGAGTACCCTTAAAATTACATTTTGATCACATTGAGCGGCTCGGATCATCAAAATTCGATCAGAAAATTGAAGGTCCGGACGATCCGGACAGTAAGACGTCCGGACCTGAAAATGACTATATATATATATATATATATAGACGGTACTGTGCACATTAGTCCAACATAGGGTGGTTATACGATGATAATCAAATGTGGGAGTGAAAAAGCACATGGGCCAACCACAAGGAGCTAAAGTAAAATTTTTGTCTTTTTTTTTTTTTTTTGGGCATGCCATGATATAAATACAAAAAGTATGAACTCTTTTTTTAAACACGAGAATAGAATTTTATTGCTAGAGTGACGATTGGCCTCATGGCCCTGCTGGGGCCATTAAAATCCATCAGTGCCGGAGAGGATAGCCATCACGCGACATCGCCCCCTCCAATACGTCCTTCGAGTATCTAACCCTGTTGTCATCACGTTTAATATGCATGAAATTTACAAGAAGCAAAATTGGATACTATGCAATCTAGCTAGAGTACGTAATCGAGTCACAGTACGTCCACATAAATCCTTACCCGGCTAAGAGCGTAAGTAAACTGATCTAGTAAAATGGAAAAAGTGATTTGAGAAATTGTACCTTATTGTTTCCAGGGTGATGTTTAAAACATTGAAGTTGAGAGGGTCTTCCTTCAATTTGTCTCTCTCGGTGATGCAGATAAGAGTGACGAAGATGGCTAAATAAGAGAGCTTCGAAAACAACAAGCAGTCCACTAACTTGTTCTCTGTCTTTGTGCTCTTTTCCTCGCGAGTTGGGAAGAATGAAGTACGAGGTGGAAGATACCTATGCAACAACCAAGGTAGAGATATGATCCAAATCACACACAAAGACAGAATATTCGTAGAACATAAAATTACTCCCGATGTGCCCGAAAGAATGAATTTTTCTTGAATACCGGACGTCCGGGCCAACTTGTGCGCACGCATCTCGATTAATTTTGAAATCTTAAAATTAACGACGAGGCAAACCAGGGTTGAACAAATTTTTTACAGAACCCCCTAAAAGATTATTTTAAATTTTATTAAATTTTTTTGTATTTTTATCAAACCAAGGTAATCCCCACGTGAATATAATGTAAATCAAAAATATAATGTAAATGTGTAGTGTACCCCTTCCCCTAGTGGAGGGGTGGGGCTAGATACCAACTAGACTAGTGGACTGCATGTCCTTGGTCCAATTTATTCCTTAATGGCTGGGGGCCAAAGTGGGAATGATAATTACTCTCTCAGTCCTTAAATAAATATTCGACGCGCAAAATTAATTAGACTTTACAAAATATGTATATTTTTTATTAAAAAAATTAATTTTATTTCACAATCTAATAGAACTCATTACTATCTATTGATTTATAAAAAAAATTAATTTTTTTAACAAAACAAATACATCTTTTTGAAAATCTAATTTTGCGCGTTAGACACTTATTTAGGAACGGATGGAATATCGTTTCATATTTCACTTGAAACACCACCAGTAAACTATTTCACAACTGCTAATTATGCTAATAGTGCTTGCTTTGAGAGAGAGAGAGAGAGAGAGAGTTACATCATGACAATGAACACCACCAAGATTGCAGGAGAGAGGAGAGAGAGATCCACAACATATTCACCACTATGCCTTGAGTTCACAACTTGAAACAGAGATCCCACCAGTTTCTGATAAGAATTCAGACCACTCAGTGCCTCTGACTTCCACTCCAGGGAGCAAAACAGCACAAACTGGACCAAAATGAACCCAAAGACAGTGGCTGCCAAGCACAAACAGTTCATGCTGGACAACAAGTGGTCATATCCCAGCTCCCCATAGTTCTTCAAAAGGTAACCAAACTCCTCTCTCTTTGTCACCATCTCTAAGACCCATATCACGAGCCGCAGGCACGGCCCGTATAAGGTGTTTCCAAACAAGAGCAGAGGGATGAGAAGCAGGAGGAGGCCAGAATTCTTGTTGAAGACGGCCATGTTTTCATTTGTTGGGATGAAACCGCAGTTGGTGAACGTCGAGACGGTTGTGAAGACAGAGAATATTTGTACTTGAAGGCCTTTTTGCTTCAGTACTTGTCTAGCACTTGGAACAAGGAGGATATATAGAGAAATCAAAGTAGAACCACCTAAGTGAAATATTAGTAGATAACAGAGGACCACGTGGCCCAAAAACCAGATGGAATTGTGCTTCAAGTATACATTGCCTACGGATTTGATCCCAGATTCTAAGCTGGTATTTGGGTTTTCATCCAAAATCTGTGGATTGTTTAAAGACAAACCCAACTCAATTTGAGTATGGGAATTTTCAGAGTCAGGATTAGCTGACACCACTCTATTTTCTTCACCAATATTACTTTTGGTGGCCTTAAATAGAAGACCAAGAAAGGAAGTGAAGACTTCACCACCAACGAACATCAACAAGGTCAAAATAACAAGTTGGGTATTGGAAAAAACCTCCATTTCAATGGTTGCCATGCTTGAAACTGTGGTGGCAGAAACAGAGGTGAAAAACAAATCCAAGTCCTTGGGACTGAAGGCAGGCGCGGTTTTTGGCTTTGAACATTTCAAAACCAAGAAACCGACCCCGGAAAGGACTACAAAGTAATGAAGCTGAATCCAGAACGGATTCAGCCGGAGGATTCGGGAGCGAAAGGAGGAGAGAGATGAGCAGAATATTGTACATGAAGAGTTGAAGAGGCGTTTTATTTTGTGAGATAAACGAACACGATTCGACATCTTCTTGTTTATGAAATGGCTTATGAATTGGGTTGGTCCTTTTAAAGGGGGAAATGGACACTCCAAATTAAGTAGTGGGATTTCCCTGTAGAATGTGCAAATTAGAAAAGGACAGATTACATCCAAGAACTTTGGCCCGATTTATTTGTCCATTTTTTGATTTTTTAATGTTTGAAAATGATTGTCCATTTGACTTTTTAATAAACTAAATGTCATTTTTACCCTTGTTTTTTTCAAATAAAGTAACTTTTAAAAAAAGTTAAAAGGGTGAATGTTGGAAAGTTAAATGTTTATAACTGTAATAATTATATTCCCTAAAAAAGTTGAGTTCCCAAAAATGGATAAATAAATTGGAACGGAAAGAGTACTAAAAAAGAGAGAGCGCGTATATTCTCATATCCCTCGTGTGATTTCTTATGTAACGTAAAATGAGACTCACCGGGGTCCAATTTGACGATCCTGGTTGTTTATTTTCTAAGACTTCTATTGGGTGATCCACATGAAAGATCGTGTTCATTGTACCAGCATCCATACGACAAAGTCATACTCCCTCCGTACCAAATTGATGGTCTTGTTCAGTCTCCGATGCAATTTTTTAAATTGTTTATATCTTTCAATCTATAATGTCTTTAAAGATTTTAAAAAACTTTGTATAATAGAACTAATTTGGAACGAAAGGAGTATATGTTAAGACGGCCAAACTCTAATTGCACATTTAGCTTCTGATGACAAAATTAGTTCGACCAAGCCTTTACCAACGTCCGATTGACTCAAATTTTATGTAAATGATCCAAGTCCTTCATTTTGTTAAAAAAAAATTCTTCGTGATCGCATGAAGTATCATGTGAAGAACCTTTACCTAAGTGAAAGTTGATTGATTAGAAACTTTTTATGATAAGTCATTAAGCACTTGGCAAACATATACCTAAGTGAAAGTTGATTGATTAGAAACTTTTTATGATAAGTAATCAAGCACTTGGCAAACATATCTCGCAACCAAGAATATAATGAGGACATATAATGAATAACGTAAGGAGAAAGTCTTCAATACACACCCTTTTAAGGTGTGTACCATATGTACCTATTGTATAGTTTATATTGTGTCACCTCATAAAAAATTACTTGTAGGACCGGTCATTCATAACTTTTTATTTCGTATCGTAACTTTTATACTAAAAATTCGTAACTTTTCATTAATATGATTCGTAACTTTTTTAGCAATACATTCATAATATTTTGGGAATCATAACATTTTGGTGTATTTCAATGAGGGTGCATATGATACACATCCAAATAAGATGTGTATATTGTAGCACTTCCCGTAAGTAAGTAATTTCATGGAATTCTTGAGAAAGATAAAATTCCTAGGCTCTGTTTGGAACTTATGAAAAGGAAAAGAAAGGAAAGAAAAATAAAAGAGAAGGAAAATGAGAGAAAAATAGGAGAAAAAATTTACTATTTACTATTTTCTTCTTTCATTCTCTACAACCAACCAATAGGAGAAAAAATTCTTTAATTTTTTTTTCTTTTCTTTTCTTTTCCCTAAGTTTCAAATAGAGCCTAATTATCAGGGATTGAAAAAACTTATTCCTCACCAACTACACAGGGGAAGGAAGGAATTTAGAGCATCTCCAGCATTCACCCCCTTTTTTTATACCCAATTTTGAGCCAAAATTTGGGTGAAAATCCAATTTTAGGGAGAGCATCTCCAATGGTGAAACCCATTTTTTACCCAAATTTATTATTATTTAGTTACTGAATGAATATATGTGTAAATAAGAGAGACGAGAAGCTGAATCGGACAAAACACGGCGGCGATCAAAGCTCTGACGGCGAAGCTCAGTAGCTCCGGCAGAACTCAGGTACAAAGCTCCGACAATCGACGAGGTCCATCTCTCTCTCATCTCGAACAAATCTTCGACTGGGATAAAAAATTTGGCTCGTGTTTGCTCGAGTTTCAGACCTCAAAGGGAACAAAAATGGCGGTCTTCACTCTTCAGTCTCTTCTCTTCTCGTCTCATCTCTCTCGCTTTCTCTCCTCTCTTTCTCTCTAAAGAACCGTTGGAAAAATGGGTATGAGATTTGAGTAAATAAATGGATAAAATTCAAAAATAGGGAAGGATTTAGATCATGATTGCAGATTGGTTTTTAAGGATTTTACTTAAATTTTAAATTTGAGTCTTCAAATGTATCGAGATTGGAGATGATCTTAGACCACTGGTTCGAGAAAAGAGAAAAACTTATTCACAGACGAGGAAACCTAATTCTATTTAGTTGTACGACAGTTAAATTAGAATCACATGACAGAGAGTGCTAAACCATATCTTGCAGATGCAAGGGGAGATCGTACGAGATCTTTGGATCTTATTTAGAGCTGTTAAGCGTGAACTGGTAGAGAAGCACAGTCTAGAAACTCATAAAATGTCTCAGTTACTAGCCCCCACAAACGGATACGAGGGTGTTAGTAGTGCACCTTACGCACTACACGTGCAGTGTGACCGTTTATTTTGGTAATAGACGGCTCGAATTTTCATTCATACAATGAGCGGTTAGAATTTTTATGAGTTCGGATTAAATTTGAACCGTCTATACTAAGATGGATGGTCAGATCGAGTGCACTATACGGTATAATGCGACAGGTGCACTACAACCGCTCTCATTCTCCCACAAATCGGTTCAACAGGTGCCAGTAAAATCCGAGCCGGTTCAGGTGGGGCTTGAATCCCTGATTACCATCCAGTTGTTTACTGTCCATTTTGGTCCATTTAAAGGCTGGGATTTACTCTGACAAATCCAAGGCTCCCATCATGCCACGTGCAATCTTATTTTCCTCCCAAACGGCACTTGCAACTTGCAAACGAAAAACCCCATTCAACGTGAAAAAAAAAAAATTCATAAATGGGCATGAATTTATGGGGCTCTTTTCGAGTTCCACAAAAATAATTCAAATCCTAAGTTGTTCTTAAAATTTTTTTTTATAAATTTTTGTAAAAGATTATCTCAATTCAATATCCATAAAGACTTTTTCAATATTCGTAGGGGCTCTACGAATTCTAGAACACCTTACGAATTCGGAAAGAGCCTTTAACTCATCGATATTGAATTGAGTTATTTTTTTTTCAAAAAAACCCATAGAAAAATATTTTAAGAATGACTTGCGTTTTGAAACATCTTTGTAGGACCCGTAATAGGTCCCGCAAAAATAAAAAAACCATTGCTCATTTAATGGGTACCAAAGATGGAGTAAACTGATTTAATTTTTTTATTTTTGCGGTACCCATTACGGGTCTTACAAAGATGTTTCAAAAAGCAAGTCATTCTTATAATATTCAAAAAAAGATTAAGTCAATTTGACATCGATAAAAACTCTTTCAGAATTTGTAAAGTGTTTCAAAAATTGTAGGGTTCCTACGAATGTTAAAAAAATCCTTACAAATATCAAACTGAGCTAATCTTTTATAAGAATTCTTAAATAATATTTTAAAAATAACTAGCGGTTTAAATAATTTTTGTGAGATCCGAAATGGGTTCGACAAAATCATGCCCATTTATGAATTATTTTTGGGCTTCTTACTGGCCGACCCCTTTTTATCACCCGCTTCCCGTCCGAGCCCATCTCCTGTCAACCATATTCCGCCTAACCCCTGTTCTAGATAAACTACCAAAAATATCCCTCTGGCTGCGACTCTCGTCGTCGTAATACGCGTCCACCTCGTCGCCATAATCCGATCTGACCCTCCGAACAACTCCCCACCGAAAACTGCAACCGCCGCCCACCCTCTTTCCCGCCGCCGCCGATCACCGTCTCCATTTCACTAATGACGTCGTTCTTGTCCCTCTCCTCGATTTCGAACACCACTGTTTAGAGTGAGCTGTTATTTATGTGGAAACATCTGAATAATCAACTGAAAACTTAATCTGTGCATTAGGAACTGACCACGTGTTTGTAGATCTGGTTGATGAACTCGTAATGGAAAATCCGGCAGCTGAAAACTTGCATTTGCCGGGATCGTCGGTGGCAAATACAAGCTCGAGCGCAAGATCGGTAGCGAATCATGAGGAGAAATCCACCTCGGTAAGTTCTTATTCGTAAATAGATATAAATATATACGTATACTTGTTTCTTTTTCTTAATTAATCTGATTGTGATTATTGTTGCGTTTTTTTAATTTTATTCTGTAGCTACGCACGTCGATACGTTCGAGATCGTTGCAGTAAAGATCATGAGTCTCTTAATTGATTTCTCTCGTAATCGTTTCGTTCTTGTATTGTTATAGATTGTTGCACTTCAGTTGGTGTGAATTGATATGTTTAATTTGCGCATGATTGGGATTCAATTGATTTGTTCAGTAAAGATCCCAAGTCTCTCAATTGATTTCTCGTTTTTCAAGGGTGTGAAAAGTATAGATGGGATGCGAATTTGTCTTTTTTAAGGGGTGAATTGTGTCTTTTTCAAACACGTGAGTTCTTTATTTAGGTGCAAATTGTGTTTTTTTCAAAGAAGTGAATTCTAGGAGTGTGAATAGTGCGAATGGGTGAATTTTTGAGGGTGTAAATTCTACAAAATGATGTGAATTTGAAAGGTATGAATTCGTATGAAGGGGTGCGAATTCTACAAAGGAGTATGAATAGAGAGTGTGAATTCTGAGGTATGAATAGTGCAAAGAGCGCGTGAATTCTACAAAAAAAATATGTGAATTTTAGGGGTGTGAATTCCGTAAAGGTGTGAATTTTACAAAGAAGTGTGAATTCTCGGAGGTGTGAATTCTTGGGGATGTGAATTCTGGGTGTGAATTCTTGGGGGTGTGAACTGAGTGTGAATTCTCGGAGGTGTGAATTCTGGGAGGTTTGAATTCTTGGGGGTATGAACAGGGCCGGCCCAAGGGTTTTAGGTGCCCAAGGCGAATAAAAAAAAATGTGCCCTTAAAGAGTTAATACTTAACAATTTTCACAGCAACAATCACAATACAAGAAAGCTAAACCAATATAAAGTTCTATTAATCATTGCATACGAACAGAAAATATAAAGTCTCTAAATAGGAAAATACATATTACTTTTGAACATTATAACATTATTATTAATGATGCACTAACCGATAATAAATCAAATATTTTTAAATTTAAGCACACCAACTAATGTCAACTAAATCAACACAAATCTAAGCACCACCCGTCAGAGCTCTACATCATTTAACAACATACGTACAAATCTAAGCACCACCAGTCAAAGCTCTGCATTTAACAACATACGTACAAATCTAAACATCACCAGTCGGGGCTCTGCATAATAAGAGAATACTATCGATTTGAAGCCTCGCTAGTCGCAAGCGAATGGGAGATGTACTCTAAGACTCCGCGGTGCGTATTATACTAGTATATACTAATCCTGCATTTCAATTTTCAATAAGCTCAAATCAAGTGGAGAATAAAAGAAGCCCTAATATCACTATCACTGCTCAACTGTACTTAATTAAAGAGAGTCTCACTTCTTGTAAGTAATTTTTCCCACCTAGCTCGACTAGATATTCACGTGATTTGAACATCTCGACTAGATATTTACATGATTTGAACATCCATTAAAGTGAGTTTAATTTGTTCAAACATAGCCATTTGAAAAATATTTCTTTCATGAGTGCTTAGCCTCGTTTGGCTGTCTTCCTTTTAAGTTTTGTCCTTGTTTACTTTTTGCTTTCTTTCAAATGGACCCAGAAACAAAAGAGAAACTCTCTCTCTCTCTCTCTCTCTCTCTCTCTCTCTCTCTTCAAAAAGCACAGCCATTGTCGAATTGAAACTTGAAAGGATAGTTGGTTTCTTATTTCTTGAAAGGTAGTGAATGATTAAATATACCTCGAAGTCTCGAAAACTCGAACACAGTGGCACAGTGCCCTTCGGCCCCTTCCTAGTTCCGCAATCGGCAGTTCCCCCTTCGTTTGGACCTTTGGTGAAAAAATGAATCGATCGTGAGAGAATCGATCGACGATCGTCTTCGGCAAAACGTGAGAGACTCGATTATCGATCGTCCGTTCGTTTTTTCCCATTTTTCTTCGTTTATATATTCTTTTTGTTTGCTGGTGAGACTGTCGTTAGAGAAACTGAGAAAGGGTTTGAACTAAAGACCATTTTGATCTCCTAATTACAAAAAGGCCACGGAGCATTTTTTGGGCTCTTACTGGATCCATGTGGGTAGTGGGCCGCAGTAGGTTTTTAATATTGGAATGGGCCTTTTTTTTTTTTTTTTTTCCTTCTATAGGTCCAAAAAAGACTTCTACTCAAGCCCAAATCAAAAAATTAGTGGAGTGCCCCTAAAATTTGGCCTTTTTGGGATGCCCAAGGCCCAGGCACAACTCACACAACCGCTGACGTCATGATGACGTCAGCATAAAACGACGCCGTTTTGATTTAAAAAAAAAAAAAAACACCAGGTCGCGAACTGAACCCTTTTCCCTTTCCCCTTCTCGTTCCCTCCATTTTTGACAGTCAAAAACATTCAGAATTTTAGAGGGGGCTCCCACCACCACCACCACGGACCACAGTACTCTTCCCACGACCACCGGCGACCACCACAACACAACCTCAGAGCTCCACCACTTCCGGCGACCGCCCCCACCACCGATTTCTGAGAACTCCACCATTGTTACACCCACAATGATGGTTTCTCTCTCTCTCTCCTTATTTCAATTAGTACCCTAAATTTGTTGCTAATGAACAAAAAAAGGGCGTACTAGTGAACCATGATGAAAATCATGATGATGAAATAAGACTTCATTTATGTTCAGATTGAGATGATTAGTCCAATTCCTAGTGTCTCAATTTGTTCTTCGAAATAGCCATCTAGCCTAGTGACAAGGCCTTCCCCTGTTGGTTGTTCACAGAAAGGGTCAATTGCTTTTCTTTTTTTGGGGGGGAACTAATGAGATTAAAATGTAAAACCTTTTTTTTCGGAATAGGGGAGTTGGATGCTCAGTTTCTGTAGAGGAGGATAAAATGGTCTGATTTGCTTGAACCCTGGTTTCATTTAATGAAATACTGAACCTCATGTAGTTTCTTTCTGTTACAGATTTATTTTAGTATGTTTGGGATTTCTTTAGGCCTGATTGTTTTGACGTTAGTATAAGTGGTTTCGGTTTAGGATATTGAAAGGACTATTTAAAGCAAAAGTATGTGTATGGGCACAACATATATCTTCTGTAAATAATAGCGTTGTGTACATTTAATGTACGGGACAAAAAAAATACTTTTGTGTATTTTTTTGCCCCGTATCGAATAGACGCAATGTTAGTTGATAAAAAAATATAACTTAAATTTTTCGACTACATACATGTTCAAATTGATTTGCAATTGCGAATAATGTTATATTGTAAACAAAATTTCGGCATAGTCTTCTTGTATCTTATATTGTTGTTCACTCTAGTCATTGCATTGTAAGTTGATTATATCTCTATATAATTGTCTCATTTTTTTTTAACCAATAGATGATGTCGTCGGATTCTGTTCCATCGGCAATGCCTCCAAACAACGAGTGTGTAGAAGAAGAAGAGGTATGGAGTGGAGACCGTGAAGACGAACAAGAGGTATGGAGTAGTCCTTCAATCAAAAAGTGTGGTGAAATAGATACAAGCGGAGCTACGAAGGAGGCAACAGAAAATTGTGAAGATGGAGTTGAAGAACCGAAAGAGGGAATGACCTTTGACACATCAGAGGAAGCTTATTCATACTACTCAAGATATGCTAAAGAAAAAGGGTTTGCTGTGGCAAAAAGAACATCGAGAAAGGGAAAAGATGGATACTTGAAGGATGTAACTCTAGCTTGTAGTCGTGCTGGAAAGACAAGAGTGACATCAAGCAATTCGGTCAAACCACAGCCACAATCAAAAATTGATTGTCAAGCTCATATTACCGTTGTGTTGCAGCCGAATGGAAAGTGGAGGTTAAACCGGGTTGCTTTAGTTCACATTCATGACCAGAGTCCGGGAAAGGCAAGGTATTTGAGGAGCAATAGGGTACTCGATAAACAAGTGAAAAGAAGACTTGAATTGAATGATAAAGCTGGGATCAATCTTAACCAGACTTATACCTCACTTCAGATTGAGGCTGGGGGACTTGGTAAGCTTCCATATATCCAGAAAGATTGTCGAAATCATGTGGAAAAAGTGCGTCGTTCACTACTTGTGGAAGGAGATACTCAGGCGATGCATAATTATTTCATAAAGATGAAAGCCGACAATTCTGACTTCTTTTTTGCAATGGATTTGGATGATGAGGGTCGACTAAGGAATGTATTTTGGGCGGATGCAAGGAGTAGGGCAGCTTGTAAGGAGTTCGGTGATGTTGTAACATTTGACACAATTTACTTGGTAAACAGGCATGACATGCCTTTTGCTCCGTTTGTAGGCATGAATCATCATGGCCAGTCTGTTTTATTGGGATGCGGGCTCATCTCTCACGAAGACACAGAGTCATTTTCGTGGTTATTTCAGACTTGAAAGACATGCATGTGGGGTTGTGCTCCAAAAGCAATTATTACCGACCAATGTATGGCCATGAAGAATGCTATAGAAGATATATTCCCTAACACCCGACATCGGTGGTGCATATGGCATATTATGAAAAAGATCCCAGAAAAGTTGAATGGGTGCGACGCGTATGACAATATTAGTTGGTGTATGCGTAGGACAGTTTATGCTTCATTGACCATAAAACAATTTGAGGATGCTTGGGATGTGTTCATCAAGAAGTACGAACTTCAAAGTAACACATGGTTAGTAGGGTTGTATTTGGAAAGGAAACGGTGGGTGCCTACTTATTTGAACGATGTGTTTTGGGCGGGGATGTCATCCACACAAAGAAGCGAGAATATAAATGCGTATTTTGATGGTTACGTTCATTCAAAGACGACCCTGAAACAATTTGTAGGACAATATGAAAATGCATTGGGGAATAAGGTGGAAAGTGAAAATCAAGCAGATGTGAAAAGTTGGAACACTTTCATCCCGTTAATGACTGAAGATGAGTTGGAAAAGCAATTTCAAAGTGTTTATACGCATGCAAAGGTTAAGGAGTTTCAGAAACAATTTTTCGATAAAATTCATTGTTTTTGTGATAAGCCGGCAAAAATTGATAGTATCGTGTCCGAACATGAGATAAATGAGTGGGTTACATATGGCGAAAAAGAAGAGAAAAAGAGGATTCAAGTGGCATTTACTGTTGATTTCAATGCCGAAACCAATGAAACACATTGTAATTGTCGATTGTTCGAGTCTAGAGGAATGGTATGTAAACATCAACTATTTGTGTGGCATCAAAAGGGAATTGAAAGAGTGACTGACAAGTATGTGTTGAGAAAATGGTGTAAAAATGTGAAAAGAGTCCACACAAAAGTTCGAATCTGTTACGATAAGTCGTCAACGTCAATTGAAGCACGTCGGCATGACAACATGTGCAATATCTTTAATGAAGTTGCTGATTTAGCGGAAGAATCTCAAGAGAAGTATGATATGGTGATGAAACGGGTACACGAGCTAAAACGAAAGTTGATGGAAGCTTCGGTTGTTTGTGAAAGTAATATGGTTTCACTTGGTGATGACACTGATACTCGTAAAAGTTCTTTTTCACTTGGAGATGGAGTTATACCTCCTAAACAGAGCACGAACATACTTGACCCGGAAGGTCTTCGACGAAAAGGGAGACCGCCGTGCAAAAGAAAGATCGGTGCTGTGGAAAAAACTGTTAAGAAGAAAAGACAAACATCCAAGAAGCCATTATCCAACGAAAAATCCAAGGTATAAGTTTCTTACGATTTATTGCTTACTAGTTAATATGGACATATAGATTTGTTCGATGAATGTGTAATAGTTATATCATTTGCTAATTTCAGGAGGTTGAGGAGCTTGCGGTTAGCCACCATATCGGGACACAAGAGAGTATTGTAAATGTAAGAAATTTTATTTTTAATTGCATAATTTCATGTGTCATGTAATTGTTATTCAAAATTCCTTTGTTTTAATGGGCAGGGCCACCCAAGCTACATGGGACACTCAATGTGGCCAAACATGATGCCACATCCTATGCGACCAAATATGACACAAGGCGGAAGCATCTTCCCATTTTTCCCAACTTTATGCCCCACCGGAATAAGCTTGAACCAAAACTTATTAAATGGTCAAGTTTGGATGGGTCAATCAACTATTGCAGGTAGTCAAGGTTGAGGAGGGGGACAATCAGGTATTTTGGAAGCTCAAGGTCAATATTGCGGAGGACCACAACCAAGTATGCTGGAAAGTCAATGGCAAGGATGCGGAGGACAACAAAGTTATACGCAAATGATGAATGCACCGGATAATGTTGAAGAGTAGTTCACTTGCTTGTATTGTTTTATATCGTGTCCATATTGTGTCCTGTGTCCCTTTTTGTGTCCTTGAAAGTTGTCCATATTGTGTCATGTGTCCTGTGTCCCTTTTGTGTCCTTGAAAGACCTGATTGTTTGTTGATCTTGTAATGACCTTTCATAAGATAGATGGTTTGGAAAATTCTGTTTGAAGTTGACTTCTTTAATGAGACGCATTTTACTTTTGTTCATAAAATTGCACCACTTATTTACTTTCATTATGCTTCTGTAATGACCTTATTGCTTGTTAAATTCATAGTTCCATTAGATAAGATTCAGATAAGATTTTGAAAGTTTTTTTTTTTTTTTTGAGAATGATTTGGTCAGTTCAAGGTTTTATCGATAGGTTAGAATAAAAGCAAAATAGTTCTAAGTTTTGAGGTGAATTCAGTCACCAATATTAATACTAGAATTATGCTACCGTATTTGGTTTTGGAAAAATTTCGGCATAGTCTCCCTTGTTTTTTGGTCCTAACGCGACGTCTCACGTCTCAATCTGTACAGCCATAACAACAATAGAAACCAAACGAGGTTATGCACAAGTCTACGCCGGACCTTTCTCATTGTAAATCAACAATCACAAGCTACATTCATAGCCAAAATCTATTGCCAAATTATCATTTCACAACGAAAACCATAATACAATAAATTTCAAACCCACGCCGGGCCATTCTCATCACAATTATCAATTACATACGAAGTTAGGTTTTGCAATACTACAACTTGATATTACAAAGCTTAGTACATAGTGATATTCCAAACTATAACAAATTGATCATTTTTCTTGGCCTTCGATTCACTTGAATAGCTTCAATCTCTTTCACTGCCTTTTCGAGTCTCCACTAGTCTTTGCAAAGCTATTGGTCCCATAGTTCTAGCCCAAAAATCTTGTAAGCTCTCCCGTTCTTTTGCTTTTAAGTTCGCAGCCATATGTAATCAAGCTGCCCTGCCCTCCCAATCTTCCAACCATAACCTGAGAATAACAATGATCAATAAGAATAAAACCATAACCATGTACTCAATTAAATTCTATTCATAGCTTTGCTTCTAGCCATCACCCCAAATGTACCAAACATGAACTAGTGCACTTCAAATGTAAATTTTTAGCAGTCAAATATAGATTTCAGCACTTCGACAAAATTCCACCACATAAAAAGAGCACTTCCAACTCATCGTTTATCAAATTCAACTTATTGGACATATATAGTCCTGTACGTATATGTTGGTGATATATTACATTTTGTAAAAATTAAAAATATTTGAATTGAGAGAGCGTTTACTCGATTAAACTATTTCTAAACCAGCAATCTGCCATTATTTTGAAAAATATTTTTCAAGTGTCAACCAAACACAAGAAAATAAAAGTTTAAAGTTTATTTTCTAAAAAATATTTTACATGAAAAACATTTTACATCAAAACAATCAGAGCCTAACTTTCCGAATGTAGCTTTCTCAAATTGCAATGAAATTGAAGATAAGTACACGGAAATCCCCTTTACGAATTATTACTGTCGTTATTTGTGTTGCAACTTGTCCAATTATTTGTGTTTTTTATTTAGATAATTCCAGTGAAATGATTAACTTTTAAGTTCCAAAAAAATATGAGGGAATTCGGTTTCAGTGAGAGATGGGGTAAAAAAGGTCCCTAAGTGATGGACAAATTTTTATGGAATTGCTCAGATATGAAATGGACAAAAAGAAATTCTCCATACATGGAGTCGGTTTGTAATTGAATATGAGTTTGGACCTAAGTTGCCCATTATATGGACCTACGTTGAACCTTATTTTTTCGAAGTAGCACATGAGAACGACTGAATTTGGACCTAAATTGCTCCAAAATCCCCATGTATTTTTTTTAAGTAGCACCTAAAAGTGACTGAATTTTTCGAAATAGCACCTAAGAACTAAATTGCTCCAAATTCTCCATATATTTCTGTTTCATGTATGGAGAATTTCTTTTTGTCCGTCTCAACTGTTGTCCTGAATCTGGAGCAATTTAGTTCAACTCAAAGTGCAATTGTTAGGACACAAGGTGCAACTTAGGTTCAAATTTAGTTGTTCTTAGGCGCTACTTCAAAAAAATAAGGTGCTACTTAGGTTCATACAATTGGCAACTTAGGCCCAAACCCAAATTTGACTACAAACCAACTCCATGTATGGAGAATTTCTTTTTGTCCATTTCATGTATGGGAAATTTCTTTTTTCCGTTTCATATCTGAGCAATTCCACAAAAACTTGTCCATCACTTGGGACTTTTTTACCCCATCTCCCCCTGAAACCGAATTCCCCCCAAAAAAATATGGGTAAATACCATAAATTATAGAAATCACCCCTGAGGTTTCTAAAAATTACATATTGCCCCTCACATTTGGAATATTACAGAAATACCCTTTGTTGCTTAACAAAAAATTGGAACGAGGCTGTAAAAAGGGAGAAAGGGGCGGCTATCTAGTGGAAGTTGTTACGGTTGTATGCCACGAGGTCCCTATGGACAAGGGAACATGTGAATCAACACTTTTGGGCACAAGCAGCCCTCAACCAACTATTCCATTGCATTCCATCGTCTCGTATTGTACTGTACCGTATCAGACCAGATAGATCTATTGAGTGAGAGAAGGCAACATAGCAGTTTTATATAAGTTTGCAGCAGCCTATAGACTTTCAATACATCAGCCTAATTAGCGAATGGTGATTGATTAGAAACGTTTTATATCAAGTAATTAAGCACTCAGCAAACATATATAGCAACCAAGAATATAATCATAACATAATGAATCAAATAAGTAATTTTAGAACATAATGAACAAAATAAGTAATTTCATGGAATTCTGTCGAAAGATAAAATTCCTAATGATTAGGGATGGAAAAAGCTTATTCCTCACCAATTGTACGTGGGAAGGAATTTAGACCACAGGTTTGGGAGAATTACGTTGTACCCTTCAATACGGAGAAAACTCTAGAATTTTATAAGGGGTATCTTGGCATAAATATGTACGTGGTGAATCATAACTCAAAAGGTCGCATAAGCTGGAGATAGATGTGCGTGGAGACACGAGGGTGCATGGGGAAGAGAGAAGAGAGAGCCGCACGCATGGGGGATATGACCTGGTGGGAAAGTAACTGTGTGCGAGGACCTGATGAGGCATAATCCACCCACATAAGACTGGTTGGGAAGAACCCTTACATTGAATGATTCATATTCACTTAAAATGCCAAGTCTTGCAAGTGATGAGTCATTCAATTGTAATTAAGGTACGATCGTTTTTCTATTTATCCGATGTTAAACTCAATCCTTCACACATGTTCCCAACAATAACAAGATGTCTGAGTCAACTTGTGCACGCCTCAATTAATCTCATTTGCAATCTTCCCTCTACAAATTGTTTAATTTGACACAAACTATTTTCCCTTTAACCTTCTAATACGAGTGTGAGACAATAAAATAAATACTCTTTCAAAAACAAAATATTCTCGCAAGGAAAAACGTTCATATTTACTACTCCCTTGTCTATTTTTAAGGGATTCGGGGGGCCTATGGTAACCCAACTCACCATAAGGTTGTAATGCTCCAAAATTGTGTCATTTTGGGGTTGTAAATGGTGGAGAAGAAAGGCTGCAATGCTTGGTTTGGGGAAAGCCGAGCAAAAAAATTAAAAATGCTCCAAATTTTAATTCGTTTAAACCGATGCGAAAATCTTATTTGTCTCATCATTTTATCCTAAAGGATCATAATTAAATTTTGATTCTAGAGCTCTCGTTAATTAGTCCTTAAAAAGTCGTAGAACCAAATATCTCATAGGGCTAACTAACGAGAGCCCTAGAAACAAAAATTAATTATGACTCTTTAGGATAAAATTATCAAAGAAATAAGATCTTCACACTGGTTCAAACGAATTGAAAATTAGTGCACTTAATTTTTCAACTATCTTTAGACAATTACTCCATCCGTCCCTTATTAATAGTTCGGTATTCCATTTTGAGCTGTCCCTTAATAAGTGTCTATTTTGTAAAGTTAGTGGGTAAAAGTTGGTGAATTATCTATTTTGTCCTTAAAAGTAGATTTCATTTTAAAAAGTAAGTAAGTAAAAGTGTAATAATGATGGGTAAGTAGGGAAAGTGGAGGAAAAAGTTGATGTGAAAAGTCTAATGATGATGTCTTTTTAATAAGTTGGAATTACGAAGCAGGACACTTAAAAAGAGACGGAGGGAGTAATATATTAAAAAATATGGTTAAAAAATTAAGTGCTCCAAATTTTAATTTTTTTGAACCGGTCCGAAAATCTTATTTCTTTGATCATTTTATCCTAAAAGGTCATAATTAATTTTTGGCTCTAGGGCTGTCATTTTTAGAGAAATAAGATCTCGTTAGTTACCTTAAGAGCTATTTGGTTCTACGACTTTCTTTATACTAATTAACGAGAGCTTTAGAGTCTTGACTTTTCCCCAAACCAACCATTGTAGCCTTTTTTTTTCCTGCCCCTTGCAACCCCAAAACGACACAGTTTTGTGGCAGTACAACCTTGTGGTGAGTTAGGTCATCATAGGCACCCCCCCCCCCCCCCCCCGCGAATCCTTTTTTAAGTGCTCACTACGGTTCTACATGTCATTTTCAATCGTCTATATCTTTCAGCCCTAGAGTCCTTTTTAAGTGCTCACTACGGTTCTACATGTCATTTTCAATCGTCTATATCTTTCAGCCCTAGAGTCTTGGCTTTCCCCCAAACCAAGCATTGCAGCCTTTTTTTTCCTACCCCTTGCAGCCCCAAAACGACACAGCTTTGGGGCCCTACAACTCTGTGGTTTGTTGGGTGACCACAGGCCCCCCGAATCCCTTTTTAAATGTCCATTACGGTTCTGCGTGTCATTTTCAATCGTCTATATCTCTCAATGTATATTGTTAAAAATATGGAAGGAAAAGCGAGCATATTTATCACTTACTACTTCGTTGGCTAGAAAGCGGGCTAAATTACGGGTTGTCAGATTGTTAAATGGGTGGAGCTTGCGGGCAAGGTTCAATCCATAAGCCCAAGTCGAGGCCATACAATATTCGGGCTAGAGAGCCGGCTTGCAAGATGGGTTCACCCGACTAAAGCCCAATTGGTTGGGTGGATTTTGGGCTGCACTCCGAATGAATGACCCTTCATGCGATAAATTGGTATTTACCGTTACGTTTGGTGATTTTGTTAGACGATGTAGAAATAACAAAAGTTGACACAATAACAAATATTGGTATTTTTTTTTTTGAAATAACAAATATTGGTACTTTTCAAATAACAAATATTGGTAGACATCTCCCATTCTGGATAGATAGGCAGATGTCTAGTGACTCCGATAAAAAGGATTTGGATAGGTAATAGGGGTATTCAAGAAATTGATATATTCGCTAAACTTATTTGATCTGTTTGAATTGTCGTTTATGATTCTAAAAACTAAAGAATCGATAATTTCTGATAGGTTATATGTTTTCCGCTTTAAAACTATGGTTAGAATCGAATTGCACAGTTTAACTACTTCATGGGTTGTTTTGGTTAAATTTTAGGAGTTTCTTTAGGGATGTTAAATTGCGAAGTATTTTACAGGCCATGCGAAATTTTGGATATTACCGAAATTCCTATAGATATTCTATACGAGTTGTTTTATGCTCTAAATTACTAAATTATTTTGCGTGTTCATGTTCTTGTGAAGAAGTGTTTCGATGCTAATCATGTAATATCGGAACCAAACCAAAATCGGTTTTCATTCTCAATTTTCTAAAATCAACCGGAATTGTCCATTTTGGCCTCGTTCCAGTTTTCATTTTAAGTACTCATTTTTTAAGAAAGTAATTTCTAACTAAAAAATCACGTGTTTACGCAAAAAAAAATTCTAGTAATATGGATCTTGTTTGATAGATCTCATTGAGATCTTTTATACGGTGCAAAAAAAAAAAAATTCATTGTATTTGAGTTTGAAAATTAAACACAACACCAAACACAACCTCTCACATACATGTGGGTTCCATATAAACTACTATGTGTGAACCCCACATGTATGTGAGAGGTTGTGTGAGTTGTTGTGTAAGTAGCATTGTTGTTATTTTTTAAGCAGGCAAAGTGGAACGGGCCTACTCCCTCTGTTCGAATTTAATAGTCCTTTGTAGGAGTTTGTGCCACTTTTCAATTAATTATATCTTGTAATTTATAATATTTTATGTAATTTGGAAAACATTATCTTATAGAATTAATCGAGATCTATCAAACAATATCATATTGTATATAAAATTCATTACTAATTTAAAGATATAACTAATTTTTTATCCTGTTAAAATTGAACGAGGAACTATTAAATCCGAACAGAGGGAGTACTAGGTTTCCAAACAACCGTTCTAATCGGAACCATATGTACCCTAGTACTACATTTTATAAAATGAAAAAACAAGAAATTATAACTCAAAGCTGCATGTCATAATTTTTTGTGATAAAAGATCAACACAAGATCAATTCAATTGGTTGGTGGGTTTACTTCCTATATAATTGACCGGATTCGATAGTGAAATTCTTGTGAATTTACTAGTTTTGGTGTGAATGATATGTGTTTGACCGGACCAAAAAAATATATTAGTTAGAGGTGTGTAAGTTGGTTTGGAAACAAAAAATAAAATAAGACCCAATTTCATCAATTCTTTTTTCACTTTTTCTATTTTTTTTTTTGATTTTATCCACATTTAAATTTTTTTCACTTTTCTTAGTTTTTTTTTGATAAAACTTTTCTTAGTTTTTTTTTGATAAAACTTTTCTTAGTTTTACGTCTTACTACTGTTTTACTTTTCCGATAAAACGAAAAAAGTCCTAAAAATTCCCATTGGAAGAAGGTCTAAAACGAAAGATCAAATGCTAGGGCTTTGTTTATTTAGTGTAATCGGGTCAATGAGTATTTGTGGCTCCCCAGCCCTAAACACTCATCCGTCGATCACAATTAGAACGACCTCGAAATCTATCTTGAATCGAACAAAGCTCCGGCGACCGTAAGAACTGATACCTCTCTCTCTCTCTCTCTCTCTCTCTCTCTCTAGGGTTCTGCCCTTCATAGGTTTTCCTATTTGTGTCGGGTAATTTGAGTTTTTGTGTGTTTCTTCCGTTGACAGGTACGTGGAACCTAGGGTTTATCTACAGATTAGGCAATTGTAGGTGATTTTTATTGCAATTACAATGGTCAGAGAATTGTCAGAATCGAGGCGTTCGAGAAGTATCGACAGTAGGGACCGAGACGATTCTCCGGCGGGGCGAGAGAGATGGGAAGGAAAACACGATGATTCGGAAGAGAAGGATCACAGGAGTAAGCATCGGAGTAGTAAGAGCAGCCGAATGAGGGAAGACAAGGATCGTAGAAGTAAGGACCGGGAACGGTCGAAGGACCGAGAGAGGGAAGGCAATGATCGCGAAAAGGATAGGAGTACTACGAAAGATAAGAGGAGTGAGAGAGATTATGATTTGGAGAAATACAAGGATAAGAGGAGCGAGAGAGATAAAGACAGTAAGGATCGAGGGAAGGAACGGGATAGAGAGAGGGATAGGGAGGCGGAGAAGGATAAGGAGAGGGTGAAAGAGAAGAGCAGGGAAAGGGAGAAAGGGAGGGAAAAGGAGAGAGATGCGGCGAAATACAGGGACCGGGACAGGGAACGGAAAGGTGGTGATAGAGAAAGCGAAATCGACAAGGATAGGGATAGGGATAGGGATAGAGATACGGTTGATCGAGAGAAGGGAAAGGGGAGGAGGGAGAAGGAGAGGGAGTTGGATCAAGATAAGGAGAGGTCTAGAGAAAGAGATAATAAAGCGGGTCGGAAACACCAAGAGGGTCATGACAGGGGTAAGGATGGAGGAAAAGATGATGGGTTGAAATTGGACCGCGAAGGTGGTCAGAATGGGGATGTAACTAATCAGAGGAAGAGTTCTCGTCATGACGAGGATGAAACCAGGTCCACTAAGTATCAACAGAGTGCTGCTGGCCAATTGGGTGGATCAAACCTATCAGCTTCGGAGGTTGAAGATCGCATTTCAAAGTAAGTTATGCTTCCTAAATGCAATATATTTTTGGTGTCATATGCTGTTCGTTATTTTCTCTACTTGCTAATTCCTTGATTGACCTTTGTGGTATTGTTCTGTATTAGACTTTGATGTTTGACTTGAGATATGTTTGTTTTCTTGGATATCCGAAAGTAAGAGCTCTTAGTTGTATTTACATGCTTCAAATTGCTTATTATCACCATTGGAGAATCGTAATGTCTTTATACCGAGTGTCTATGATGGGAACCGAACGCAAGTATAGTGCAGAGAAAAGGAGATTCTCTGTGTAAGAAACACAAGTATTTGTGTAGAAGAGATATGACACATTGCACATGTTGGTGTACACACACACACTTTGGGTACTCCTAAATCACAATGTCGTAACCTAAACATCAAGATCATAATGTCAAACAATTCACCGATACTTCACGTACTCTTCGGCTACACTTGTTGAACCCTCCGAAAAGAACCTATGTGATGATTCTCTTTATAGTCACCAGAGCAGAACTTGTGCCCTTATGTGTATCAACTATCAAGAGACCCATAATATAGATACACTTACATCACAGATATTACAACACAAGTGTAATGCGAAAACAGGTTGATATTAACGAATGGAGTGTATATCTTTTTAGTTTTAGGTAGTGTTACACTGCTCTTTCATGCCCTTTGAGGTAAAGGTAAGGGTGGAGAGGCCTGGGGCACTGGGCCACCCCCAACGTTGCTAAAATCACCTTATACTATAGTATAAAACACACAGTAAATATTCATAATGTACTATATCGGCCTCCCCAGCCTTAAAAAAATAAAATAAAAAGTAGCTACATAGTGGAAAAAGTTACTTCCTTTTATGTGTGCATGTATATTTTGCCATGTATGAATAGGAATGGGCTATGGGTTTCTTGTAAAATATTGTTCCTTAGATTGCATGCTTGAATTTCAAACTATTTGTGAGGAAAACTTAAAAATTCAACAACCATGTAAATATGTGATATTCCAAGTTCTAAGTTTCGGTCTCCCATTTATGTAAATCCTAGCTCCGTCCTTGCGTATAATCAATTTACTAAAATATAAAATGCTGTAGTGCACTCCCAGCTTGTCATGTCATGCATTTCTAAAAGTACTTGTATGGTGTGTAATCAAGGACGGAAAAATAATTTCACATAATGGGGGCGAACATATTTGCCATAAAAAGTACTTAGTATAAAGTCATAAACATAATAATTACTCGTACACATGTGCATTTCCACCCCCATAGTTGAAGAAACCAGTAGTAGATTTTTTTGATCGGCAAGAAACCAGTAGTTTTCACCAAAAAAACTAGCACGTACTTGCTGAATCAACTGGTACATATGGGTACCAGAAGTCTTTAAGCCCATAAAACTTTGACAAAGTACTTACATAAGCATATGTTTCCAACATTGAGATTAACATACTATCATGTACAAGATAGTTTATGCATATATGTAGGTATATCTTGCATATATTTAAAATGACAAAGGTAGGCTACATGCCTACATGCACCTAAATTAAATGCATTCTCTTCCCCTTAACTTTATTAAATCACATTTTATCCTTTTAAGTGTTGAACAAAGGTATCATTTTTCATAATTTTGCATTAAAACTGATAAAGAAATTCAACCTTTTTCCAAATCACACTAAGTGGCACTTGCGTAATTAATCCCTGCAAACATCATTTTCATTATTACTTATTACATCATTAGTAAATAAGATTCAGGTCCCATTGATGCACACACTTAGTGGGCTTCATATAGCTGCTTGTATTTCTTGCTGATTTTAGTTGCTTCTTATATTCAATGTAATTCCTTGGCTTTTTGTGATCAAGGCTCCCAAATATTTTGGAAATTCTGACCCCAAAAGCAATTCTAATTGAAGATAGTAGTTAGAGACATTGAAAGAATGTTCTGAGTTGTCCTGTATATTTTTGCCTTTTGTGCTGCAATTGAACATATTACAAACCAAAACAAGCTGGCTTTGCATATATCTGTCATAGTCAGTTTAGCAATTGGCATTGTCTTCAAGTAGGGAAATCCTAGCATGAAATAATCTGTTGAGCTTTTGTTACAAAAAAACGGATGTGCTTTTGTGCTTAGGCACTTTACGATTCTCACATACTTGTCGAAATTTTTTGGTCGAGGAGATTTCCTTTATGTATTTTCTGCTCTCTTATTTTCCCTTAGGATGAAGGAGGAAAGACTGCAGAAAAAATCTGAAGGAGCTTCTGAAGTGCTCGCATGGGTTAATAGGAGCCGCAAAATTGAGGAGAAAAAAAGTTATGAGAAGGAGAAGGCCTTGCAGCTTTCAAAGATTTTTGAGGAGCAGGTAAGTTTGTTTCTTTTGTGATTCCTTTCTTCTGTTTTGGAGTGAACAAACGGTTGATGTTACGTATAATTGTTTGCAGGACAATATCAATCAGGGAGAACTCGAAGATGAGGGTGTAGCGCAGCATGCTGCCCGTATGGTTCCTTTCTCTCTCAATTATTAGGAGCTCTGTTATTATTTAAAGTTCATCAGAACCTACTATTTTGGGTGGATGTCAGTTGAAAGTTGGGTGAGTCTATTGTTGTTAGATGGTATATGAGCACAAAGTTACTGGTGCAAACTGAACACATTCCTCCAGTTCTGAAATTAGCAGAAAGGAACCCCTTGACAGTACAGCAGTCTAAAACCTTAATGGAAATAAGTTCCAGATTGATGAATTTTGTTTTTGTTGCATATTACAACCACCACCCCTATCCCCACCCCCCCTCCCCGTTTATGTTACGGTCATTGGTTATTGCCAAAGCTTCAATTTCATCGTTTAACTCCAATGTGTTCAATTTTGTTTTGCATATCCATTTACAGGAGACTTAGCTGGGGTTAAAGTTCTTCATGGGCTTGACAAAGTAATTGAAGGTGGTGCAGTTGTGTTGACACTCAAAGATCAGAGCATACTTGCTGATGGTGACATCAATGAAGGTAAAGCTTTTTTTGTCCATTTATGCCCCTTCCCCTCCATCCCACCTTTCTGCTATAGTATTTTTTGGTCCAGATATGCTGAAGTTGATGTGACATTCTGTATAATAGAGATGGACATGCTTGAAAATGTGGAAATTGGGGAGCAAAAGCAGAGAGATGAGGCTTACAAGGCTGCAAAGAAGAAAACGGGAATTTATGTTGACAAGTAAGAAAGATATTGCTGTCTTGTTAGTGTCTATATTTATTTCAGATGATTAACTACCCTTTTGTTCATTGTGTAAATTTTAGGTTCAGCGATGAGCCGGGTTCTGAAAGGAAAATACTCCCACAGTACGATGATCCTATTGTAGATGAGGTTAGGTTTGAGTATTACTGTTTGTAGGAATTGTAGGTCTTCAGTTTTTATAGCTCTTTTGTAGTTAGCACTTTCTTACTTTTGCAGGGGGTAACTCTGGATGCAAGTGGACGTTTCACTGGTGATGCAGAGAAGAAACTAGAGGAGGTATTTATTCTTTGTTGATGCTATGTTAAGAAAATGCTATTGAGACGCATATTTATTGTAATCTTACTGGAAGTGCATGTTCTTTGCCAGCTCCGAAAAAGGATACATGGTGTTTCAGCAAATATCCATTTTGAAGACCTAAGTACTTCTGATAAAATCACATCATCGGATTATTACACTCATGAAGAAATGGTTCAGTTTAAAAAGCCCAAGAAAAAGAAATCATTGAGGAAAAAGGAGAAGATAGACCTAGATGCCCTTGAAGCGGAAGCTGTGTCTGCTGGATTGGGAGTTGGGGATCTTGGTTCACGGAATGATGGGAGGAGGAAGGCCATTAAAGAGGAGCAAGAGAGATTGGAGGCTGAAATGAGAAGCAATGCTTATCAAGCCGCATATGCTAAAGCTGACGAGGCATCCAAAGCACTGAGACTGCAGCAAACTAGCACTGTCAAAACAGAGGAAGATGATGATACTCCAATATTTGGGGATGACGATGATCTCCATAAATCATTAGAAAGAGCTAGAAAATTAGCTCTCAAGAAGCAAGGTGAGGTGGCAGCGTCTGGTCCTCAGGCCATTGCGCTCCTGGCTGCTTCAACTGCTAGCCATTCAACTGCAGATGACCAAAACGCCACTTCTGGGGAGACGCAAGAAAACAAGGTTGTCTTCACGGAGATGGAAGAGTTTGTGTGGGGTCTTCAACTTGATGAAGGTATTCTTTTTGTGCCCTGAACCAAGTGAATGCAAAGCGGAAATATTAGAAGTGCTTGTTAGAGGTTACAATGACAAATATGTCAGGTATCCTGTCAAGTGCTATTTATCAAGTTATCAACTCAAAAGTAGATAAAATGAAATTGGATTTAAGTCTTTACTTTTCCCTTCTAGCTATACTGTATTGCTCTTAGATATATTGTATGCAGATGATAGGCATATTTTGCATCTAGGCAAAAATAGGTGTAACCTAGTTATCGACTCAAAAGTAGATAAAATGAAATTGGATTTAAGTCTTTACTTTTCCCTTCTAGCTATACTGTATTGCTCTTAGATATATTGTATGCAGATGATAGGCATATTTTGCATCTAGGCAAAAATAGGTGTAACCTTGTAAAAGATATTAGGAAGTAGCCCTGAAGTGATACCATTCTATGACGATTTACACTCTCTGGCAATTAAATTAGGAATATGTTTTTTCTATTGGCAACTTCTAAATGTGTTTCATCACGTTTTCACATTTTCTTAAGTAGCTAAACAAAGTAGCTCTGCATTGCTCTGCTTTCTTATTGTCCTGCAAGTAAAATGCCATATTCTTTGTTGATGAATCCATATGCAGTCCTCAGAGTAACATATGTTTGTGTTTTCAGACTTATATTGTATTTCATATAGATGGCAGTTCCTTAATTAAACAATTTACAGTGTCACTTGTACTCTTTCAGAAGCTCATAAGCCAGATGGTGAAGATGTCTTCATGGAGGAGGATATAGCACCAAAAGCCCTGGATCAAGAAACAAAAGATGAGGATGGTGGTTGGACAGAGGTAAAAGATACTGACAAAGAGGAACACGCTGCTGATGACGACAAAGAGGAGATACTTCCAGATGATACAATTCATGAAACAGCTGTAGGGAAGGGATTATCTGGTGCTCTTAAACTGCTTAAAGACCGAGGAACACTCAAAGAAACTGTTGAATGGGGTGGCAGAAATATGGACAAGAAAAAGAGCAAGCTTGTTGGCATATATGAGAACGATGGACAAAAAGAGATACGAATTGAAAGGCTAGACGAGTTTGGACGACTTGTAAGTATTATCTTGACAAAGAAATTGCTTCCAATTTTTAATGTCTTAACATTAATGTGCTTGTGGTACGCGGGACTCAGGCATCTCGCATTCACCTTATTGCATGAAAGTGAAAATTTCTAGGTCTCTTTTATTCACTACCATACTTGTTTGCTGACTTAATTTGTCAAGTTTTGATCTTTTTTAATGCAAATGAATTTATAGCTGTAAAACAGGTATTACAAAATATGTTTGTTTTCATATTTATTTTAAGTTGAAGTAGAATGTTTCTTCTATTTTCTCATGTCTGATATCACTAACTATATAGCCAGAAATGCATTGTTCATAGATGGTTAAAAAGCTCCACCTTTAGCAGCCCTTGGGTGAGATTTTAGGAAGGTGGCTCTTTGAAGAGCACAATAGGATGCATTTCTCTACTTAATGAATAGAATATTTGTCACAACTCACAAGCACCAAGGGCCATAGCTCAGTTAGGTAGAGCACCTTGTTTTAGATGCCCGCTAGTTAGGTATACTTCTGCCAAAGTAGTAGAAATGAGGTCTTACACGAGTCCAAGGTGAGACGAAACTCGCCTGAATGGCTATATTCACTTAGCCCTAGTTCTCAGTCCACAGTAACCCTTTAATCATTTTGGTTGTCTAAACGCTGGGGTTTTCTCCTACCTGGATCCACTATAGCATGCCAAGCCAAATCTTTGTCATGTACAATTGGTTTTTTAAATTGGTAAACTCGTGTGGTTCCAAAGGATCCAGCTACCGGAGATTCAAGGACAGAGAGCTTTTCCCCCTTTCAGCCCTACTCTTTGGTCTTAAGAATGCTGGTTTTAAGAACAAGTGATAGGTATAACGAAATGGTCGAATTGTTGATGAATGAGGCCATAGCTTAGGGAAGCATTCTGGGATTTGTTGAGCATCCATGATTACATAGTGCTTCAAGCCGCCAAAACTGGAATCTTTCTTCTCTCTCAATTCCAGCCATATCACAACCTGAACCTGCCAGTCCTATCTTTCCTTCAGGTAAGTACGTAGTGGGAGCAAATTCTACTGTAAGTTCAACGCTGTCAATCATATAGCCGACATCTCTTGAATTCCTTGTTTTGAAAAGCCTGCAAGCCTTTGACATCATTTATCTGGTGATCGGGAATTGCAAATTGATCAAGGTCAAGCCAACTATTTTAATGCTTTACTTACAGCTATAAAACTTTGATGGTCTGCAGTTGGACTGTGCAACCATGTTTGGTCTGTACTCTGGTTGTTTGTAACTTCGCTGTAGTTATGTCATTATTAGTTGCTTACTCGCTTCTCACGTTGAAACTAAAAGTTAGGCCATGCAAGCAAAAAAAAAAGGAAATATTTAAAGAAAAACCTAAAATATAAGAAAATAGAATACTCTCAAAATTATATGTTGAACCTATATATAATGGTCATAGTATCTTTTGAAATAAATTCGTGCATTTACTGGAAAAGATTTTGTGGGAAAATGTCAAAATTTGGAAAGAAATAGCTCGATTGTTTGATTTTGGATTTCAACAACTAGATAAGTTAAGAGATATGGTAAACGATGTCTTAAATTGGAAACACATTGATAAAAGGTACTACATGATATCATTAATTGAAGTTTAACAACTAGTCGTGGAAAATTCTAGCATTTATTAAATGGAAAAAGTAATTAAATTGAGCAGGAATGGAATAACTACCTAAGATGAATTTTGAACAATTAGATGTGAATTTGGAACTCCGTGGTGTCCGGGTTCTCTTAATCAAGGTCTGAAAGTCTAGGTCTGAAAGTCTCAAACTATCAATTGAATGCGCAAACTCCTCATACAAACTCTGAAAGGTGCCTTTAATAGTAAAATTTGGAGGTTTTAAATGCTGTTTATATACAACGAATCTGTTCAGTTTCAGAAGACATCCTTGTCAAACATAGTTTGTTGGAATGTACAGTCAGTTTGTTATAGTATCATTACAAGACAAACATTATCGTTTCCAGTGTAATAGTCTTGATACAGTCAGTTGTAGAGTGAAATGTGGCAGCAGGCTGCTACTTGTAGTCAAAAATCATATGATGCAGGGAGATTGACCACTGATCTGGAAAGCTGCAACTAGTGGGAGGAGACAAATCAATCCCTTGAACCTCTAGCCCAAGGTCTACTCAATCACACTGTAACCAACTTCAGCCTAGGGTGATGGTACCACACCTAGAGATGCCCCTGCTTCACATGCCATGGATATAAGACATAGTGTTTGACATGAGTGGGATGTGTCCAACATGAATACTTTTTTCCATCTAGGGACAGAAGAATAGAGGTTGTGACCTTAAAAATTATAGAGTTTCTTTACCATAGGTATTTGTACGGAGTCTAATGAATGTGTAATAGACTAATAGTAAATCTACTCTTTAGCGTCAGACGCTTCATTAAATCTGTTATAGACTTTTTGCTAGAATATGTAGTTCTTAAGCATTACCAATTGTTGACTGCTAGCACGGAGACTTCTAGACTTAAACAACTTAAAGTCTACTTTCTGTTTGCTGTTATGGTTTCACATTTTGGTTGCGGGCATGTCTATGCTAGTTTGGTTTTACTGCTCTTTCTAGGAATTAAAACAAGATGTTCATCACTGGCAGAGTCTTATAATTCATTTAGATTCTTTCCTTGTGTTTTCCAGTTGACTCCAAAGGAAGCCTTCCGGTTGCTTTCACACAAATTCCACGGGAAGGGGCCTGGGAAAACAAAACAAGAAAAGCGCATACGTGAATACCACGAGGAACTGAAGGTAAAGCAAATGAAGAATTCAGATACACCATCAGAGTCTGTGGAGAGGATGAGGGAAGCTCAAGCTCGATTAAAGACACCCTATCTTGTTCTCAGTGGGAATGTCAAACCAGGGTATGCTTTCTTTTTGTTTACTTTTATTTAGTTCTTTGTTTTTTGTTGGTTTTTGATACTTGATATGTGTTGAAATTTTAAATGAGTCAAAAGTAGCACTGGTAGGGATAGCAAGAATTTTAAGTGTCATTTTTGGTGCTATATCAAAGAATTTGGTATGGCGGTTCCATGTAGGTATCTAACCTTCAAAGTTTTGTAACTGCTTCCTCCTCGTATCCTAGTGCTCTCATAATTCTATCAGCCAAAAATATCCTCATCCTTGTGCAGTGTTATTTCTGTTGATGGTGGGTTGCTTACTTCATTATGGTTTGCTTAAGCTTATTTGTGTGTCCAAATGCTGGACGGGGTGCCTTTGTATTTTCTACCTCTCACAGCAATTGTTGAGTGAAATTCCTTCAATTTTATGCTGGCTAAAAATCTAGATAAATTTGATTATTTGACTATCTTACCATTGGCTCATGGTGTGATCTGCTGGTTAACATTCTCCCTTTGGTCTGATGATCTCATCTGGAACTTCTGTATACCTCCAAAGTTTTCTTCTTGAGGACTTATTTGCTGGGTAAATAATTGAGTCCTGCCCACCCTTGGAAATTATATGGTTTCTTTTCGAACCTTGGTTGTATTTATTTGCAAAAATAAAAGACAAGAGAAGAAGAAGCACTGTTTGTGAGCCCTATGTTACTACCGTATCAATAGTGATTACAAACAACTTAACAAAACCAGATCAAACTGTTTTTTTTTGAAGTTGGTTCTGGCATTAGAAAGTTGAGTCGTGGAGGTGATGAAGAGGATCGATTGATCGTTCTTATTAATTCTGGAAATAAATAGTCCAGAGCTGTTAAGATCCCATGCTATTACTTGTTGAAACTTGATGCTTGTTGCAAGACCACTAGTTATGCACATGATCATCAACTGCTTAATGAATTTCAGGATCTGTATACCTGATCATCAATCATATATCCTTTCTAAATATCAAGCACACCCTCTTCGTTTCCTACATTTTAGGTTCAGCCTTTGTTTTTTTTTTTTGGAAATTCAGCTATTTTTGTGCATCGATAACGACATAACTTGACCACCGCATGAGGTGCAAAAAGAGGAGGGGATAACAGATCAAAAAGATGGTGACAGAAATGAGAAGTGGGGAGTACGGTAACTTTTCTGGGTTAAGTGCAACAGAGATTAATCATGTTTCTGCGGTGATATTGACTAAGTTCATTAAAAACAACTTTTCCATTCTGACCTAAGTTCATTAAAAACAACTTTTCCATTCTGACCTTCCAATAATGAAAAATTCATATCATTCTGTCACTGGAACGAGCACTTCTTAATGATGAAGCTTAACTAGGGCTATATATGCCATCTGTCTGCAGATATCCTTCTCATTGCCACCTAATCTGTTGATTTGCTTTTTGACACTTTTTTCTTTTCCTTTTTCTATTTGATTGCAGGCAAACAAGTGATCCTAGCAGTGGTTTTGCAACTGTTGAGAAGGATCTTCCTGGGGGATTGACGCCCATGCTTGGAGACAGAAAGGTCAGTGTAGCTTTCTGTTTTGTGTACTTTTTCCTTGTATGACTGTGAACTGATTAAGCATATTGAGGAAGATATATAGTTTTTGAAGAAGTGTTGTGTTGTGTTGTGTTTGCTTGACTATGGCGATAAGTGTGCTTGTTGCTGGTCCTGGTTTACACACTACGCCACTTTCTCAAGTTAATAATTTAGTTGTGTCATGCCTGCAGCCTGCTATATGTTATATTTGTGTGAGAATAACATTATTAGCATAGCAAGTTATTCTTGTTTCGGCTAGATATCATGTCAATCAATGAGTTGAGTGGTAAATCAGTAAAAGACCATTCTCTGGTTAATACTGTTGGGTTAACCAGTCTGAAAAGAAGGTCGTCATTTTAGCAACCTGAGGGTAAATTTCGGTCATTGTTAATATCCTCAGGGGAGGTCAATTTAATTTACCCGAATGATGACTACTTGTTTGGTTACATTACACTGAGAGTTATCATATCCAAAGGGGAGGAAATTATTATTACAGTCCATACTAGAGAAAAAGAAGATAACATAATTCTACAATTGACGGTCACATTATCATTAGATCACGCACCGCTTTTTTTCAAATTCGAATATCTTTAGTGATGACACATGTTTCCCCTATGTGTCTGGTCGAGGAAACAGAAAGATAACATGACCTGTTGGCAATTGAAAAAAAGAAGATAATATGACCCGTGAGGCAAGTGTCGGACACAGCATGCCTCTTTTTAAAGGTACCATGATTCTTAGTTAATGCCATTATTGCCATCTAATTCCACTTGGGTCTGTTTTGGCTTCTTCCTATTTGTTATAGGAATAGGTTGCAAACTTTTAGTTTATGCCATGACCGTTAGACTGGTTCCCTTATCATATAGATCCTCAGCTTTATGATTCTCTGTAACACACAAGTTCTTCAGCATTGTTCTGAGTATGATTTTATTACTATCTTGTTCTTTTTCTCTCATTTATTTAAGAAAAATTTCACCTTCCTCCCCTTGCGTCTGACTTTGAGGAAATGGAAACTAGATCCCAAAAATTTTAAGAAATAGGCGGGGACTTCCCCTCCCATGATGAACACATATTGAAAACTATGATCTAGCCACCACCGATACCGGGTACAGTAAAGCCATTGCATCTGCTTCTAGTGGAGGTATGTATATCTAGTATTTCATCCTGGTGCTGAATTTTAGCCGAGGTTGAACTCCATGATGTAATTTAAGTAGCTTATAGAAGGAGGCGAAAGAAGCTGTGAACCAGTTTCCAGACCTCAAGAAACTTATCAATATGGTGGCCTATTGAGAGGAAATGGTGATGTATTAAATGTATTTGGGGTGATTTTTTTACGGATGTGGTTGTGTTTCTCTCTATGAAATTGATTAGGACTTGGACATGGAAAGGAGAAACTTCTACTTCTTTTTGACGTATTAAGCGACCTGAGGGAGTTGAGCATGACAGAAAGGAAAAGATGTTGCTCCTTTTTTTTTTCTTTTTCTGGCGATTGATTGGGATGTGGAAAGGAGAAGTTTGTTTTTTTCGAAAAAAAGCCTTTCTATCTTTTCTGGTTTTTCTTTATTTTCTATTTCTCGCAAATAAGTAATTTACCCTTGTTCAACCAACTGCTACTAAATGAGCTTCACAGCAAAGGAGCAACCAGTTAACTTAGTATTGACCTAAACATTAGGATCTCAGCGATATCATTTGTTTTTTCAATTTACTCTAGCGTTTCGACTTGTAGGCCCTGAAGAATGTGGGTTTGTGGCATTTGTTCGTTTTGTCTTCTGTTGGCATGGAGTGCTATTTGAACTTGGGAGATAAATACTCTTGGGGTTTGGAATTGTTGTAGTTCACGTCAGTTTTAAAGAGAACTTTGATTTATCTTTATTGTACGTCATTTCATTCCCTGAATGTAAGTTTTTGTTTATTGTGGTCCTGTGGCATTTAGGGAAACCTTATAATGATAAAACTTGGTTTCTTCTCTTATAACCGGAAAGATTCATTTGAATTCGCATCTGCTGCTTGGAATTGTTCGCATGTATCATTGATGAACATTGGTCACGATGTTGCAGTTTTGGGTACATTTCTTCGTTTACTTTCAGATCGGTTTCAGACTCGCTTAATCATTTGTGTTTGGTCTTTCAGGTTGAGCACTTCTTGGGAATAAAGCGGAAGGGTGAGCCTGGAGATATGGGCCCGCCAAAGAAGCCTAAAATGTAGACATTCCTGCCAGGACGCGTGCGAGTTGAAAGGCATTTATTTTGAGTAGGAAATGCGGGTGCACGGTTGCGTGATTTCCCCATGGCTGCAGTCTCGGGTTGGGTTGCACTAGGTTCTAATTCAGTGTTCTCCCTGGAGCATGCTCACCTTCTGCCAGTTTTCTGATTAATGTTCACGTAAATGTACTTATATGAAGGACAGAGTACTGATTTAGTTTGGCCAAATTTTTGTGCACGCAACTTCTGGATATAATATTACTCTTAAAAACAGACCCCGAAAGTGCAGTATTCGGTGGGATATTGTCATGTTTAGCATGAGAGTGTCAATAGACAAACAAGCTAAACTTTGACTTCTTTTCTTGAACCAGTGTGGCTTGGGAATTACGTGCATCATTCTTGAATTTTCTAGTATTGTTATTTCCGGTCAGAAAGAAAAATAGGGCCGAGGATACAAATTAATCTTCTTAAATACACATAAACATCTCCATTGAGTAGTCCTTTTCGAAGTTGAAGTTTTTTTGGTTTGCTATGGCGTCATATCGTCGAATTTTGGCAAAATTTAGTGGTCCATCAATGTCACACATCACATGAATTTTGCAGCACATCAATATCACATATTTTTGCATTTGTTTGGCATTTAAACCACGTATCCAAAAGTAAAACGTTCACATCATGATGATGTGATCACAAATGATTTTACGATTTCTTGAGTCAAACTCGTACATTCCAAATTTATTTGGGGCTTAAATCTTCGCGAACTGTTGGATTGTGGTTATATGGCGGCTAAGTACCAGGTTTATAAGTCTGATGGGCAGAGCACCTTCAGTGTATGGCGTGAGAAGAAGTGTGCCTGCCTTGCTAGTTAAACTAGCATAACATAAAATAAAAGCTTTTTTTTTTTTTTTTTTTGCTCGGCCAAAAATGAAAGCTTGTTGCTGAAGGAGAAGAGGTCCAACAAGATGGAGAGATGATTTCGGGGATGAAATCGATGCTTACACGCTCAATTCGATTCAGTTAAGTTTTGGCCGATGACGTGCTTTTCTAATTTTTGTTTTTATAAAAACATAAATTCATTTCTACTTTTAATTTTTTAAAAATAAAAAACTGAAAAGATTACCAAATGTACCCTAATAAGCAAGTAACTTATTTTTGCCATACCAGCTGGCTGCACACAATAATGTAAAACAACGGACATAGAAAGGAACATGTCATCCGAACCCTTGTCTCCTTACAGACTACACTCCATTTATATACATATGGAGAATAAATTTTTTACACCGTCGGTGTAAATATATGTTTCCTTAAAATCAATTACACTACGACATGTGTAAAAACAGATATACATATGGAGAATAAATTTTTTACACTGTCGATGTAAATATATATGTTTCCTTAAAATCAATTACATTGCGACATGTGTCAAAACAGTCTCAATTAATAAAACATGACGACGTAACGCAATGCAATTGATTTGGAGGAAACAAATATTTACGCTAGCGGTGGAAATAATTTATTCTCTTATAAATATTTGTTTGATTCGATGAAAGCTGAACACCTTGCCAACTGTGAAGAATCCCGAATATTTCCAGCTTCTCCCTCTCCAAAGGGCCAAAGGTACGACAGGTTCCTTTATTTCTTTATTTTATTTCTTTTTTTTAAATAATTTAAATGTCTGGTCAGTTTACGCGCACACAACCGGTTTCTAATCAGATCTGATATTTCCTCGATTCTGCGATTTCCGTTTCCACAATGTTCGATTTTGTTGTTCATTTTTAAAAACCCTAAGACTCAGGTTGCTTTGCTAAACTGTGTTGTTCTACACTTTGGCGTGGAATTATTCTTCTTCAGATCGTAGTTTCCTGTCTGAATTTCGGTTGATTTATTGGATTTTCCTTAAACAGAATCGAAACGGTCGCGAAGCTCCTGCTGGGTATTTTTTGAACCACGAGAACCATGGGTTCCCGAAGGTTAGTTGATCCAATGATCTTCGCCTTTATGCTATTGTAATTTCCTCTATTGGATCAGATCACTTGTCGAATTTAGGCAGACTTTGTGGGTCTTTTGAAATACATGTGGATTTCGATTGAAGTGATTTCGTGTACAATTGTGCTTGATGTGGCTACTTGGGCGAGCGAGGAATTGTAGATACTTTGATGGGTCGAGATGTCATCGCCCAAAATTATGATTCTTGTGCTTGATGTGGCTCATTTGGCGAGAGAAGGGTCGTATCCTCTCTAGTTTGTTTAGTTGGGAGTTGATGGAGAGCAATACTTCCCTTGATCAATTTCCTGACATGTTAGATATTTTTGGCGTGTACAATGGGGTATATTGGGGATTCCAGAAATGATGAATGATCCGCTATAAGCAATGAATAAGGGGACATTTCTCCAACCCAAAATGTTTTTGCACACATGTTCCGGAAAAAATACTCGAAACATAAATGTGATCTTTGATAACCGTTCGATGCGTGTGTACTCCATGTGCATCATATGAGACTCACATGCATCGAACAGTTCCCGACACTTCTATTTGGTTTCTACACTAGGAATTTTTTTTACCAGATCTTCCATCAAGTTTCTCAGCAATCAAGTTCCAGTTTTGGGGACCAAACTGGGCAAAAAGATCTTTGAGCTTAGCATATTCATGAGGCCTCCAATGCCCTGTTGAATACAGCTTACTATGTCCAAATCTCTTCTCACCCAGACCCACCTCTTCACTACCCTCACCATTCAGCTCCAAACTAGGGCTTGTTTGATAACCTAAATTCAGCACTTAATACTGAATCAATTAAATAATAAGTGATTCAGTAGGTTTGATAACCACATTTCATATTACTTAACAAATTAAGTACCACTTAAAATATAGGCTAAAAAGTTAAAAAAAAATTAAGTAGCTTTGAGCTACTTAATTCTGGCTGAATTTTTGTGTACTTACATTCAACCGTCATACCACCACCACAACCACTTCCACCAACACCTCCACCACTCCACCACCAACACCACTACCACCACCTCCACCACTCCACCACCACCACCTCCACCTCCACCACTCCTCCTCCACCACATCACCACTCCCTCCACAACCACCACATCACCACTCCCTCCACAACCACCACATCACTACCACCAACTCCACCACCACCACTACTTCCTCCACTACCACCACCACCACATCACCACCACCAGCTCCACCACCACCACTCCACCACCACTACCATCACTACACCACCACCACCACCGCTCCACCACCACCACTTCCACCGCCACTCCCCCACTACTACCATCACTACACCACCACCACCACTTCCTCCACCACCACCACCATCAGCTCCACCACCACCACCACCACCACCACCACATCACCACCACTCCACCACTACCATCATTACACCACCACACACCACCGCTCCCACCACCACCTCCACCACTCCACCACCATCACCACCACCGCCATTCCACCACCACTACCATCACTACACCACCACCACCACCACCACTCCACCACCACCACTACCAGCACTCCTACTACCTCCATCACTCCCCCACCACCACTCCACCACAATTACCAAAAGTATATTGTGACCGTTAGTAAATTAAGATAGAATTGGAACAAAATTAATTCATCATTTTTTTAATTCAGTACTTAATATATTTATCAAACAGCTTTTCAGCTTAAAAATTTCAGCATTCAGTTTCCAGTACTTAATTTTTCAGCTTTCAGTTTTATCAAACAGCCCCTAACAACCCCAACCCCTCTTCTCTCACCTCCAAATCCCCTTTCCCTTTCTCTCTCCTCCCGTGATGTATGAAACCTCCATGGTTTCTTGTGTTGCTCCACCAATGGAGCATTCAGAAACTGAGGACCCTTTATCTCTCCGAAAAATTAAAGTGTATTCTTGGAAGTTTAGCTTTTCAAAACTCAAAAGTAATTGTTTTGTTTCCTTAATAAGTTGGAATTTCAAGACTGGACAAACAAATTGGGATGGAGGGTGTACCTCAATGGATTGGTTTACTTGGATGAGGTTAGAAGCCTAATGACTTAATTACCCCTATCATCATTTTGTTTCCCTTAATAAACATGATTTAAATGAGACTTTTGGGTAGCATCTCCCCTATGTTTTAAGCTGTCCAGAACAAAATTCAGCACCAGAAGTAAAGCACAACAGATTTCGGCACCAATTTACATTAAAAAGGTTGTCCCAATTATATCTTAGAACCAATATGGATTGAAATTTTGATTTTGGCTTCACAATATTCAATAATTAAACAAGCATTTCATTTGACTTTGTCTTGCTCCTTTGTGAGTCGTTTGGAGTCTTGCTCCTATGAGTTTGAGTGGTGTCTCCTGCCCTCTCTAAAAGTGGAGTTGGTCTGTCGGAGGATTCATATTTATTCAGTCTTCCAGGTTTGCAAGTCTTGCTCACAGTAGTAGCATTTGTTTTCTGCCAAGTGGGAGAATTTAGTTCAATAAGTTAATCATGCAACATGCAGTGTGCTTACTCTAGAGTACCTGAAAAGATATGTTGTTGACTATTCGTTCTTACCATGTTTGAATTAAGGGCACTATGTTCATCTTTTGCACTTTAGTACACAATTTTTTGGTCTGCACATTCTGCACCTACCATCATTTCAGTTTGTCATCCGTCTGACACTTCCAAGTGTTTTCCGTGGATGCAGGGATCATCGCAACAATAGAGTTGCACTTTTTGATGGCATTGAGGAGGGTGGTATCAGGGCCTCGTCTTCTTATGCCTCCCCTGAAATTGATGAGCATGACAATGATAGAGCAATGGATGGATTGCAAGATCGAGTCATTATGCTGAAAAGAGTAAGTTGTATCTTCTGATTTCAAGGTTTCTTTCACTTCACTTGCTAATTACCTCATAAACCCCTCCTCACCGAGCTGAAAACTGCTTCCTGATACTTCCATAATATAAGGAGATATCAAAATCTTAGACCTATATAGGCTTCGGTTGCAGATGGAAGCACATTCCTCCAATTTGTTCTGGTTATAGGCAATATACTAAATTTACAGTGGCATAAATGATGATAGTTTTGTGGCTGTGAAGTGGTTATGTATTCCTGTGCTAATTTCTTTTCCTTCTTGTTGGAAAAATGTTATTGTATGGTGATAGCTTCCTTTATACTATGCTGTTGTACTTAAGCATTGAGGGAAAAGGTTCGCTGAGTAGATTAAATTTGATGTGTGCATATGGCTCTGTATGCACACATGCAACTTTATTTCGTTGGGAGTTGGGGCGCACATATTAGTGAGAGTAAATTGAATGAATGGTTGACCATCTTTGATATTATTCTGAAGCCAACTTCAGTGTCACATCCTTCATACATTTTGAGGGAATGATTTTATGGTGTTATCAAAGAAAAAGTGCATCTTTTGACACTCAGAACTTCATCCATTGTACTTCCAGGCAAGAACTAATTCCCCATACTTCAACAGTTGACAGGTGATATACATGAGGAAGTGGAGGGTCACAATCGTATGCTGGACCGTATGGTGCGTACACTGCAGTCATTAAGCCAAATCCTGTAATGTAGTTACTACAATAGTTTTCATTTGTTAGAACTGTTGGGATATATGATGAATGGATTATTTTTTATCATTTAGGGCAATGAGATGGATTCATCAAGGGGAGTCCTGTCAGGGACTATGGATAAATTCAAGATGGTACCTTAACCATTATCTTTAGTTTTTGTTATCCATTTTCTACTCTCTCTTTTCCATTGGTTCAAAAAATCTTCACCCGCTGAGCATGAGCATATTTTCTGCAGGTATTTGAGACCAAATCCAGCCGGCGAACATTTTCACTTGTTGCAGCTTTTGTTGTTATTTTTCTGATCATATACTATCTTACTAGGTGACAAGTTTCATATTTTACTTCTTTTTTCTTTCTTTATCCGCCAATTTTATGCTTAGAACTGGAACCATGTTTCGGTTTCTTACTATGATGGATGTCAATGCTGCAAGTGAAGACTTTTTCGATTGGAAATTGTGCAAAAACTGATATTTGGATGTTGAATGGATTGTAATTCATATGGCTTTTTGTGTATACACCACAACCTCTTTGAAAGCATGTTTCCTTTTTCTATGAATGTGCTATGTCATTGTTGTTTCAGTGTACAGTTTTGCGAGGAATGGATTAAGGTGAAGCTCTCACAAAAACCATTCAAACCGTCTGAGCCAAGTGTAGCTTCAAGCCTTCTAATAAATTAATGACGGAGCTTGAATTGCGCCATGAATTTATCTTTCCTTGTAGCTAGAGAATCTTTTCAGTGTGGGCGAGCATGGATCGGATTGATCCAATTTTTCTCAAATCAAGGACCAAACCATTGCTTATGCGTTAGAATTTTTGAGAACTAGATCAACCCCTGGAACCAAACCAATCTAAGCCTTTGGAGTACAGTTCGGTACCATTCAGTTTTGAATTGCGGTTCGATTGAAGTTGAGATATCATGTTTACAAAATATTCAAATCCTTCGAAAATTCGTTAAAAGGTTGGATCGAACTTACGTTTAAATCAATTCTATTGAAATCATCAAAAGCCATCGAAAATTATCAAAAACAAATATGACCGAGTCTTTTCTTGAGGATTCCTCAGCAGAAGAATCGGAGTATCGCACATATTCGTCAATGTATATGCATACAACTGTTGTCCAAATTGATTTGGATCCCAAAATGTCTGCCTAATTCAACCAAACCATTCTAACCAAGACCAAACCAAGCAACCGAAAACTTCGGGCAGTTGCTTGGTGTGCGGGCAGTTGCTTGTAGCAATTGTCAGCTGCGGTATCCAAAGTTAAGAAAAATGGAGTTTGTAGGAGGACCAGAAATGTTATGTTCTCCCCATGTAGGTAGGCAATTTCCCTCCCTTGTGAGCATGGGTCAGATCCATTCTCTACCTGAAAACTCCAGTTGTCTTAATTGTGACAACTTCTTCTCTACCAGACTCATGCTCACACTAGGGCCCTAGAAGGGGGATCCGGCGATGCTCTTGAGCAGCTCCCTGCCTAGCGGGTGCAAAGCGGCTGATCCGGCCGTTCATTTCAGCATGGATGGCTTGGAAAGAATTTGAGAGCAAACAACTCTCATATAAATTTAAACTGTCCATTGCTCAATTAAGATCTAAGCCGTCGATTGCTGAGATGAGTGGTCAGATGGGCCGCTCTACACCGTTTTGCTTGGTGGCAGCATCCCCCATTCTTAGAAGGGAGGGAACTCGTCCAGCTAAAAAGCTAGGTATACTGTAACCAGAAAGTGACCTCTTCGTATTTGTCGAAGAAAGAATTTTAGGTATACTGTAACCAGAAAGTGACCTCTTCGTATTTGTCGAAGAAAGAATAGACTTTTACCTACCTACATGAGAAGGAGTACATAATATTTCCTCAATATTTCCTGTCCTCCCACAAGTAGCGGCGCTACATACTCACAAGGAGTGGTGTGTATATCAGTATATATATATATATATTTGCCAATGTTGTATTGTTGGCAAGGTTTAAGAGGGTGTTAGTCAACGGGAGACTCCGAGATTATTTTTCAGTCTTAAAATCCCAACAATCATTCTACTATTACACATATTTACACACCCAATTATATACTCATATTCATAATAAGAGTGGAGTCCGCACACACTACACACTTAGTGTGTGTGGACCCCACTTTTATTGTGAGTATGAGTGTGTGATTAGATGTGTAAATGAATATGGTGTTAAGAATTTTTCAAATTCCAAACCCCACCTCTCGTGGAGTTCGAACATTACCTCCACAGAGGGAGGACAAGAACCTACCACTAATGAGACGTAGGGGGGCTGCTGTCCCCAAGGGGACAGCAGCGTGCTGCTGTCTCAATTTTGGGTCCCATGCCGGTCTCGCTCCGATGATCTGAATCGTTCACTTTGTAAAACTCATCGAGTAGAACAACTATGCAAAAAATCAGTTTAATTGGATATCATTAAGTATCTGATTGGAGCCCATATAACTCTCAGTCCATGGGTTACAGTGGATTTGATCCAGTGTTTCGGATCCATTTTTTTTAAGATAAAAAGGTTCCGATCAGGTACTTAATGATATCCAATTAAGCTGATTTTTTTGCATAATTGTTATATTTAACAATCTCTACAAAATGAACGATTCAGATTATCGGAGCGAGACCGGAGTGGGCCCCAAAATGGGGTGCAGCAGCCCCCCTCCCTCGCCACTAATGTTAGCCGGTAGTTCTCGGAGTTGTGTTAACCAATGCTCACATGACACCATCCTTTGAATCCAATTATGAACCTATGGATCAATGCGTATGTCTATTTCTCATGTCAGACTAAAGCAACTAAAAGATGGAAAACCCACTAAAAAGGGCTGCTCTGCGCGGACGCGGGGCTCTGCTGCCCACCATGGTGCAGAAGCCCCAACCCACATTCACACGGCACCGTTTTATCAAAAGGAAAAAAAATAAATTCTTCCGTTTGCAATCTTATAGAGCAGAAACGTAATTATAAGAGTCTTAGAGTTAAAATTTAATTATGTCTCTTTAGAATAATATGATCAAAATAATATGATCTTCACGTCAATTCAAACAGATTTAAAATTGGAGTACTTAATTTTTTAATTATATTTTTTAATATATAAACTGTCTAAAAAATTAAGTGTGCCACTTTTTAATTCGTTTGAATAAGTACGAAAATCTTATTATTCTAATCATATTATTCTAAAGAGATATAATTAATTTTTGTCTATAGGACTCTCATAATCACGTTTCTGATCTACAAGATCCTAAATAAAGAGCAGATACTTAATTATAAGAGCCCTAGAGACAAAAATTAAGTATGATGCTTTAGAATAATATGATTAGAATAATAAGATATTCGTACTTGTTCAAACGAATTAAAAATTAACGTACTTAATTTTTTTTGACAGTTTATATATTAAAAAATATGATTAAAAAATTTAAGTGCTCTAATTTTCAATCCGTTTGAATTGACGCACATATCTTATTATTCTGATCATATTGTTCTAAAAAGACATAATTAAATTTTAACTCTAAGACTCTCATAATTACGTTTCTACTTTATAAAATTGCAAGCGGAAGAGTTTTTTTTTTTTTCCTTTGATAAAATGGTGGTGTGTGAGTGTGGGTTGGGGCTGCTGCCCACCATGGGCAGCAGAGCCCCCACGTCCACTCTACTCAAACCTATCCTCTATAAGGAAAAAAAAAAAAAAAACCTATCCTCTTTGTATCTTTTGAATGTGTATGTTTTGAATATATCAGTACATAACAAAACCAGAAAGTCTACACACACATACAATTTGTGTACAGATTTTGTTATGAGGCCTATTACGGGTCCCATATAAATCATCCGAACTGTTCATTAAATGTAAAATATTTTTTCAAGGGTCCCCGTAAAAAATAATCTTAATTTAATACTTATAGGTGCTCAATCCAATCATATAACTTTTCATTATCCGAAAATCTGAATGAAAAGTTAGATGGTTGGAAGCACCTATAGGTATTGGATTGAATTTATTTTTTACGGAGACCCTTGAAAAACTGTTTTACATTTAATGAACAGCTCGGATGATTTGTGTGAAACCCGTGGTGGGCCCCACAACGAAATCTGTGCACAGATTGCTGTGGGTAGCACAGTTCTAACAAAACTCATCAAGTCCCCAATTATTGAGACTATGGGCAGAGGAGGACTACAGACAGGCTTAATCTTTAGTAATATATGTACAAAATGACTGCTCTTAGAATTCTACTAAAATAGTGGCCCCATATACCTCCAAAAACCGAGGAGCTAAATGGACGTTTTTTTGTGAAACCATGCTCCCAAATTAAAACTAAAAGGAATCAAAGAGGGCAGCTTAGAAATCCAAATCAATTTCCGTGCACATTACCGTGTTTTCTTCATTCATAATCCAGAGCATCGGAAAACACCACATATAGTCCAGAGCATCAGAGAGGGCAATATCTCTTCTTCAATGTACAAGGACTAAAATATATTTTACTCCACTATTAGTATTCACATATTTCCGAAAAGGTTTTGCACAGTATCTGCCAACCCTAAGATTCTTTCAAGCAAAGTGGAAAGCTCTGAAAATCGATTTGGAAGCTCAAAGATCCGAACAAAATCAATGGAGCAATTATAAGGGAAACAACACAAGGGAAACAAAAATGTCTCAGGGTATTCGATTATATCATTAAATGAATTCAATGGAGCAATTTACATAGCATTTCATAAACAGTTGCAAGAATGTACTCAACCAATCAAATTACATGAGCGCAATCACCCACAGTTTGATGCTAACGCATACTTTTGATAACTCGGTATCCGAACCACGGACAGATGGACTGACTAATTTGGGGGACCAATCTCACCCTCCACTTGGTATTCCACTAGATTGACGCAATACCTAGGCAGCAACATCTCTGGGAATATTCAATTCTGCAAACTGAATGAACAATTTTGCACCGCATTTTATAAGAGGTGCAAGAATACGAAGTTTTTTTCTTCTCTTTTTCGAAACAGAAATACTCAACAGTCAAATTACATGAGCACAATCACCGGGATCGCATATTAGAACTGCTTTTTTGCTGTTGATTTGGCTTGCCAACTTGGGTTGGAGCTTTTGGTATTCATTCCTAACGAAAGATGCAGCTTCATTTGCAGAATCAGCATCTACGAATGCAATACAGCACCCTCGAAATCCAGCACCGCTAAACCGTGCTCCGTACACACCAGGAGCCCTTACAAGGATCTCATACAGCTGTATCAATGGCTCACAACCTGAACGAGTCACAGAATTTTAAAGCCAATTCAGTAGCAGGAATCCTGCTGAAAGACAATCAAAAGAAGATTGAACTAGAAGAACCTTACGTACGTCTGTGCCGAACAAATCCTAGGGGAAGGAATGACATCCGCATCAATAGTAAAGTAGAACTTAACTCATTTATTGATGTTAATTTTAGCTGAGCGCCTTCAAATAGTCTCATAGGTCCACCCTAGTGCCAAATGCCATGCCAAAGCAGAAATTTGGCATCAAGAATGGCAATTTCAAAGCCAGATTTTGGCAATGCCATTCTTGATGCCACATTGAGCATCTACTTTGGCACCTACTGAACTTGCCACATCACCTTCGAAGTGTGGGAATAATGGTTGCAGAGGGAGAAAGAAAGGTGGTTATGCCAAATGACATTACACTGGTGGATCAACCCTGCTTTTTTTGGGCAAAATGACACTGTAGCCAGCCAAAATATAGCCTTGCCAATGCCATTTTGTCAGCAACAAGTGGACTTGCTCTTTCAAGCGATAACCAACAGATGGAATTAAGAAAAGACAGATAGTCTTCTAAGTTTTTATTAAAAAAAATATAAAACTAGTAAAGTCCTAAATACCGAAACTGGTTGAGAGTCACTTTGAAATGGCTCATGGCAAGAAGACTATAACTATAATCTCTCTCACTACTTAGATTATTGGTTTCTTCCCATTGAATGGAACCATAACTTATCACAATGTTTACAATAAGTTCTTTCCAAAAAGAAAGGAGATTTGGTTCTTGATATTCTATAGTCCCTGGACTAATTGTTGAAGTCAGAAAATGTCTCAAGGTTAGTTACAGCAAGGGGTGCCAGGATACAATCCATGTGCAAGTGGGGAAACTTTCTGCCCTTCTTCTTAGTAATTTTTACTTAGGGCCCATTTGTATGATGGGACTAATATGAAGAGATATATAACCCCCATAGGATATTTTAACCCATCAGGTTAATAGTGATCGGAAATACGATACCCCGCATGGGATTGTACACCGAACATTGTTCGATTATACATCTAGTGGATCTTTAATCCAGGTCAAAAGCAATTACCAGATATGTGGTCACTTAATCCAATCCAACGCTCATATTTGGTCAAACAAACGGGCCCTAAATCCCTGGAATGCCCTTTTTAGACTAGATCTCATTTACTGGACATCTCTCTCTCTCTCTCTCTCACACACACACACGTGCGCGCGCGCAAAATGGGCAGGAATAAGCAGAAGAAACAACAAACAACACACCATCCACACAGAATACAGATGTGAGAGATAGGAAAAGAAGATCACGCCATACCACATTCGTAATTTTGGATGGAACTAAGGCCAGAAGCTGAGATGAGCTTCCCAAAATCTTCTAACTTGCCAGAAGCCCATGCATCAAGTCCTAAGTAAATATCACAATAGTAACACAACTAATAAAGCGATAGATCACAAAACCAGGTCTGATGCAAGAAAGATTCAAACTATTAATTCATGAGAGTCCATTAACTGAGTAGTACCTTTTGCCACCCGCACATTTTCTGAGAAATAATGCTCTGCTCTTCTAGCTAAAGTGGGTTCTAATTTGCTCTGCAGAAAGACAACTAGAGTTAATGACTACAACTAGAAAAAAAGAAAACCACACCAAGCTGTTAAATATAAATTGTGCGCAGTAAATCAACAAGCTAATTATTTCGCTTAACTCTGTGTCATACATATTTATACAGATCTACATACACATACGTGCAAATACTCATCAAGAATGGGCAATTAGAGACCAAGGCCGAACAAGCACACCACAACATGGTCCCTACCAACAAAATATGACATCCCTAAGCAATGGAATCAATTCGAGAGAGAGAGAGAGAGAGAGAGAGAGAGAGAGACAGAGAGAGAGAGAGAGAGAGAGGCATATAAGCTCACAGAGTCGGAATTCAGATTCATTTCTTCCATGCATGTTGCTGCTACTTATAGGCCAAGGTGGGCCTTAACCCAAGGTTGGTCAATGATCGGCTGACCCTAGTTATGGGTTATCGTTGCTATCTTTTTAAAGATTTCTATGTGCGACTTTTTTCATAATCAGGTTGTTGCCTGTCTCAAAGTCTTCTTTCTGATTGGTTAATGTGACCCATAATGATCTCTTCAAAGGTGCACGACTTACCACTTGGTGACTGCTGAGTGTACTATCAGTACTTTGCATAATTGCGTAAGAAGGCAAGCTCCGTCTCCACCAAGAGCTCTTCCCTCTACCCATTGGTTGAACACCCCTCGTGCCGACTGTACTTCTACTCGGTCACTCTTTGTATCGAATACCTGTACTGATCGTCTGTCGGGGGTCACGCTGATGAAATTTTCATATCGTAACACCTGTTGTCAGCACCAAGTCAACAATTGCCACGTGTCATTCATTTACTGGCTTTGTCATTGACGTTGTAGTTGGACTTGCCTTCTTGCTCATAACTATAGGTTATAATTCACCTTTCAAAGGCCTAAACCCGTACCTAGATAGATAAAAGAATTCTAATCGAATTACTAGAATCTGACTAGCATGTCAACTAATAAGAATGAAAAATCAAAGTGGAATAACTAGAACTAATATACAATTGTACAATTCCTTTTGGATTAATCACCTGGATAAGATTGATGAATTACGTGCTGTAAACATGCCCAAGCACACACACACAAGCGTGGACACATAATCAACAAAGGATGTCCATTTAGATATGATTCAATGGACAAATGTTTGTTCAGTTAGCCAATAGAAAATTTCACAAACCTAGTCATAAAAGTTGTCAAGCACAATGGCAAGCAAGTACGAAGTATGAGTTAATTAATGGACTCTCATCTCATGTTGCATGGACCTGATCCCTGATCTAGCTGAATAAAAGAATTCTGACCAACTTACAAGAATCTGACAAGCCTGACAACTAAAGGAAATCCAAAATCAACTGGAACTCCTGAGGTGATACAGAAGTGTACCATTCCGTTTGGACTGACATCTGGAGAAGGTTGACAAACTACATGCTATAAACATGCCCAAACGTGCACTACCAATGTAGACACATCATCAATAAAGGATGTCCATTACTATAGGCGAATGTGTCAATTCAGTGTTCAGGTAGCCAAACAGAAAATTCCACAAACCTAGGTGTACAAGAACTATGGCAAGCAAGTACAAAGAATCAGTTAATTGAGAGAGAGAGAGAGAGAGAGAGAGAGGTCATACTCTGCACAATATGGTAACGAAGTAGTACCTTGTGAGTTTCATATGCTGCTGGTTCAACTGTCCATCGATGCAAGAAATACGGATAATTACACAAATAAGTAAAGATCATTATACAAGTGAAGAAATTACAAATGCAAACAAGACGAGTAAAAAACAAACAGACCATTGGATAACAGAGGCTCTATCGCTTCATTCCCAGTGGCACTGAACAACATCCAAAAAGGACGGATACATAATAATTTCAGCACAACAGATAATCAGGAAAAATACTCCAGAAAAGCCAACTTTTAGTATTTTCTGGTGATACAAACAGAAGCAGATATGAAAATTCTGGCTTTGACGAAAAGCAGATAAATGCATCTTATGAAGGGCAGGTTTAAACTTCTACAATTTCACAATTACATAGGAGATTACTTGTGCATACAAGGGTTGTTAATTAAAGTAACAAGCTATATAAAAAGTCTTATAAACTTGTTACGTTGCGGTTTTTCGTTACATTTATTTGATCATAGCTAACGAACAACATATAAATTTATTTGCTTGGCTACCTATTTGCTTTTTTCTTGTACACTTCTTTATAAACTTCCATGAGTCACGACTCTTTAGTACCAAATTCTTCAACAGGACTCATCAGTACTCCTCCGTTTTATGCAGCAAATCAAATTCGCTTTCATACAAAACCATTTCAACAAAAGAAAATAGGAATTGCGTTTTTGTGGGACCCCATTGTAAGAGCATATGGGAATTCAAGTGTACGCTTGTCTCAAATGACGAGGGAAAATGGTCTTACTGCAACAGAAGTCTTGCAGCCTCTTGACACTCAGCAACTCGGCGGTTGTATCCAGGGTTACTTGTTAAAGCTTGCTTCAAGCCTGAAAATGCCAATAGTATCCTGTATGCTTTCGGCTTCTCTGTTTCAAGATTTTGAGATTCTGGCAGACATACAAGCTTGTGTTCTTTGGTCTACAGATGGAAAGTAGATCATGAAGAAACTTAATTTAAAGTTGAAGAAACCTAATCAACAGAAAAAATATAACTTACAACAAAGGAGAAATTTTAAAAAAGAAGAAGGGTCAAATTGAACCATTTGAACTAAAGTCTAGATTGAAAAGTCAATATAGAAGTTGTTAGGAGTTACACTTATTATATACGTATACATATGCATATATATATATATATATATATATATATATATATATTAGTACAAGTGAGTAAAGGCATATTGGAGTTTGTATACAAGATGAAACCTAATAAACTAATAAGAATAGCTTTCTCATTAAGTTGCATTTGGTAATATAGCTTTATTAACCATTCTCGTGCTTTGTGGAAGCAATGAACGTTATACGGGACATATTGAAATTATCTAAGAACTTCAACCCACTGGGGCTGAGCTCAGTTGGCCAAAACTGCTCCTCAACAGGCAATATCCCCCCTCTGCAGGCTCTGGTGTCCAATGTATCAAGAAGAAAAAGTTATCTTAGTACTTCACAGTTCAAGGAAACTTAACTTGTGATTCAACCATTTCTTACCAAAAGCATCAATTATGCACCTGCCATCCCACCTAACTTGAAAGTTGCACAAGCAAGGCCAACAAAGTGAAGTAAACTTAAAACTACTGTTTTTTGCCACAAATTTGTTTAACTGAGGTGATATGAAAGGCCATGATCATCAAAAGCTGTACAAGATCAAAGGATATGGTAGAACGGAAACAACAAATCATTTAGACGTTCAAGAATCAGTATACTACCTTACAGTTCATACAGGTCAAACATCCATAGCTCGAAAGAAGTATAGCTGATTGATCCAGTATTCCATTTTTCAGACCTAAATATTCATTTTCAATCAGCCTAGACATGCAAAAATAAGACAGACTTAGAAAAAGTACAGTTCTTCTATCAAATATATTAGGCAGCAAAAAATGCTAACTTCAAACATGAGAATCCCATCCATTATCCTGTAACCTATACGTACTTTTAAAAAACCTCATGACATAAAGAGTTAAATTCCCTTGGGAAACTCTATAACCACTTACCAAGCAATACAATATTATTTCCAATAATGGAGCACAAACTAAGAGCCCATGTGCTCTTAGAGAGTGAAACTACATCCTCATTCATAACTAACCAAGTGATGTTTTCACCCTTCATTGCTACCTTCCCAAACAAAATCCCTCCTTTTTTTGTCAATCTTATTAGCCACACCGACAGACCATAAAAGGAGATTAGTAGTAGGAAATAGAGAAAAACTGATTGGGTCAAGAAAAACCTCACTTTCCAAAATCAATACTTCTTCCCACCTACCCAATCTTTTTCCAATCCCTCCTTCACCAGAGTCTACAAGTGATTTCCTTTCTTAAAAATAAAGTGTGAGATTTCAGGGGTTTGCAGCACAGAACAGGCTGGTTTAATCACTAAATTATCGGAAAAACTACCTTCTTCCAGTAAGTACAACAACAAAAACAAACACCTATTCTCAGTATCAGCAAACTCAGTTGACACAAATGGGGAAAACTAGAAAAGCAACATGTTTCAACCACCACATTCTTGCTTCATCTGATTTTTCATTTGGGGGGATAAAAAAGGTGTATTGCATGCTAATAAAGTTCTTACAACTTGCACTAGATTAAGTGGATCCAAACTTTCCATGAGATGCCCCAAAGCTATCTGTTGACATCATCAGACCTCACTAAGAAAATAAAACTCTTCATTCTCACTGCAGGCATTCAACTTCTAATGGATCACATAGATATTCACTTCAAACAATAAATTAACTCTGAAACTCTACTACACAACAATTCCATACGTAAAATAGAATAGTGGCATTGACTTTATTTGTCTCAGTTAGCAGTGTGACACCGATTTTCTACTTACTCTTGGAAAGAAGTAAACCAAGCTTGGTGATGTCAACTTGAGAAGAAAATATTTCAGTCAGATATGCTCGTAAAAACACTTACCGATCATACTCAATGTTTTCTGTGGGAGACACGTCAAGATTATTGGCACTCTCAAAAGCTAAAAGGTAAGCAACTCCAACCTGTTAATCATGTAACTTAATGTTTACTACCGAAATGTATTGAAAGGGAGATCCATCTAACAGTCAAAGTAGGATATTTAAGATAACTTTATACCAGAAAGAGCTTGTAGGAATACAAGAAAATGTAGCCGACAGATGATAAAGGGTGTGTCTGTTCTAGAGAACCACCACAAAATGACCTTTGAAGCTACCAATTAACCTGACAAAATTTCGTCATATCTGTTGGAGTTTGTCCCACATGCATTACTTTCCACTTCGTTAACTCGTAATACGTTTTTGGCCAGCGACTTTTACTCGTGACCAATAAGTTTGAGTTGGATCCTTTAACATGGTACCAAAGCCAATCTTTTTGAAGTTGCTAGCAAGAGACTTTTCTTTTTTTTCCCGGTAACTGCTGGCAAGATACTTTATTTCATTACCAGGTGGTCCCTTCCTTGTTTATGCCCTAAGTGCACCCTAGTTAATTTTGATCCATATATTCCAGATCCTTTGTAGACCCCTCCACGTGAGTCAGGAGTTGCACTTGTGGGAAGTGTTAGAGCTTGTCCCACGTCGGTGTATAATAAATTCCAAACTAGTGTAGAAGAGTGGGTGGCCTCTCCACTCATAACCAATTGGTTTTGAATTGGAGGCTTTAACCAAATAAAAAATCAAGACAATATACAGTAAAACATCAGCCCTCAGCTTGGATCCTAGATCTTCCACGATGTGTGCAAGCATAGTACAAACATGCCATTTAATTTAAATTCCCATACCCAGATCTATATCCAAGAATCAGAAGCATTGTGGCATTCTGATATCACATAGACTGCCTTTAACTGACCTTGAGGGCACCATAATTCTTTCCAAGATTATGGATCAGCACCCCACAAGGACGGCCCTTAGTGCCTTTGCCCCTACGTATCAACTAGAGAACCATCTCAACCCACTACACAATGAAACTAGATGTTGTTTAAATCTAAATTGATGTTTGTCCCACTAGCAACCTGGATTCTTGTTCGTGTAGCCTAACACAAACCTAAACATCCCTATCTGTCAGTTCTCAATATCTAAGAAAGCCAAGAAATGTAGCATTATGCTATCCCATATTGTAACCAAGAAATTCTGGCATCGCTTATTCTGGGACAGCAATCTCAACTATATAAGCATAAAGTGGGGATCATAGTACCTTAAGGGAGTTCAAAGTAACTCTAACTCGCCTATAGTTGTTAGATTAAGCATCTGTTAATCAAACATCATAAAAGAATACACAACCAAAAAGATACTGAGCAGAGGAAACACAAACTTACAGCTGCAGAAGAGCTAAGTCCAGAACTATCAAGATCTTCAGAACCAGAGACGAAGCCAATGATTCCCTGCAACAATGATTAGAAAATAGGTAGATTACTAATTGCCCTAACCACTAAAGCTGGTAAGAATATGCATTGTGTGACCCAATCTCGCAAATTGAGAGACAATGCTGACTCAAAAAGACTCACGAACACAGGCAAATAGAGAGCACAATGACAACGATGTGGGCGTAAAGAGACATGAACCCAAGAGCTACCAGAACCAGAGTCTAGTATCATGTTTTATCAAAAAGCGGGCAGTGCAACAGCATCAAAGTGACAGAACTTTGTTTTCAAGATTTTCTTTGCCTGTTTTCCTGTAAGCTCTTCATTTAGTTTGATAAAGGTATTGATCAGTAATGATTTAAGATAAATCCCTTCCACAGATTGCAGTTAACCCATTTATGGCATGGATGATTGGTCAGATTCTTCAAGGGAAGGGAGACCCAAACGTTGCGACTCTTTTTCTGAAATTGAAAACGGTATTACTCTTTCCAACCTGGTGTTTCATATGTTTGACAAGTAAGCCATAGCAGAATTTGTGAAATAAATAAAGGGAATAAAGAGAATTGAGAAATCTACTCAGGGCAGAGCTAAATTCAAAATATTTCTTTCTTTTTCTTTCTATATGTTAAAAAATTTAAGGTTCTCTACAAGTATAAATAACTTTAGTTTGGTACTCATTTCAGATGATTTTCCCTTGCTCTTTGAAAATTTATCTTTATCTTTAAATAACATATATCCAATATAAGTGTGTGGTTGTTCTAGTTATCCAAAAAAAGCAGAACAATTCTATGTAAGATGTAACAAAGACAAGCAAAGAATGTATAATACGGTTGGTGCAATCTTGCCCATAAAAAATTTCTCTCTGACTCGCCCCTCCCTGATAAAGAGTGTGGCTCTGCCCTGCAAATGCTTTTCTCTTCGAGAGTTTCCCATGCTCGGAGACCCAGATAGTAGCGCAATAGAAAGTATTCTTTAATGTGTTTTCTATCAATTAAGTATCATTCCAAGCAAAGACATAAACGAATGAGGTATTGCCAAGGTCATCCATGTGAACATGGCCACCATGTAATGGTCAGGAGACTTGTCCAAACTCCTATGTCTATGTATCATTTTTGAACAGATGTCTGTGTATCTTGACTTCACAGATCATAGTCTTTTCCCTTTTAAGGGTTGTTACACTACCATGAGTGTCCTACACACAAAATTTATTTCTTTCCCTGATTATGTCGATAAGCATACAAACTGTCACAAGGAAAACTTTACTATCCACGAAATACTAACCTGGGTGAGAACGTTTCCTCTACTTTGTAGAGCATATAGGGCACCTTTAGCATAATTTCCCCACGTGCATTCTTGTTGGAGTTTGGATGCGCCATTTTCGTTGATGTTGTCACTTGCCTTGACAATATGTATTGGGTGCAGAATTTTATCTACACTGTTAGACATGAAAATACAAGAGTCGTTCAATTCCAAGAGCAGAAAATGATACCCACCACTGAAACATGGAGAATCACCTTACAAGGTGCTTTCTGCCCAAAGAACAAGATAAAAAAGATTGAAACGAGGAAAAAAGAAAATAATCAAATAGGGCACATTTCTAGGACACCTAAATCACTGAAAATGCCATTTCATTCCTAAGTTTCCTGTATTACTCTCATTACTACATGAAGGAATAAGTTAATTATAGTCACTCAAAGCTCTGGCGGAAAACATTTTGGATAATAGTTGTACACTTTGGTAAATAGTTCCTTAATTTCATATTTTGGATAAACTGGGAAACGCCCTGGGTAGACCACATTGGACACACCCCTGGCACAGCAAGCACAGGGCGTGTGAACCCAGCCACAGGAATAAGAAGCTAAAAATTGGAAGTGTCTTGAACCTTGCACCAAATCTAAAATAAGAGCTGAAGTTAAGATAAATGAGACAACAGAAGCTAAGAACTTGACAAACTAGCTTCTCACCTGAACCTAACTTCTCCTTTAAACTGTCCTGAATGTAGTATAACCTGCACAAAGAGCTCCCATCAACAAAAGAACCACTATGAACAAACCAAAGCAAAAGATTAGAAGTATTTGTCGGCGCCTAATTGGCAGAGATTACAGAAGTGAGCTTCTGGTGAGCTTTTGAATTAGGAGGGACATTAGGATAGGACTCAAATTCATACGTTCAGAAAGAGAATACAAAAACAAAAGGAGTTAGCAATAAACACAGGACGTAAAACTTCCGAAATCTCCATGTTGACGGAATGAGATCTTATTGTTTGTGGAGGTTTTCAACAGGCCTGTTGTGTTTACGTACCATTGTTACTTACTTACTTGTGCACTCTCTTTACTTGTATGTCTTTTGCCTTGCTTTTGATCAAGTAACAAGATTGCGACATATCACTGAATGTCTCCCTCCCATTCTTTCCTTAGTGTGATGTTTTCCAAGTCTGCTTTGTAAGAGATTGACTTTTAAGGTTCATAACATATCCCTATGCCCTAAGGGCCTTTTTGTTTTGCCAGACTTCGAGCATCGGATCGGACAGTTAATCGAAGGGGACAACATATCTTTCGCAGTGAAGATTAAAAATCATCGGATACACTATACCATGGGGGATGGCGAATTACTTAGCCACCACTTTAGTATGGTGGGATTACATATCCTATGTAATCAGCTATCCTTCACTATTTGTCCTATTAAATGAACGAGCCCTTCATGTCTTAAGAAGATGCGAGGGAAAAGAATCATACCTGAGAATCTCCAGAAGGAACAAATCCTAAAAGTATACCCTTGTTGATGGTCATAGCTGAAACAGTTCCACCCTGTAAACAACAACGCAAAAATAACTTCTGAGTAAAAGATTGCAAATTGCTATTTTTCCAATGCCAGTATCTTATTAAAGCTCAGAAAGGCAAGTGCAAAAGATCAAACACCAATGTCGATAAAAATGGCTTCACTCTGAGAAGAAGAGAGTCTAAAGTTTAATACTTCAATGTGAGCTCTTTGCTGTTTGCCCTTTGTAGTTATGACAATAAACGAAACAAAGTAAACATGGGCATTTCTGATGATGATTCTAGGAAATCCCATAACCGTAAGGGATATATAAAACACTGAACTCTTAATTTTCCTTTTCTTGCTCATTTACATGGAAGGACGGGGAAGTTGACATGGAAGAGCCACAAGCAATGAGGCCAAGTCCAACACCTCTTCCAAAAGGGTCTTACCTCTTGAAAGGGTGGTGGCACCTTGCCAATTGTGGGTATACGATATATCCCACAACCGGATGCACCTTCTCCAAGAACCCCGCCGATGACCACCTCTGGGAGGAGCAAGGCCTCCTCCACAAGATCCACCTCGAGGAGGAGCACGCCTCCTCCACAAGAACCACCTCCAGGAGGAGCAGGCCTCCTCCACAATATCCACCTCCAGGAGGAGCAAGGCCTCTTCCACAACATTCACCTCTAGGAGGAGCAAGGCCTCCTCCACAATACTCACCTCCAGGAGGAGCAAGCCTTCCTCCATGATCCTCACCTCCGGGAGAAGCAAGCCTTCCTCCACGAACCTTGCCTCCGCCAAAGTGAAGCTTCCCCCACAAGTTATACGTTCCGCCCAGGAGGAGACTTCCCCCACAAACCTTGCCTCCGCCGAAGCAAGCTTCCTCCACAAACTCCACCTCCAGAGGAGCAAGGCCTCCTCCAGAAACTCCCCACCCATGGAGGAGTGAGGTCATCTCCGGGCACCTCACCTCCTACTTAACACTTCGAAAACTCCGGAATACTTAAAGGCGACTCTATACACCATCCTAGGCAAGGACAGGGCCTAGGTACCTCGCTCGGGACCTAAGGAGGAATGTGTTTTTGAGGCTAGAGCAAGGGGTTTGTCAAGGAGGACGAGCTTGCCTCCGGCGAGCTCTAACTTGACCGGTCCTAGAGAGAGGGGGGGCATTGACCGCCATCTGACATCTCGGAAGAAGTATCATACCTACCACCTGGCGCCTCGGAGCCCGTATCATACCTCGCCTGACTCGGCAGATGATACGGGTCTCCATGTACCACCGAAATAGCCTCTATTGGTTCCTCGGTTACAAGCTTCAAGGCGTGACTTGGGACTAAAAGAGGAAAGCATGTCAACCTCCACTCTGCCCACCAATGGAGAGGAGCCTCACACCTGGCTCTCTCTCATCTCCAAGGCTCATATATAAGGAGAATTGACACTATAGTAAAGACAAGCATTCAACAAGTATCCAACAAGCATTCAATACACACCTACTCTCCATTGCCATCCCTCTCTCTCTCTAAGTCCGCCCCAAGCTCTCTCCTCCTCCACCTCCGGTGGTCTTGAGCACCATTGTAGCAACTGCCATATACCCGAAGGGCGACCTCAGGTACTCTTCCCACTCCTATCTCCCACACCAATTTATTTACATCAGAGAATCGTTAAGGTCAACATGGGAGAGCCATGAGCAATAAGGCCAAGTTCAACACCACCTCCAAAGGGCCTAACTGAACGTAAATATTCAAAGAGTATATACCATGCAAACTGAATTCCAGAAGACATAGTAGTTCGGTAATCTATTAATCAAAAGAGTAGGTAATCAAGGTCTAAAAGATGAGGGCAAAGCACACCTGATGATCAACATGGGCTCCCAGCGGACAAATTCTATATGGGGAAACAACTACCCTGACATCCTCAGTACATCTTCCAGCTATTTCAGCAACCAACTTCTTCATTTCATCCAACTGAAAACAGATATATGTTAGGATGCATGCATAAACATATGTCCAAAACACAATCCACTTTCCAACCATAGCAGTTGACTGTCAAAAAACTGAAATTGCAGAAACAGGATATCCAAAGAGGGAACGATAACAAATGTGTTTGCACCCTTATCACGTAAGAGAATCCACTAGGACAAGAAAGCATGCCACGAAAAGCCAATCCAGCTGTAGACCAAAAGAGGTCATGGCATCACCTTTGATTTGTTTCAGAGCATATTACCGGTCCATAAAGGCCCTATGTGGCCCCCTCCAGTTTCTTGAGCAATGTAGCCGATCAGTATTTTCATTGTAATCATTGCATACACTAAATAGGCTATATATCTCACGAGTTCCCTATTACAATGTAGCCTATAGAGCTATAGGCTAAATGTGACTGGTTTTGTAGTCCCTTGAATGCATCTAATGGAGTGGGGAAAAAAAAGATACAAAATCCATTATATTAAGTTCATTTTGTTCATTTCTGTCTAGTGCCCCTTTAATCACCAATTTCTCACTTGTTAAAGTTTAAACCACCATTCCTCACTTGATATTCTTACTTTCCGAGCCACAAACAAAAAGAACCTCATCTTCGCAATCTCAATCATGCTAGCCATTCTTGCATTCTCATTTTAGGGGTTTCCATTACTTGATTTGTCCTTTCTTCACACTTCCAAGTACAAATGAGAAATTTGTCAATCCAAATATCACTTTATAAAGGTGTGGTTTTCTTGTCAGGTGACCAAAAAAACCACAATGAAGTACAAAAAGTTCGTAATTCCGTATACCCCGCGTTGTACAACATGTGGCGCCCCTAACAATAATATACAGGATCTGCCTCTGAAGACCACTCACATGCGTATACGTACTACAGAAATGATCTATCCACAATACACCAGCCACAGACAAATTTTACCATGTTGCAAATAATCAAATACACAAGCACTTGGGCATAAAACGTAGGATGAAAATCAAAACACAATCCTATTAGATGTAACAAACCAATTGGTGTACAACAAACACTCCGGAAAGCTGAAATCAGATCAATGCTCATCAGGGATTTAAGCAATACCATGCGTAGATTCATCTTCGTTGGTCCTTTTTTTTTGCCATTTCATTCATCACTATGAAAAGACTATTTTTTTCCCCCTCACTTAACTCAGTCCGGTAATCAAAATTTCAGGCTTCCTTCCTATATCAACACGTGCATATACCTGCTATAAAAGTACATTCCAACAATGCACCAGCCCCAAACAATCTAAAATACGAAAGGTCAAGGCTTGGGACTAAGGGTCTCCTCCCTCCTAAGTTCTCAGGTTCGAATCATCTCAGCTGGTATCAACCCCTTTGGGGCTGGTCTATACGAAGCTTTGCTCCGACTTTAATTTGGCTCCCCGTGGGTGGGCGGTAGGATTGTGCCCCAGACGCTAGCCCAGACACTTGAGTAATCAAAAATAATAAAAATATACGTATATCCTAGTCCTCTTAGATCGTGGAAACAACAGTTGGGCATTGGAATACAGGCCAGGAAAAGCTGAAATCAGATCATTGCTGATTACAGTAAGAATAATCAATGCAATTAACAGTGACCCATAAACCACATTGGCCATAAGAATATTACTACTACTAGTTAATGTGGATAAAAAATTAGTGAATTCAGAATTACCTCTGCATTGGAAGGCCAAGACACCTTGCCCATCTTTCAAAAAGGTCTCAGTATAGCCTCCAATTGCCAGCTTCAACAGGGTTTTTGGCTCTCATCTTTGAATGTTTCCGGGTATATACGGATATATACAAGAGGGTAGAGAGAGAGAGAGAGAGAGGAGTGAGATCGAAGGAATGGAGTGGCGGGTAGTACAGCGCTACATTACAAGATTGAACGTCATGTCACGTGTCGTATCTACACCAACCATTTGTAGTGGACCAACTAACGTAATTATTGAAAGCTATGTACTTATTTAAAAAATTCGCCTCGGTTAGTTTTGTACTTTTGTGTCAAATTTTTTAAAATTGTTGATTTGTCACAACGAGATGTAAATTATTGATTTGTCCCGACGAGATGAATCAAAAAAGTAAAAAAAAATTACTTTTATCCAAATATTTTGTGAAATAATCACTTTAAAAAAATCGTTAAAAAATAATTATTTCTCAAAATATTTAAGTAAAATTAAAAAAGAAGGTTTACGTTTCCAATTCTTCTCGTTGAGCCGAAATAATCTATAAAATTTGACGCAAAACTAATGAACGCGAAGTTTTTTGAATGATGACAAAACCTCCACAAAAAAAAATGTTAAAAGTTCAACAAAACGGGGTCCAAATCCCAATAATTTTTTGAGATTTTCGCAAGAATAATTTACGGTATTCATATCACAAGAATTAATATATATAAGTGGTTGTTTGGTAACTTAAATATTCATCCTGTTCCCCATTAATACTTAATTCTCCATCCTATATAGATTGAATACTTATGTTCTCATCCTGAATTTTAGTTAATTCCCAAAACACCCTTCTTTAATATTTAACCACCAATTTTTTTTTTTTTGTTTTAATCGAATTTTCCCATGATAAGCGGTCCGGTTTCCATGGTCCTAATCTTGATGATATCTCGTCCCCCACTTCCCATTTAACCTGCCTTTTTTTTTATTATAAAAAAGAAAAACGAAACGGCAAAACCCTTTCGTCTGCCAATAGTGGAGTTTTTGGCCGAAATGGCCAAAATTTGTAATCAAATTGGAGAAATATCCATTTTTCGAAACGTATTGTAAAAATAGGCCATCGCGCCTTTTCAAAACGCGTTATAGCGGTTAGGTGCCATGTGGCCACGGTTTGGCTGCCACGTAGGAATCACGCCTTTTGTCATAATAGCGCCTTTTGAAAAGGAGCGATAGTTCTAACCCAAATAGCGCCTTTTCAAAAGGAGCTTTTTTCATATTTTAGCGCCTTTTGAAAAGGAGTGATAATTCTAACCCAAATAGCGCCTTTTCAAAAGGAGCTATATTTAGCGTCTTTTTTAACCCTAATAGCGCCTTTTAAAAAGAAGTGATAATTCTAACCCAAATAACGCCTTTTCAAAAGGAGCTATATTTCTAAACCCTAACCTAATAGCGTCTTTTACATATTTTAACCCTAATAACTCCTTTTGAAAAGGAGCTATAATTCTTAACACAATCTCGAAAATGGGTTATTTGAATTTCTTGACCTACGCATGAAGGAAAAAAAACGTAGCCCCCCCCCCGCTAGTGGTTTTTCCTTTTTCGTTTTTTCTTTCTCTTTCTTTTTCTTTTTAAGATATTTATATTTCGTTTTTCTATAAGATTCCCTTTTGTTTCTATAAAAAGGTTTCAACAAAAGCAATTTGCTTGGTATAAACTACGACTTAGGTTTATATACATTAAAAAATAGTACCAATTGTGGGAAGAACCAAGGTTCCAGATTCGATATTCATTTCCATCCAATCCCACCAAAAGTTGTGTTTTGCTTTGTGTGAATTTAAAACCATCGGTTTCGATTTAGATTCCGAGAACGCAATATAATTGAGGTTTTGATCTTGACAAATCTTAGGATAAAAAAAACTTTTTCTATCAATTAATTGATAATTATTAGTTCCGGTCTTAGCATTTTTATTATTGTTGAAATTGTTGAAATCGTCCTTGATCCACCAGGCCTCAAGATCGGTTTTTTTTAACAGATAAATCCAAAATGCCCAAATCGCGTAACATCCCAATTTTTTTTACACAAAATGTGAGAATTTGTTATCACCAAAGATATTATTAAAAGATTGGAAACAAAGAGATATTAAAAATTCTCACGATTCATGTTAAAAAAATTAGAATTACTATTAATTTGGAAAATATTTGGATATAAAAGAGTTCACGAGTACATTGATTAACAAAAAAGACTTGTTGAGTACAAACTTTTCATATAAAAACATCACATGACATGTAATTTAAATTTCATTTTCCGCATCTTCTCTTGTTGTGACCTTGTTGACCACACTTTGAGCACGTCTGTGGCGATTGGTGCTCAATCAAATCATCCATTTCATTTCGGATTCGATTCACTTTCGGGCGGCCTCGGCCTCGGAGACGTTCTTTGTCTGGAAGAATTCTTGGCCCATCGTATGGCGGCCAGTACGCTTGGTCAGGCAGTGGCTTGAATGAGAGAGATCCATACATGGCAATTGTTGTGTCGACCGTCCAATATTTGCCAAAGTAATCAAGAGGGTCAATATGCATTTTGTTGCAAACCGCAATAACGTGCGAACAGGGCATTTTCCACAACTGAATCTTATTGCAGTGCACGTCTTGTTCGTTAAGTCAACTGTGTGTTTATTATTTCCTTTGTATGGGCTCGTTCGATTGATTGGTGTATGTACCTCAAACAAGCCCACTGCCCGGTTGAACACAATGACATCGTGTCCCACTGCATTTTCCCTCCAATGATCGTACTTTTTCTTTGCATATAAGCTGAAATGATTCCCTTTGGCTTTTGTATCCATTGATTTCACCAGCCTATCGTCAAAGTACTCTACACACTTGTAGAAGGTAAACATAACAGTTGCCATGATCGGAAGGTGTCTGGCTTCTTTTATGACCCCATTGAAGCTCTCAGAGCAATTGGTAGTTTCGCTGCCGTACCGCCTACCTCCATCGTATGCAAACGTCCATTGTTTTTTGTTGAGTAGGTTAGTTTGGCTATGAAATTTAGGGAGAGTGTTTGGTAGGTTTTCTCACATATGTTTGAAAAGGGCTATGAAGCACAGATACGGATACGAAGTACGGATACAACAATACGACAACCTAAACAAATCATTGTGATTGTTTGCAACTTATCAAGTGCCAGTAGTTTTTCACATGTTCTCATACCAGTATGTGAAAGTCTATGTATAGGTTTTGGGGCTTCAAAACATAATTAATCCCTTCGTATGTTGTTCTAAGTTTTGGTATAACTGCATCCTAAATATTTTTTGTATCTTATGGTTTACAACTACAATGGAGGTCCATGCTATCGGTGTCTATTTCCCACCCCGCCACCACCAATAATATTTTCTATATCTTGCGTGCTCAAAAATGCTCTAAAAACAACAAAACCGTCCTCCTTCTCGCCGATTTCAACCCCAGATTTCTCATAGATCTATTTCCGCCTTGTGTTGTTAAGAGTATATGCATCTTTTCTGTAGATAAGAAAGTTAAATTCAAACATTTTTTAGCTAACACTGTGTTCAGCAAATGGAGATAAGTTTTCTTTTTTCATATATGGGGATAATATTTTTAGATAAATTTGAGATTGCAATTTCTATGAATGTGATTTCTCAAGGGGGTTTTGACCTTAATTTTTTTTTTTAACCTTAGTTTCTAGGTATTCGGAACTCAAGATATTTTATATTGCATTCAAAACTATAGGAATTTTAGATTCAATACTCTTGATATATTCGATCATGTCTTTAAAAAGTGTGTTTCGAGGAAGCTAGAATTGCTAAATTTGACTGTAGGATCGCCAGGCAATCAACCTTGACAAGGGGTCCAAGACATAAGGTTTCTTTGAGTTCTATAAGAGTGTTGCATTTCTATACACTTGCTTTTACTGCAAGGAGTGAAAAAATAATACAATAGCAAAAAACTTGATCACTTCGGGGGTTTAAACATGAAGTTGCATTGCATACATGTCTGTATATAGGAATTCAAAATTTTTTTTTTGATCCTGATATAGGAATTCATTTGATGTTGCCAAGAAATTTCCTTTTGGCTAAATGGGTTGTGGATTCGAGCCAAAACCCTAGTATATATACACACATACATACATATATATAAATATATATACATACACATATACATGAGACAAGGAAGATGGAGATGAGAAAAGGAAGATGGAGAGGGAGAGACTTACTGTGAGTGAAACGGAGGTGGAGAGCAGGACGACGGAGAGGGGAGGAGTGTGGCTGGAGGAGATCGCGATCGACGTGGAGAGAAAATGTGAAAAGGTCGAGCAGATAGGAGGAGATCGTACGATATAAGTTCAAGTGTTGGAAAAAATCTGGATTTTAAACCTAAAGCTCCTTTTGAGAAGGAGTTATAATCTATAGCTCCTTTTGAGAAGGAGTTATAATCTATAGCTCCTTTTGAGAAGGAGTTATAATATGCCTATAACGCCTTTGCAAAAGGCGCGATAGCCTAACGCCTTTCCAAAAGGCGCTATAACAATCTGACTAGGACTCCTTCGCCACGAGTTGGCCTAACCGCAATAACGCGTTTTGAAAAGGCGCGATGGCCTATTTTTACAATACGTTTCGAAAGATGGATATTTCTCCAATTTGATTACAAATTTTGGCCATTTCGGCCAAAAACTCCCAATAGTGCATACCGGCGAAGAAAAAGGAGGAGACAACACCGGAACCACCGGTTGCGATTCCAAAGTTGAACGGCGACGGAAATCCCCAAGTTTTCATCATGAAGCTTTTGATGGTATGTGGATGGTATCAAACCAGGCCCACCATTCCTTAATAGTATTTTTAAATCCTAAAAAACTCACCGTTAAAAGTAGGCTGATTTTCTCCACATACTCACCTTTCAATTTACAGCCTGTGGTGGTATCAAACAAGACCCACCATTTCTTCTTTGGTTTCTCCGTTTATTGAGATTTGGGGGTTTTGACTTTTGATCATAGATTTGTGGGTTTTGATCAAACGAATCTACCTTGTGAGTTTAGAAATTCTATATAAAGATGCTTAAGATTTCTAACCTACAATTACAATTTTTTCTGTTCTATGGTGTTGCCACAATTTTTGTCATGATTTCGGTTTTTGGGTTTCGATTTCTTCAAATTTTGTCCTGATTTCGGGTTGTTGTAATTTCGTCGAGACGATTTTACAACTCATTCATGATTTTTTATGTTTTATGGTGGTTCCACAAATTTTTATGTCTTATGATGGTTCCACGAATTTTGTCATGATTTTGGTATGTGTTTTTCGATTTCTCCAAATTTTTGTCATGATTGTAATTTCGTGGGAACGATTTTGAGAAGTGTAAATCGGAAACATGACAAAACATGATCAATTCACAAGCATGACATAATTAAATCGGAGAACATAGCAAATTTTTAGAAGTGTTGGTTTTGATCGAGGTAGATGAACAGAATATGATCAATTCAAAATTTTTTGATTATACGATATGTATTCATGATTTTTTCCTGTTTCATGGTGATTTCGCAAATTTTGCTATGAGTTCAGTATGTATGTTTTGATTTCTTCATATTTTGTCATGATTTTGGTTTAATATAATTTCGTCGATACAATTTTACAATGCGTATATTCATGACAATTTCATGATCGGTAATTGCTTTTTCTATCAACCTTGTACCATGTCTTGCAGACTAATGAGGCTGAATTTCGATGTGGGTTTTTGGTGACGTAGCTGAATATGTGGTCGAAGATTTATTATGGAATGTGAGACATCTTGGATCGGCTTCTTCACAATTAATCTGTGTAGACTTCTAAATTTGTTGTCTATTGAATGGTTGATAGCTTCATAGACTTGGTTGCCTTCGTGGGTTTGTAGGGCTCTTTTGACTAGTGCTCTAGGAATCTTGATGAATGGGAGCCAATTTTATGCTGGTTTTTTAGGTATTTGTTCAATTGTTTGAACAAAGATTTTTGGAATTTGGAGCAAGTGAGAAGGGGTAAATTGGCAGAGGATTATTGGGTAGAGATTATCATCATGTAACTAACTTTGATTTTTCAGAGGAGATCAAAAGGAGTAGGGGTAGGAGATAAGACGATAATTACATAATTTGAATTCTGATTTAGATGACCTATTTTTGTGTGGATGAAATTTAAGGACATAATGGGACAATATGACAATTTGAGGATAAAAACATAAGTATTTAAAACCACTAGGATAGACACCTAAATAAGTCATCCAAATAGGATGCCTATTTAATTTCTCCTTGTTTTTAATCATTTACTATCAATTATTCCAAGACTAATTATTTGTCCCGCCAGGGATAATCGAGAAACCATAAAAAATATAGACAGAAATTGGAAAAACAGTTCAGATAAGGACACTCGGCTCGATTTTTTCTCTCTTTATTTATACTTTACTACCATTTAGATTCAGCTAGTTAACTCGAGTTGATTAATTCAAAAGTTTAACTACTTTCGTGATAAAGCTGAAAGTGTTATTAAAGAAATAGAACAAATTGAAGATGGAATATAGTTTCCGGTGATGATCCGTAGATATCATATATAACTTTTATAAATGGGTATGTTTTTTCCGTTGATTAAAAAAAAGAAGAAGAAGTTGGAATATAGTTAAGTTTATCAAAGCTAGCTGTGTCCCATTCTGCTTAACTTTTTCTAAAAGTTAGTATTAACATTTTGTTCTTATTTAAATTTTTTTCGTGCTTATTCATTTTGAGCCTTTTTTTTTTTACTTTCCGCGAGACGAATCGGAAAAGTAAAAAAAAATTACTTTTACCAAAATATTTGAATAAAGACCCCTTTTAAGCTCAAAAAGTCAACTTTTTTGACTTTTTGAGCTTAAAAGGGGGTCCTTGTTCAAATATTTTGGTAAAAGTAATTTTTTTTTACTTTTCCGATTTGTCTCGACAAGATGAATCAAAAAGTCAAAAAAAATTGACGCAAAACTAAAAATTTAGAAAAAAATTCAAGCACGGACAAAAAAAAAAAAAAAGCTCAAAAAGCCTAGAGAAACTTTAGTTCCTGTTTGAAACTTAAGGGAAAGAAGGGACAAGGAGAGAGAATAATTAAGGAGAAAATGAGAGAAAAAATTTGAAGAAATCGAGAAGAAAAAAAATAGTTGAATTGAAATTTGAAATTTTCTCTACTCTTTTTTAAGAACCAAACAAGGGAGGGAAAATTTTTAACATTTCCTCTTCGTTTCCACTTCTTTCTCAAGTTCCCAAACAGAGCCTTAATAAATTCTGGAGGACGTTAACACTTCACCAACCATCAAAGTTGTTGTTCTAACATATGTGACATCCGTGCAATCTGGCCGGCTCCGTCCTCATTTCGGGCTAATTCCAATGATCTAATTTGTTCACGTGGTAGAGCTCGTTGAGCAGGTTAGTCATGTTAAAAATCAAGTCAATCGAATACAAAATAATAGTAGTATCCGATTGGAGCACACTTAGATTGGAAAATTGTGTTCTTTAAGTTGTTATCTAGTGTGCCTAACTTATTTTGTTAATTTCCAATAAATGTACTTCAATTAGATATTACTCGCCGGGTATCCGATTGACTTGATTGTTTTACATGACTTCCATACTTTATGATGACAATGTGAAGGAATCCGATCGTTGAAGATGTTGGGCTGTGTGAAGAACATATTTTTTGAGCTCGACAAAAATCCCGCTGGGGCAGGATTAATTGAGGGCCGGGACGGTTTTTTTAGTGGGAGCTACGGGTTCAGAAGAAGAAAAATCTAAGATCAATAAGTTCGATGGTTCGGACTTTGCTTTCTGGAAGTCGCAGATAGAGAACTATCTATGTCAAAAAGATCTTTACCGACCGTTGCTGGATAAAGAAAAAGAGATGAAAGCATATAACGAAGATTGGGATATTGATTTCAAAAGTTACAACAAAAAGCTAAACAAAAAATTACAAAAGTTAAAAATACTGAAAAAAAAGAAAGACACGAGACCAAAAATATTTCAGGTGAAACTTAATCAGTTCATTTGTCTTCCCCTTTTTTTATCTAGTGAAAACGGTGAAATGTCAATTAATTACTTTTAATGTACTTCCTTTGTTCCCAATTACGTCTATTTATTTTTTGTATGTCCCTAATCCAAATACCAATATTATGGGCAATCACTAAATTTCCAATTATACCTTCATACAAGAAATTAATGTTTTTCCTCATTAATTATGAGTATGTATTGATAAAACACATCCCAAGTCATTCAATAGATAATGAGGAAATTTAAAAGATAGTTAATTCTTTCTTGGGAAATGATTTTCATACCCCTTTTTCTATGAATGCACTATTGTCATTGTTTTTTAGTGCAACTTTTATGCGTAATTTTTTTTTTAAAGACAAAAAATAGAGTGCATATTTATAAAATAAATAAAAAAAGAGTGTGAAAATCATTCCCCTTCTTTATTTTATAGTTAATGAGCAAAAAGAACACAATAAATTTTTCCGGGTTGATACCATGTATCATTAAAGCACTAGTGGATGCCCGTATCAAGAATCAAGAATGTGACATAGTCTCAACTTAAATAAATTATTTATTTTATCCGACTTCTATATGCGATAAACGTAATCTCCACAAAGAGTCAATTATCATTTTGAGATATTTTCCTATTTGATTATGAAAGACAACATTTACATAGAGATACATTGTCTAAAGTAGTGAGGATCGAGAGAGATAAATTTAACAGGAAGGAATCTAACGGCTATAGAGGTTGTTTTAGTTTATATGTCTAGATATTTTCAACATAAACCGCTCTGTTTTATAATATAGATGGTAGCACCAATATTTCGAGATTTTATTCTTCAATTTGTTAAAACATTCATAGAACAGATAAAGTTAATTTTTTTAAGTATCATCTTATGAAATTGGTCTCCCTCGAGTGCAATCATTAATTGCTTCGCGTGCCCTTGGCCCAAATAGCATATGTTGTGATCAAGTTAGTCCCACCTTGGATTCGACAATCATATCCGAATTATCCACTTTATGGACTTGTTGAGTAATTTTGGCTATTAAGATGATTGAAACATGTTTGTCTCATGATTTACTCACGATCTTAGAAGCCGAATAAGTCACAGGGTCCCAAGACCAAAAGGCCATTTGATTGGTTATCTCTGTGAACAAGCAGGCCTTGCACCAAGAAATTCTACCCAAGAATAGGAGTGTTTGTTAATGTTAAACTTCTCTCAGCCATAAGTTTTGGATTTTAACCTTAAGTGTCAAAATAAGAAATATTGTAAAGAAAAACTAAATATTGGATGCAATATTGGTAATTTGCCAAATATAAAAAGGGCTGCTACTTGCACAATTTAAAAAGAAATTTTTTTGTTCTTTAATAAAGTGATTTGTGATAATTTAACCAATCTAGAATCATATATCTAATCTAAGTAGGAATTTGATCTCCATCCTTCCCCATAAAAGTTTTAGATTCCAAGCTCAAATCACATAGAAAAAAACTGAACACTATAATAAAATTCTTATTAGGAACAACAAGTGTTGAATATTGGAAATTTGCCAAATATAAAAAGGGCTACTTGCACAATTTAAAAAGAAAAATTGTTCTTTAGTAAGTGATTTACGATAATTTAACAAATCTAGAATCATATATCTAATCTAAGTAGGAATTTGATCTCCATCCTTCCCCATAAAAGTTTTAGATTCCAAGCTCAAATCATAGAAAAAAATTGAGTACACTATAATAAAATTCTAATTGGGAACAACAAATGGTGAAGAGTGGTTTTTATATAAATTTTAACAATCGAAAAAAAATAGCGCATCTATACTTTTGTCTATCTTTTAGGATATATTAAACACGTGTCGCCAACATGAATTTTTTGTAATTTCCTTCAAAAATCCATGTCATTGCCCCCTTGAAATTTTTTTGGTGTAGATAAAGTATAGAGTAATAGAAAAATATTATTGCTAGATTTGGGACCGTCGATTTTTTCAGGAAACAAAAAACATAAATTTTATAAATGGTATATGAAAATAAGAAAAAGAATTACTCCTACTATATGGTACTATGAAATTAAATTCTGACATTCTTCTTATGAGATTTAATTAGTGAATCTTGGATTGGGAAAATATTAGATTCAACAATGTGTAACAGCCAGGTTAATTTCATGAACTTAGAACAACGTACTTGGTCCTCACGATATTAACTTTAATAAAAACATTTTTAATTATAACTTGGCACTTCAGGTTATTTACAATAAATATCATCTTTCAGTCAAAGAAAACTTATGTTGGGATATATATGGAAATTATTACTTTAAGTCTTTACTATTGAGTCGAATTGAAGTTTCCAAAGTCATTTGAAGTTTTGAACATAATTTTCTTTTCAATGTAGAAAGATCTTACATTATTCTATATCTGGGGAAACAGGACAGGAAAGTGGGTTATAAACCACAAATACTATGTTACCTATATCGAAGTTTGAACCCAAGACATCTCGATCACTTGGAAGGATTAAGAAAGTATTATCATCTGAACTACAGCCGATTGATAATTTTAAACATAAATACTTAGAGCATAAGAAAAGCACGTTAATCCCAAATTCTTAACCTTCATGAAGTGATTTATTTGTGGGAATTCAAATGTTTTGTTTCTTTAATCTTTAATATCATTGTGAATAGTAATAGTTGAAATATGTAAATTTATATATTTTTTTTATTAAAAACTCGTGCAAATCACTTAATTGTGTTTTGAGTCCCATGAATGTGTGGGTCTCATCCCATGTCAGAATAGCATTATAATAGGACTTTGGGCCCACATTATATGAGAGAGCATTACAAATAATTTGCATGAAAAAATAATGTCATAATCATACATAAACACACAAACATTTACACGCACTTACTCACAATAAGAGTGGGCCTCACATCCACCCTTATTATTGTGAATGTGTGTATAAGTGTTTTTTTTGGTCAAACAGAATAGAATATGTGTAAGTGTTTTTGTATAATTCTAATTTATTGATTTTTTCGTGCTCGTGCCAGAGGACAACTGAACAAGTATATTTCATTTCAACACAAAAATCAGGGTATCCAAACACAGCCTTTTCCTTAATGGAAACGTACTGTATTTCCAGTCGCCCCAGACTCTCTCTCTCCAATCCACATAGGAAGTCTATTTTAACTTCCGCTGAAACTCTCTCTCTCCCTCTCTCTCTCTCTCATCTCTCATCATCTCCAATGGCCTCCGCCACAAAAAACGTCAACAAAATCAGCCAAATCGTGAGACTAAAACAGGTAATGCAACGATGGAAGCACGCGAGCCTCGACCGCCTCTCCTCCCTCTCCCCCTCCTCCTCCTCCCGCTCGGACCGCTTCGACTCCGACTCTGACTCAACCGGACCCGGCCGCCGTGGCCGGGTCACCCCTCCCGGCCGCCTCGCCATCTACGCGGGCCCCGAACGGCGCCGCTTCGTGATCCCCACCCGGTACCTCAACCTCCCCGTCTTTCTCTCCCTCCTCGACCGGGCCGAGGAGGAGTTCGGATTCCAGACCAACGGCGGCCTTGTCCTGCCATGCGAGGCCGAGTTCTTCGCAGGAGTGGTGGAGCTTCTGGAGAGAGACGAGCAGAGGTACGGCGTTTTCGGGCTCGACGATTTCGTGGAGATGTTTTCCAACGTGGGTTTTGGTTCTTGCAAGGAAAGAGAGAATAGTTGTGGATATGGGTTCAGGCCGTTGTTGCAGAAAACCAAGGGTTGAGAACTCTGAGACTGACATTAATTGTGCTTGGCTCTGGTCTAGGGTTAGGGTTGAAAAATTATTCAATGCTCTTACGGATATCATCACGACGTCTCAGTTTTCTTCACCAACACACATTGACGTCTCAACGTCTCAGTTTTCTTCACCAACACACATTGACGTTTAAACGTTCAATCTGTGATGGTGGATATACATGAGACACATGACTCCTCGGGAATGCTAAATACATACTCGGTTTCTGGCTAGGCAATTTTTAGTTCACTCCGATGTGAGTTTTTTTTTTTTTTTTTTGGGTTTCAACCATCCTTGAAAATTGAAATCTCCATGCCAAAAAGCTCTAACTAATTGTGAGTTGATGGGTTTCATTTCAATGAGATGTAGTTGATTTTTTTTTCGATGTTAATCGTTTGTTTTAGGAGATTTGGGGGACGCAATTAATGTATTTTTTTTTTTTTGATCTGCCTATTAATGTACTCGTTCCAACGTTAATGGTGATAATGGTGATAATTTTTTTCCAAATTGATGAAATGAATTTTTTTTATTCAGTATATGTTTTTTTTATGTGCGTCTTTTTGCTCAAATTAGTTAAGCTTCCGATTATCGTCGAAGTAGAAGAATGGATAAGGATGAAGAATTTGACAACGAATTGGCTTCTAGATCCTACTTTTAAGATCAACGCGGCTAACCACATAGATAATAGTGCACATATTTTATTGTGGAACCCATCACTAGTCTCATACAATCCGAATCGTTCATTAAATGTAAAACATTTTTTCATGGGTCTTCACGAAAAATCCCTTCAATCCGATACCTATAGGTGCTCGATCTAATCATCTAATTTTTCATTCAGATTTTCGAATCATGAAAAGTTAGATGATTAGATCAAATATCTATAAGTATCGGATTGAGCTAATTTTTTACGAATGTCCTTGAAAAAATATTTTATATTTAATGAATTGTTTGGATCGTTTGTGTAGGACCCGTGATGGACCCCACAATAAAATCTGTGTCCAATCTGTGCAATATTTATCTTTGTAGACAGACTTACTATTTTAAAATTCTTTTGGGACATGTTTTTCGTGCGTATGTTCATGCATAATATTGCACAAAACGTTATTTGGTGGTTTGAGAACATCACTGTGGCGTCTCATCATCTTTATTCAACTCCATGTTATTGTGGGGCTTAGTATTAAGTATATGGACCTTACGTAAATATGCAGTGGATAAAAATTGCGGGGCACTACGTAGCGGGCCCCAAAACCATTGAATAATTACTCCAATCTATCTTTATTAAAAGTTGTTTTCCCATTCCATACATCATTAATGCTAGGAATAAAAAGAAACTTACCTTGAAAGTATCTCGAAAAGAGCAACTAGTGATTGAGATTCACTTTGATGTGTAGGACTCAATCATCAAAGTGAATCTCAACTACTGATTGTTTTTTTTGACACTTTCGTGATAAGTTTTCTTTATACCTAGCACATACATTGATACATAAACACAGCCTTACTACAAAAATGTCAGTAAATTTATGTGGTTTCTATAGCTATCTTTTAATCTTATTAATTGGAAAAAGATAGTAAAAAACGGTATGGAGAGGATAATACTTCACACCTAAATTTTATATGGTAAACTAAGCGACTTTAGGAAATTTTAACAACATGTTTAAGTATTTACCTAAACTCTACAAGTCCTTTTTTTTTTTTTCTCGGCAAACTAAACTTTTATAAATTCAAAAGGGGTACATCGAGGGAGAAACAAGATAAGTATAGAAACTTGCTCGATCGAAAAGAAAATAAAACAAACATTCCACAGAAAGTTGGTTGTAAACACACCTAAACATAAATTACAATTTCACTTTTTGGATTCCATCAAGATATCCCTTAAAGTCCTCCACCGTATAAACCTTAATGTCAAATTTTGACTTCATCCACATTGTAAATCTGGTTTTGATAAGCTCCCCAACTTTTCCCACTCCCGTTGTAGCGTTGTAGAATACATAGTCATTCCTAACTAACCATAAGAACATAGTGTAGCAAAGAAAGTTGCTTCCCAAATGTATTTCTCCAGATTATCAAATCTATTATCAAACCACCAGGTAGAAAGACCCGTCAATGATGACGGGCCACTCACTTCACATGACACCGCTCCAAAATAAATGACCAAAAACAACCCAAGAGAATTGACAATTTAGAAATAGGGCAATTAGACGAAAGGTTTTACAACTGTTCATACAGAAATTTTACATTTTTAGCCAAGCAAGATTAAGCGGACACATAAACCTACTAATATTCAAGAAGAAAAAATTGTGGCAAATAGATAAGCACGAATTATTTTGGACATATTGTAGGCATGCAAATTTTCGGCCTATTGTAAATCACCACGTATTGCGGGACCTAGCAAATATGGCACAACAATGAGATACTGCTTTGAGTGGTGGCTTCTCTTCACAGCTTCTCTAGATTGCCCCTCCCCTGTTGCACAGCAAACCTACACCAAAGCGTGAGGCGGCCAACCGCCTTCGCCCCTCAGATGAGCAAGTTAGAATACAGGAGAGAGAGATTACTTTTAGAGTGATAATGTTGCGTACCTTCTCTAGGTCCCTCCACTTATGTAGGCTACAACGTACTTGCTCCCAAGCCAAGAGCAAGTGTGATGCACGGCACATGCTCGTGACGTCACATGTAACCGCTTCTCTTCCAAGACATTCTGGGCTCCTCCGGAAGCAAGAGGAATCTCCGCTTGGAGACAGCCTGGCCAAAACCGGCCCGACAGACCCGACTCTGACCCGAAGGTTCGGTCCATGGGTCAACAAACCGGCGAAGGCACCGGCCCGCCTCCCCTCAGCCGCTCTACCACCTCGCTGGGCCTCCAGCCCAAACGACACACACGGCGCCGACTAGGTGAGCACGTCGATTACACCTGCTTCCCTTTCGTGGGCTTGCACCACGGCCCGTCACGGTTAAGCCCACCACAACTGCCAAGCGTGGGTAGGTCAAAAGTCAAAATTACATGAACGGTCCAATCACATATATGGTATTGTGTGTGAAAGTGATGTAGTTTTATTTATGATTATGAAATATGGCCAATCAAATTAAACTGCATGATAAGATTGAATAATTTAGGTACAATCAATAAATGAGCCGAACTTGAACCTAATAGTATTTGGCTCGGTTAGGCTCATGAACCTGGAATTAAAATGTACAATTAATATATAATACTTTTGGGCCGTATTGAAAAAAATAAATAAAATTTTTTAGGGGTATATACCGTATACATGACTTATCAATTCTTTTTTCCCCCAACTAATATGATACTATATGACCAGTTTATAGAATCACATGTGATAATCTTGGTCATGATCTTGGTGTTTTTTTTTTTTTGGTCATATATGTGGTACTTGAAAAAATGTACTGATGAACTGAATTCGAGCCTAAATTGGGCTCAATTCGGCTAGTTTGAGTTTAACAAGCCCTACTGAGCCAAGCCCAGATTTTTTGAAAAAAATTACTGACGAACTGAATTTAAACCAAAAAAGTTCGGCTCAGTTTGAGTTTAACAAGCCCTGGTTATAAGCTGAGTGCGAGCTCACTTGTCCTGGCTCGAATCAAGCCTAACTTATACTTAAACGAATTGATCCCAAATCTAACAGGGTTCGGCCCAATTCAACTCGTTTACATCCCTAATTGCATGTTGATGTTGCATGGTTGGGTCTCCATTGAGGAGTCTCACAGCTACGAGCGAGTCCAAGTCAATCGTGACATGGTGAATTCCTTATTCCAAAATTATGGGGAGATCAACCTCTATAAATATGCCACAACTCCGACTGAAGGCTGGATGTACTTGATAGTTTGCCCTAGTATCCCATAATCTATGCACCCGTACAGTCCCGAAATAGTCCTCCAAAGCCTGTTTTTTCGTTGAATTAATTCATACCAGCATCCATTCGTGTTGAGTTTTACTATCATTGATGTAGAATGGATCATAAGAATGAAGAAAGTGGCAAATAAGGCTTCTTTTTTTATCCTCAAATAAGGCTTCTAGATCCAACTTTTTAAGACAGCTTTTTTCGGGATATCTTTTTTTTAAGTAGCGATAGATTGATGCATATATATATGGTTGGAACTTTGGATTATAGTTCATCATTATGCATGTTATGAGAAAAATTTTAATGCAACAATTATTTGTAACGTCTATCTCGTATGATTTGGGACCTACACATACATGGAGCCCACATCATGTGAGAGGGCATTATAAATAACTATTGCATTAAAAAAAAAAATCCAATTGTTGGGGTTTATCCATATTCTAACTTCAGTAAAAAATTTCCTAAACTTCATGCATAAGAGGCTCCGGCATGTCTCAGAAATAACCTTTAATTTCAGATTGAATTTACCTCACCAAGCCCTGCGAGTTATTGATTTCAAATTCTTAAATACTAAGGGGGCGTTTGGTAACATTTTTATTTTCAATTTTTGGTTTTTGGTTTTACTTTTTTGAAAACTAACGAAGGAAACTTGTTTGGTAACAAGTTTCTACTACTTTTTTTGTTTTTCATAAAGTTTTTAAGAGTTCTTGTAAACTATGGAAGCTACAAAAAAGTGTTTTCCCTAGTTTTTTTTTTTTTTTTTGAGAAACACAAATTTTACCAAACTTGTTTCTTGTTTTTGTTTTTATGAAAACATAAACATGTTTGTACTTCTAGTTTCTTAAAAAAAAAAATTGAAAAAATTATCAAACGCATCCTAAGAAACACATCAACCTTCACACTTGATTTTACTTTGTAATTATATATGTATACGGTTTGCCACTCACTAGTTGATGCTCCTAAACGAGAACCATTTACCCTTATAACGTACGCCTTCCATCTCCTTATGGTTGACTTGATCCAAAGATCAAGATAAGCTCTACTGAACAATCTTAAGAAATTAACATCTAGGATATTTTTTCTACTCCCTCCGCCCTTAATTAAATGTCTGGCCCGCAAGCGTAAGCCTTAAAATAGATCCATTTTTTTTGTTCCAAAAAATTTGAAAAAAATACCTTCACCTCAAAAGGTATTTTTTCAAATTTTTTGAACCAAAAAAATGCGTGTTTTTAAAAACCTAAATTTTCGGTCTGGACATTTATTTTGGCACAGAGGGAGTACCATATTATAGAATTGTCTTGCTTGTTCTAGAAGTATATGGGTTTGTACCATATTTTAGAATTATCTTTCCTTTTTCCTTGGGATAAGTTTGAAGTGTTTTCGCCTTTTCGGGTGTAAATCAATTTGACTGGCGTGAACATTAGACAAGTGTTATGGTTCTCAACCAAAATTAATGATCCAGTACTTCAAAAAAATCAATTTGACCTCTGCCTTTCCTCTACAATAACATAAACATCTCTCAAACAACCGATTATCCATAGACATGTGATGGGGCCGGTAATCGCCGAATCGGTTGCAGTCGGATACCACATTACCTATGGAGAAGATCCAGTCATTCTTGCACCCAGGAGTGGCCTCCGCCACAATGAATGTCAACAAAATCAGCCAAATCGTGAGACTAAAACAGGTAATCCAACGATGGAAGCACGCGAGCCTTGACCGCCTCTCCCCCTCCTCCTCCCGCTCGGACCGCTCCGACTCCGACTCCGACTCAACCGGACCCGGCAGCGGTGGCCGGGTCACCCCTTCCGGCTGCCTCGCCGTCTACGTGGGCCCCGAACGGCGCCGCTTCGTGATCCCCACCTGGTACCTCAACCTCCCCGTCTTTCTCTCCCTCCTCAACCGGGACGTGGGTTTTGGTTCTTGCAAGGTAAGTGAGAATAGTTGTGGATATGGGTTCAGGCCATTGTTGCAGAAAACCAAAACTAAGGGTTGAGAACTCTGAGACTGACGCTCTGGTCTAGGGTTAGGGTTGAAAAATTATTCAATGCTCTTACGGATATCATCACGGCGTCTCAGTTTTCTTCACCAACACACATTGACGTCCAAACATTCAATGTGTGATGGTGGATATACCTGAGCCACCTCAGGAATACTGAATACATACTCGATTTTGACTAGGGATTTTGATAGGGTGGTGGTTACTGACTAGGCAATTTTTAGTTCACTCCAGTGTGAGTTTTTTTTTTTTTTTTTTGGTTTCAACCATCCTTGAAAATTGAAATCTCCATGCCAAAAAGCTCTAACTAATTGTGAGTTGATGGGTTTCATTTCAATGAGATGTAGTTGATTTTTTTTCCGATGTTAATCGTTTGTTTTAGGAGATTTGGGGAACGCAATTAATGTATTTTTTTTTATCTGCCTATTAATGTGTGCTCGTTCCAACGTTAATGGTGATAATGATGATAATTTTTTCCAAATTGATGAAATGAATTTTTTTTATTCAGTATATATTTTTTTTTATGTGCGTCTTTTTGCTCAAATTAGTTAAGCTTCCTATTATCGTTGAAGTAGAAGAATGGATAAAGATGAAGAATTTGGCAACGAATTGGCTTCTAGATCCTACTTTTAAGATCAACGCGGCTAACCATACAGATAATAGTGCACAGATTTGTAACTTTGGATTATAGTTCATCATCATGCATGTTATGAGAAAAATTTTAATGCAACAATTATTTGTAACGTCTATCTCTTATGATTTGAGATCTACACATACATGGAGCCCACATCATGCGAGAGGGCATTATAAATAACCATTGCATTAAAAAAAAAAATCCAATTGTTGGGGTTTATCCATATTCTATCTTCAGTAAAAAAATTTCTAAACTTCATGCATAAGAGGCTCCGGCATGTCTCAGAAATAACCTTTAATTTCAGATTGAATTTACCTCACCAAGCCCTAGGGATGGCAATGGGGAGGGTCGGGGGTGGATACCACTATCCCCGTCCCCGATCCCCGAACCGAAATCCCTCCCCATCCCCACCGGGGATTTATTTTTACCCTCCATCCCCGCCCCAAACGGGGAGCGGAGATCCCCACGGGGAATCGGCGATCCAAATATCCAAAACTTTAAAAAAAAAAAGAAGTCTCCTACCATAAAATACAAACCATGAAACTAAATTCAAAAAAAAAAAAAAATCTACGTTGCCATTACAAACCAAATGCCAAGGAAAACAGCCACAGTTGCTACCATAGTGCCATTACAAACCAAAATGAAAACAATCACATTTGCTGCCATAGTGCCATTACAAACCAAATTTAAATTAAAACAGTCACATAATTGATGTCATAGTGCATTACAAACCAAATTGAAATAAAAATAATTTCAAACAAACAAGACCAGTAGGCTAGTGGGGCTGGGAATCGGAGACGCAAGTCTCTAGAGTGGCGACTGGGTAATGGGAAAATCCTAACTTATCTATATATATAGTAGGCTAGTGAGGCGGGGATCGGGAACCTAAGTCCCCAACTTATATATATAGAGTTAGGTTCCGGTGAGGGATCCCTCATTTTATTAAAATGCGGGACTCCCCTTCCCGATTGAATTTCGATGATCCGAGTCGCTCAAAGTGATCAGAACATGATTTTAAGGGTCCCCGTGAGAAATCAGCAAAAAAAATGACCGGGAAGGGCTTCATCCGAGCAGTTTTCATTGAACAGTTCAAAAAAAACTGCTTGGATGACGCCCTTCCCGGTCATTTTTTTTGCTGATTTCTCGCGGGGACCCTTAAAATTACGTTCTGCACACATTGAACGGTTCGGATTTTCAAAATTTGATCGGAAAATGAAAGTCCCTCATTTTAACAAAATGAGAGATCCCTCACTTGAAAATTCCTCTCTATATATAGAGTAGGCTAGTGGGGCGGGGATTGGGGCGGGGATCGGACTGGTACTACCTCATATCCACCCCCGATCCGTTCCCCACTTTTTTTTTTAAAATTATCCCCATACCCTACCCGATCCCCAAATAATCCCCGAATCCCCTACCCATTTGGGGCGGGGAACGGGGCAGGTTGGGTCGGGTCGGCCGGAATTGCCATCCCTACCAAGCCCTGCGAGTTATTGATTTCAAATTCTCAAATACTAAGGGGGCGTTTGGTAACATTTTTATTTTCAGTTTTTTGTTTTCAATTTTTGGTTTTTGGTTTTACTTTTTTGAAAACTAATGAAGGAAACTTGTTTGATAACAAGTTTCTACTACTTTTTTTTTGTTTTTCATAAAGTTTTTAAGAGTTCTTGCAAACTATGGAAGCTACAAAAAAGTGTTTTCCCTAGTTTTTTTTTTTTTTTGAGAAACACAAATTTTACCAAACATGTTTCTTGTTTTTGCTTTTATGAAAACATAAACATATTTCTACTTCTAGTTTCTTAAAAAAAAAATTGAAAAAATTATCAAACGCATCCTAAGAAACACATCAACCTTCACACTTGATTTTACTTCGTAATTATATATGTATACGGTTTGCCACTCACTAGTTGATGCTCCTAAACGAGAACCATTTACCCTTATAACGTACGCCTTCCATCTCCTTATGGTTGACTTGATCCAAAGATCAAGATAAGCTCTACTGAACCATCTTAAGAAATTAACATCTAGGATATTTTTTCTACTCCCTCCGCCCTTAATTAAATGTCTGGCCCACAAGCGTAAGCCTTAAAATAGATCCATTTGTTTTGTTCCAAAAAATTTGAAAAAAATACCTTCACCTCGAAAGGTATTTTTTCAAATTTTTTGAACCAAAAAAATGCGTGTTTTTAAAAGCCTAAATTTTCGGTCTGGACATTTATTTTGACACGGAGGGAGTACCATATTATAGAATTGTCTTGCTTGTTCTAGGAGTATATGGGTTTGTACCATATTTTAGAATTATCTTTCCTTTTTCCTTGGGATAAGTTTGAAGTGTTTTCGCCTTTTCGAGTATAAATCAATTTGACTGGCGAGAACATTAGAAGTGTTATGGCTCTCAACCAAAATTAATGATCCAGTCCTTCAAAAAATCAATTTGACCTCTGCCTTTCCTCTACAATAACATAAACAGAGACATAAAGCTTCTATCTCTCTTAAACAACCGATAATCCATAGACATGTGATGGGGCCACGGTAATCGCCGAATCAGTTGCAGTCGGACACCAGATTACCTATGGAGAAGATCTAGTCATTCTTGCACCCAGGAGTTGCTAGACAATTGCTACCGACAGGAAAAAGAGAACTATACAAATTCTCTTATTCAACATTTCCGATATGTTAAGTGTTTCGGGCTGTGTAGGGAGGGCTCCTGCCTCCAAGTCCTTCCCATTCATGGGATAAAAGGCAACGCTAAGAACAAAGTTTGAGTTAGTCTCCTATTCTCTTTCTTTCTTTTTTATCTATCTTTATTCACAGAAACATATTAAAATTTCTTTTATATATTCTCCTTCCAATAGAAAATGCAATAGAAAATGCAAATTGTGTATTGGCACACGCTTTGTAGATCCAAGGGACAACGACACAAGAAGACTTGTTGCTGAGGGTTTACTTATAACTGATCGAAGACTTTGGACAATTAGAGGGGTAACTTAATATGATTGGAACACATTTGTCTTCTAATTACTCACACAACCTGATATCTGAAGCCATTTGATCGGGTATTTCTGTCAACATGCAGGCCTTGCGCAAGAAATTCTACCTAAGAATATGAGTGTTTGTTAATGTTAAACTTCTCTCAGCCGTAATTTTGGATTTTAATGTTCTCAACTAGTTTTGTTCTCTCTGAAGTTTCTAGTGCAAGCTGCAATTGGAATGTGATCCTGCTAAACTGGCGTTGAGCCGTTGATCACTGGTTATGGAACATGGTTATGGAACATGTTAGTGTTTTATCTGCAGGGGAGATACTTTCTTGTTTTACATGTGTAATATTTGCTTCATTCAATTTCTTGTTGGATTTATTTTACTTTTTTTTTCTTTTTTTTTTTCTGGCCATCTCTATGCTTCAAGTTCTTCTTCTTTGTATCTAGAGATTTTGCTACCTCGATGTACCATTTGTCAAGTTCAATAAAATTTTGTTGCGCGCCTATCCAAAAAAAAAAAAGACTTGGATTTGAGCCTTCAATGTCAGAGTATGTAAAGAGAAACTAAATGTTGGATGCTACATTGGTAATTTGCCAAATATAAAAAGGGCTACTTGCACAATTCAAATGGAAAATTTGTTTTCAGTAAAGCGATTTGCGATAATTTAACCAATCTAGAATCATATATCGAATTTGATCTCCATCCTTCCCCATAAAAGTTTTAGATTCCAAGCTCAAATCATAGAAAATAGTAGAAAACTCTAATAAAATTGAAAATAATTTTCACACTCTTATATGTTTCTTTTTGTTTTTTGACAAACAAAATCATCCAATTAAGGTAGAAATATTACAAACTAACATTCTTTTATCTTGTGAATGCACTCCATTCTTATAGTTACACTGGAAAACTTGTGTAGAAGTTCTTAATGAGAAACATCATGCAAGTTGTGAGGACTAAGGGTAGAGTGGTTTCTTTATAAATTTAAACAATCTAAAGAAAAAAGTGCATCTATACTTTTGTCTATCTTTTAGGATATATATATTAAACACGTGTCGTCAACATGAATCTTTTGTAATTTACTTCAAAAATCAACTAAAAATCCACATCATTGCCCTCTTGAATTTTTTTTTTGGTGTAGATAAAGTATAGAGTAATGGAAAAATATTATAAAATACTCTGTAGCTAGAAGGATATTTAGAATATATACGCGGGGATATACAGATTTAATCTCTACACACAACACAAAAAACAAGACGACAATACCACAACGCATGCCCAAATATTGACGTACCCGTATCGAAACATCGCACGGCTATGGCAAACAACCAATAAAACAATTGCTTTCACAGTTTCACGATCGAAATCGAAATCACAATTGAAGGGACGGAAAAATGTCTCCTTTACAATTCTACTCCAAAAGCCTCATTTTATAAAATGCATTGACTTACATGAACCAGGGCTGGCCCTGAATTTTTTGGGCCCTAGGGAAATCCACAAAACAGGGCCCTTGACAATTTCAAGAAAAATAAATAAATTATCAAATTTTTGAAAAGAAAAATTATAAAAAAAGAATTACATATCGTTACCTGAGAAGACAAAAAGTACAGAGGTCCAAATATTACACATTATCACGAGACACAATTCTTCTTGTATTTATAAAAAGCAAACGTGCCAATCAGACGTGTATAATTCACCTCTTCCACGGTTCCACCTAGTTATTTTCAATATATAATATAGACATCCTATTTTTAACCTTTCTTGTGACATGATTGCTCAAAGATAATATTTGATCATTCTCAACTTAGAAAAGCTCTTCTTCTTCTTCTTCTTCTTTTTTTCTCTTGCATCAGTTGTGACTGATATAGTCAAAAGAGTTCTATAAGTATTTCATGAATTTAGATATGTATTTTCCAAATATCTCAAACTAATGAGAACTTCAATTAGTTTCTTTACTTCTTTTGAAAATGTTCCTTTCAAGAATTTCAACTGCACAAATAAATCTCTCTGATATAGCAATATCAGAAATCTCACTGGCAATGAGGCAGTACGTGTACGCGGGATCAACAAGCTTCGACAACCAGCCACTGCCAAGGCGTTGGGCAGAGACTTGGGATCGATTTGAGCTTCAACAACGACGGCGTCACTTTGTTCCCTCACCATTGTCAATTTACAATAATTTTTGTGACCAAAAACGAAAATCTACAACAAATTTTTTTTTATTGTGGGGTTAATTATTTCTTTAATCCTTGAAATGTACCAAATTTTTTTAGTCATTCCCTCAACTATCAATAGGACTCATGTACTCCCTCAACTATTCTTGACTTTAATCTAGTCCAATTACTAATACAGTTAACAATCGTTAACTATTTTTGTACAAAAAATGCAACAAAAAAAAATGATTTTATATATACCTACTTTCATAATGGTTTCCAATCGACTTGTAACAGTTCATTTTGCAGCATTGGTATAGAAGATCATTCATGTATGTAATTATACCAACCAAAAATATTTACGTCTCTAAAACAATTATACTTTAAAAGATAAGTTTTTTGTTTATAGTTGTCTATTGATAGCCGATAAACAAATTTTGAGTGAATGATCTTCACCAACTCTCATCGTTTTTGGTGAGAAAAAGTGAGAAACAAAATAAGCCTTGAATTGAGACATCTTCCTCGTCATATCTCACCAATTATCCAAACAGTGGTGATAATCCCTTTTCAATTCTTTCTTTTCTCACCAAAATACCTTAATCCAAAGGGGTTGTTAGTGCTCGAGATGGTGTTTCACTTTATTTTTTAATAACACACGAGGGCTACGAGTGTATTCATACCATATAATGAAACCGGGGAGAGAGACATAGAGGGTGAGAGAGAGTCCACTTTTTCAGGGCTTATTTGGGGGATTTCTAAAATTTCAGAGCGCCAAAGGGATTGCTACTTGCTAGTGTTTCACTTATTTTTTTAATATAAAAAACGATTTGAGTGATATGAGGGTATCCTTCTCTAGAAATCCGAAGGGAACCGACGGAGTACTAACGGAATGCGGGGCCTACTCTAAGTCTCACATCAATAATTTCAAAAAGAAAAATTGAGTGGACCCCATGAGAATCTTGGAAATCTGAATGAAAAAATGAAAGATTGAATTGATTATCTACACATATTGAATTGATTACCCACTCATTTCTAAAAAAAATTATCAAACGACTCAGATCATCTGTGCAGGACCTAGATTGGACCTGTGTTTCCCGTCTGTATAGTGGGGTTCATTACTGCCATATGAGAGGGAATAATAAATGGCATCTGTGGCTTCCTAACCGAATTTAATATAGGGGAAGAATTTAGGTAATACAGTAGTAGTTTCTAAATCAGGGGAGGTCCGTAAATTTTCTCAAACCACAAGGAGTGAACATACATATTTCATAAATACAAGGGCTGGTCAGTGCAATTTACCGTCTCCTTTTTCTCCTCCCTGTTGGCACAAGAACAGTTCTCCGCACCTTCTGGAGGAATCCAGAGCAATCTCTCTCCTTCCACCAAATTCCACAACTTTTCTAGACACATAAAGCCAGATTATCAGTTTCTGTTACCTATACAAAACAACTATAGAGAGAGAGAGAGAGAGAGAGAGAGAGAGAGAGAGGAATTGATCAAGAAGAGTGAGGGTTATTGGTGGTCACAGTTGGGATTTGGGGAGTTTTAATTAGGGCTCAAGGGAGATTATTGGGCTATGGCAGGGTATGCGTCGATGAAGATGAAGAGGAAGGACCTCGAAGAAGTCAACGACGACTTCTCCGACTTTTCCCTCTCCTCTCCCGCCAGAAAAATACGCAGACTGGTACACACTCTCTCTCTCTCTCTCTCTCTCTCTCTCTCTCATGCGGTATGTACGTAGTACTATATCTTTGTGTGTTTTCTGACTATAGGAATCCGTGGACTTGTAGCTAATAAGTATATATTCTCTGCTCTCTCCTCCTGCCCTATTCTCTGCGTAGTGTCGTGACTTCAGCTATTTGATTAGGAAATTTGCTGTTGATACGTGTGAAGATTGTGTTGAGAAAACTAACGAACGCATTATGCGTGAAGAACAATAAAGAATGGAAACAAAGAACGCAAGACACATATTTCTCTGTGGTTCCCTACTGTGTAATTGAGTACATCATTTCGCTATGTACTTCCCTCCATCTCCATTTTTGATAGTGCCCTTCAAAAAGACGTGCTTACTTTTTGAGATTCTTTTGCACCAAATTATAGATCTTGATTAGTTCTTTAATTTCGTGCGATAAAATTCAAGACGCAATGAAGGGATTTCCTTAATTTTTTATTTGAAAAATGCACGTTTTTTTCGTAGGGGACTATTGGGACGGTGGGAATATTGAATGAAGATAGTACAAAATCTGGAGTAGTCAGTGCAGTGTAAATTGGACTGAATCAGGTTTTAATAAATCCAACAGATTGTGACAGAGAGATATTTGCCAAACAAATGATGCCTCTTATTTTTAGTATTTTTCTGTAGTAGTCTGGTCAAATGGCTTGAATTCGCTTGCACAAGATAGAAGCAATTTTACTTAATAAGACAATGACTTGAATATATGTCAGGATGCTGATTTGCCGCCAATAATGGAAGAGGAAGAGCCAGAGGTTCTGTTTGGTTTCAATCCACGACCAATGGGTGACAAGCGTATTCCGAGCTACATGGAGCAAACAGGAGGTTTAGGTTCTTGTCCAATAATAGGGGAATCGTCTACTGTACCTGGAAATGAAGAGAGGGCACTTGTGCTCTTCAGGCCTATGAGCACACCTTTGTTGCTTTCTCCTTCAAACTTTTCTGTCTCAGTCAATTCTGACATCATTTCAGGCATCAAAAGTAAGCACTTCTTTCCGGTTAATGGGTACAGTGCATTGACTTTGTTACTGCTTGTGGATTGAATTTATAACATTCATGAGTAGGGTAAGCATCTTTACATGTTGCATTGTGGAACCAAGAAAAGTAGATTACAGCTACACTTAGCAATGCGTTTTTATGGCTGGCCTTCTGTATTAGCTGTTGTTGCTTAAAGTCAAGCTATTGTGCCGTTTTTGAATGACCAAACAACTGGTGATTTCCACAAGTGGTATGTGACATCCCTAGGCCCTCTTTGTTGTTGGTATTAAAGCACTAGAATGGACTATTGATGTATAAATCTTAGGGGACTGAATGCCCAACACTTGATTGGAACTCTTAAGGTTAGGATGCAATATCGATAGGATATTATATTCGACAAAACATGGGAGAGCATGGGTTATTCAATACTTAAATCTCCTCACTGTTAATCGGATAGGTTCATTGTCCTGGGTACATGATACCTATGTTCCCTATAAGTGCAGTGAAACAAATAGGCCCCCAAGGTATTGTATATCAAGCATGGGATTTGTTGTCCACTGGATATATAATCCCCTCACCAATTATTGCATTTGAATGCTGGAGATGATCTCCCATGTGATTTGTAACCTAATCCCGTGTCAAAGCTGACCCATCAAATGGTAGAATTTCCCCACATGTAGAAGCACCTAATACATGTGCAATGAGATGTTTTCTCCTTGTGTTTTTTACGCCTAGGAAACATGGATCTGAATGTCAACTTTAGGTTTGACAAGTTTCCGTCTTCTTCTCTTACATGAATTGTTTGCAAGCTTCATGCTCACTTGGAAGGAGAAATGTAGGACTCTATGGTATGTTTTGCAGAGACAGAAGGGAAAAGAGATTTCTGGATTCACTTATTTGGTTGTTAAGATAAGATAATAGAGAGATGGAGGAGAATTTGTTGCATTTATTGTATGTTGAGAGTGTTTTTGCAAATCTAAACTTTAAGTTAATTCCAATATAAATTTGGTTTCCCTCTTCAGTTCTTTACTACCCCCTACTAAGTCAACCAATGGGGGGGAATTAGTTCCCCTCTTAAGGAAAATTAACTGTCGGTTTTTCACTCTTTGCTGTCTTCATTTTACGCTTGCAAGGTTCTTGGATTTGTCATTGGCCAACTTTGTATTTTAATTGGCTTGAAGTCTGTACCTGGTTTGAGTTGTAGTGAAAAGGTCGCAAAAAGATTGATGGCATTTTGGGGATAGAGTGTTTAGTGAATCGAATGTGCAAGGTTTTCTATTGTGCATCCTGATGTTTTCATGGAAATTAATCAATTAACTCATGTCTATTGTTGTTTTCTTAAAATTGGATCTTTGATTTGTTGTGTGTTCTAATGTTTGCGTGGATATTCCTAAATTCTCGGCTGTTAATATTCTTGAAACTGGATCTTGATTTGGAATTATGACTTCTGTGGCTCTGAATTGCTGTTTCTATATATCCGATAGAGTGATATATTCTGTTGCTTTTGTTTGATTTTGTGCAGAAGTTTTAAACTGACCGTTTTGTTTGTATCTTTTAGATCAAATGGTCTGGTCTGCCCAGTCCAATGGTGTGAAATCCAAGGAAGATGAAGCTGAAAGACAGGGTTTTAACACCAGAATAGCAAATGAGAGCCTAGCAATTGTTCCATGGGTTCCTTCACAGGTTCCGTCACCACAAGGAATAGAAGTTCCTGAAGCAGAGTTGATGGAGTCTGATGATGCGGGAGTCGCCACCATGGATATTGAGGAAGCCAATGTCGTTGCTGAGCCGGGGAAAGAATGGCAGTTAAGTGGGATGACCAATGGTTTCAGTAATCAGTGGCAACAACAGCATTGCATGGTTCCACAGCTTCCCCAAAACACCTCTACTCCAATTGTGTGGTATCCATAGCAAACTAGGTCTACTCTGAGTACCATATCCTTCAACGTTGTACATCTGTTGTTACTTGTTTTGACTTTTGAGATCTCTGCAACTTGCATAGAGCAAGATTGGAGATGTAATATTAGGGTTAGGTGAGAAGGTCAGGTGCACGAAATTTTGGTGCAAAGTGGCTACCAGACGGGCAAGATTGCTATTCGCTTGATAGGTTTGATTCGGAAGTAATTTTGGAGGAGCGAAGTGCAGGAGGCCATATTATTCCGTGTTTTTGAGTGATTGAAAATTGTTGCTTGTACCAACAATGATTTCCTTCTCGAAATGCGATGGCGTTGATATATATTTATGAAGTAGCTGGGTATGTTTTGATCGGATAATGGTGGCCATGCAATTATGGCATGTCTTCTTGTCTTTTAGGCTCATTTTTGTTTCTACTCAAAAAAATTACTTTCAATCATAATTTTTTATTTCTCTTGCCGAGACGAACTTTGTCTTCCTTTTTTTTTTTTTTTCAAAAATAAGGTAATTTCAAATTCAAATATAACGAAAATGAAAAATAATTTTTTAATTTTTTTTACATCGTTTAAAAAATCTTAATGAGATTTACTCTCTCAGTTCTAATTTGTTTGTTTAATTGTCGAAATATGTGTCTTTTAAAAATATATTTATATCTTATATTTTATAATGTTTTTTTTGAAGATTTTGTATAATAAATTAATTGAGATCTATCAAATAAAATTTATATTGCATATTAAAAATATTACGAATTGAAAATTATAGTCAATTCTTTAAGAGATCAAACGCTCTCAAAAACTTAAAAAGAGGACAAACAAATCGGGACGGAGGGAGTATCAAATAAGATCTATATTGGTAGGAAAATTATTTACGTCAACACGTGATTTTTGACATTTAAATTACGTTCTTTTTTTCAAAACCTTTTTTAAGAAAAAGTGGAACGCCACCTCACGAAGATGAGGAAAGGCAGAAAAGTGAGAAAACACTCAAATGAATACCCCATTACATACCCATAGCCACATTTTCTGTAGTTCCAGGGACATTTCTCCAAGAGCATTACACATGCTCGAACCTCCTCCACAATCTCTTATTCGCCAAAGAATTCTAACTTATTTCAATCTGCTTGAAAATTTTGCAATTCCGCTCTCTCCATTATAAAAAGTTGGACGCAAAATTAACAAATGCGAATTTTTTTTAAATAAAGAAAAAAAAATCATTTTAACTTGTTGAGCCAAAACTAGCCATAGGCTTGTCACTTAAAAAATAAGTCAGTTGACTTATTTCAAAACAGTCCTGTAACTTAATTTTTCCAAACTTGATTTTAATGGGGCAATGTTTTTGAACTTCTGGGTTTTTGCAGAATGGTTTATAACGATTGGAAAAACTAAAATCTGACGATTTAGTTAAATATATCAAGTGGCCAACTACACTATGCATGCACGCTTGAACACCACTTTGCATGATACTAATCAAATGTCATCAAGGTCAAATTTAGGTAAGTAAATTCCTTATTTCTTGTGGTGTTTTGTCGAAATATGGCGTTTATGTTTATGTTGTGCAGTTTATATCGCGACGTCTCAATTGTGTTTACTCGTAGTTTCAAGTCTTAATTTGTTAAGATGTAGTCTGAAAATTTACCCAAAAAGAAAAGTACAAAGGGAATTCGATCGAATCGCGCGCATTTGAAGTGAATGTGGTCTGCAGGATTTTGTTCTTGATGACTTCGACACAATTTTGTCGTAGCAACAAAAGTAAAACGAATATGCAAGTGTGATCACTTTCTTTCCAAGTGTGTGATCACTTTCGCTTGGTAGATTTGTCACCTATCGTGAGAAATCTCGTACTCCTGCAAAGGTTTTGAATACCGTATCGGTTAGAGTACCGGTTTTTTTACTAGTATGGTAAGATACTGAATACCGTTTCAAATTTATCGCCATTAGTGTTATTTTCTTACATAAAAGAATTTATTAGTATAATATACACATTTATTAATAAGAAAAATAAAAAATAGCCTGGTCCGGTACCAACTGGTATTGTCTGGTAATGAAAGCATAAAATAAATTTCAAATGGCCTGTATTTAAGGCGGAACAAAATTATAGAGGTGTAAAGTACCAAATTTGTACAATACCAGTATGTACCAGCTGATACGACACAGGATTCATTACCTTGACTCCTACAATAATTGTCTTAGGAATTGGATGATCGCGACGATCATCTTTTTCACTTTGAAAGTAGAACCCGCAAATGGACTTGACATGAACGTCTAGTTCCTTTCAGCAGGATCCGTTTCCATTCGCTGGGTTGGGAGAGTGTGGTGCCCCGGCAGGCTCAATAGGTCTGCCTCGCCTGCCCATCCCCATTGGAGATAGATTGGAAGACACTACAGTTTTATTCCTGTTACAGTTTCTGGATTACATAAACGAGGATTTTCATGTTCTATTGATAAGATATCTGGTATCATTACCAAGATTATAAAAACCAAGACGGCAAGGTCATCGGAAAAAAATAATAATAATAACGGGAGCAACCCAGAAATTGCTTTCAAAAAGACTCATCTCACGTGTTCCAACCAATCAAAATTCGGAACCCTTTAGATGATTAGAACACCAAAAACCTGGGCTCAGATCATTCATTTGTGCAAGTACAAGAAATACAGCTTATAATGAGGGATTTCTACTCTACCATGTTGCAGTCTTTCGACAAGGGCATATTATTCCATGTCTATCCTCTTTCTCCATCTGTTATACAAAAGCTTTATATGGTACAACAACAGGGGCCTCACAAATGGGTTAAAGCCAAGAAAAATCATTACAGCTACCTGCACGAAGTTTGAGCGGAGCCTTCAATCCCCGGACACGTATTTCCTCTCTTCGTAGTATTTTTTCTCACTAGCTTCCTTCTTGGCATTTCGTTTCTGCAGCCATGAAATCAGAAATATCAGGACAAACGTTTTCAAAGCCCAAGGCACATTGAGGCAACAAGTTTCCCTGGAGCCAAGGATGAAAATTTCTTTTCAGTAGTTAGGTAGGTCAACGAATGGTTTCGGAACCATTGTGGAAATGTTTCTTATCTTTGGATATGGAAATGCCATTGTTGCATATTTCCAGTGGCAGTCAAAACATCGAAGTTTAAGAAAGTTATATGCAGAATTTTGATATGATTTGGTGTGTTTTGGTGTTTCGGTGGAAACATTGGAATTTTGAGATTCCACTAACATTTCATTTCAGAAAGAGAAATGCTGTAGGCCGTTTCCATCGAAACAAAATAAAATATCGTCCTTCATGGAGCCTAAGCGGGAGAGGTGCATACATAACTATCAACTCTCATAACTAAACAGGGCTCATGTTATAAAAATAAAATAAGCAAAATGGTCACCATTAGCACAGCTTTAAATAATTCTGCAATTTGCAGAAAATTATACTCCATGTTCTAAATGACCAAATACTGACAAGATGTACTAATGGTGACCAGCTTATTTCTAGTACTAAATGCTTGTTTAAATTTAGCAAATTCATATCATTTCTCACTAGGTGTGTCTATTTAGATCTTCCCTTGGCCCCTAAAAGTTCCGTTTAACAATGGTTCCATTGATGTTTCTTACCATCGCATCTAACAGTCTGTTCTCGACTTATCATTGATCACTGCTGCTACTACATTTTACAAATACCATAATTTCTAATGGAATTTGAGAAAAGCTAAAACTGCAGAACTTGGAAGAAACAAGTATCACAAATCCCAATGAATTTTCACAATACTCATCTCCAATTACCATCACACGTTTGCTAAGTGACAAAATTTAACAAAAGACAAATGTAGTTTCATAAAATGGGTATTGGTTGCAGCTCAATCAGCAGATGTGGATGAAGTTTAATCTCAAACAACAGGGCAATAGAAAATTACCACATAAATTTCATGATTAGCCATTATCCTTTGTGCTACTAAAGTGGTAGTTATGTTCTTCGGGCTTTCTAGCATCTGAAACATTCCCAAGCTCTTGGGAACTTCATATGGGTCAGCCTTACCCTGCATTAAGTAAATCGTACGTTCAAGACATGGTTTCTAGATGCAGCACAATCCACAGCTGGAAATCACAATTGTTTCAGTGAATTGAGTCAACTTACATTCCAGAAATGGTTGCTCTCAGCAACTGTCCCGTGCACAACCAAAGAGATGTTGAAAGTTGTTATCTGTCCTATGCCAATGAAACAACCGCCCAGAGAAGGATTATAACATTAATTAGCAGTGATGAATTCCTATTAAAGATCGAAGATATAATTTTTCATTATGGCACTTAAAATATGTATTCTTAAATTAGTTCATATAAAAACGAAAATATTTTTCCATTTGTCCTTAATTATGCACTCAGGAAGGAGATGAGACTCGAGAGACATAATACAATCATGTGTATCTGTATCTAAATATAAACAAAAGATCATATCAAAGTGTAGATGATATATGGGTCAACGTGGGTACGTTTATTCAAACATGAAATTCACATGTTTATATATAGGTGCCAAATACCTAGGAGAGCACAAAGTGGTGCAACCAAAGTTGCATGTAGTACCATTTGTAATTGGGAGTAACCTTTATTTTACAAGCATTCAGACTTATCTTTTTAAGTAGATGTTTCAGTTAGCTTGGAATTGGAATAATTTCTGAAATATTTTGGAAGCATGAGGAAAATGAAAGTGAAAATAACACCAAACACAAAACAATGTACCGTAACAGGGGGAAAAAAAACTATCCGAATACTAAATCACCTTAAATAAATGAAATAAAATGAAATGTGAATTTACATAACAGCGAAAGAGTAAATAATGTTTGAGGTCCATTAGTCGATGACAGAGTGCACAAGCATGCAAAATTGGTACTGTAAGTCGAAATGAACAATAAACATTGGACAAGTCATACAATAAACAAAATGTTCATGATAAAACTTGCATAAGGTCCCTACTGTTTACCATTAACCATTGTCAAATCCTACATGAGGATGAAGGACCTTCTTTTAATTGCCGTTGCGTATATAAGTGGCACTCGGATTTGGTGCCCCATCTACTTCTACATTGTCTGGTAGCTTGGAAACTTTGGGCTTCAATTGTTACTTGGTTTGGGGTGGGAATGGGATGTCTTGGATGAAGTGCTAGAGCTTCTTCATTGGTGAAGAGGGACAAAGGTGAGGAGTAGGAGGAAATTGTGGAAGAGGATTGTATTTTATCCGATGCGGCCTCTATGGCGGGAAGAAAATTTTGTTCAGAATCCTGATGTCTCCAGTGAGTTTCAATGTGTTCGATTATTTTCGGTACGTTTTTCTACATATCGTGGGATTTAAGTTTACTACAAGGCAACTGAGACGTTTTGGCTGTTTTGAGGGAAAATAAAAGAATTCTACTCCGTGATTTCAAACAAAAGGCAATTGATATCTAGTGGTGATTCCTTGTCTTTCAATTGAGGTTAAGGGTACATATTGTCTTAGCACATAATATAGCATGATCTCACTCTTTTGAACATGCAAACAAGAAGTCAGGCGGTTCCCTTCAACCCAGTGGGTCAGATGGGTCATACGTACCTCAGAGAGGTGGAATTCTTTTTTTTCCAGGTTTTTGGACTTATCCAAGACCAATTAGCAAACCTGCTGGTCAGGGGTGGTTCTGGAAATAGTTCCAACTTTAATTCACATAAATCACATCCTTACAGGATCCACCATTGAAGGGTGGAATTGTAATTTGCTAACAGCTTTCTTGGCAACCAACCAACAATACACTTCTTGTTGTAAACTGCCAAATCAGGCCAACAGAACCATGTAATAATGGCCACACAAGTTGCTAAAAGCAGAAAAGTTGCTACTTATGCTTTAACGAAGAGGAGTACAATGATGATATCATATAAACGAGAAAGTAAACACACCATGTCTCTGGTAACTTCCCAAGGTGCGCCAATGATGACTTCATCAACGTAACGACAGGCCAATACACTAAGACTACGCTCATGTAGATGCATAATAGGATGGTGAGTCCCTCTCTGTTCACTGCATACAGAAGCAACTTGTGATTTTTCTAATCCTTCTTTTAGCATAAGATGATTGCTATATAAACTTAAAAAAACTGCCTAGCAATTACTAAGTCCAAACCAAACTGAGCCTTGTGTCCCAATCAATTGGGGTCGGCAACAATCGCCAAGTCCCAATAATTATATTATATAGCAAAAAATACTGACACCATGATGGTAGTATTTAGTATTATCCTCTGACCACAGATGTCTTATGACAGAAGCTTGAAAAGCATATAGTGAATGGCCTCACCTGACTATCTGGTCACTATGGATACCAACAAGTAGAAAATCTCCAAGTTTCCCGGCACTTTTGAGTATCTGAGAAAGCACAATGCCATGGTAAAAACATTATATAACACAGACACTAAGCGAAATTTCAATAGGTAATTACTAATAACTGAATTAAGCGGAAGATGCAATGACGTTCCAAAGGTGAGACTACCAAGAAAAAAGAGGTCAAGCATGACACTTAATTAGCTTATAAGATAGGCTAATTCACATTAAGTACGTTACAAAATCCCTGATGCTTTGAAAGCCAATGTAAATATATTCATTTGCTTCTTCTTCCTAGAACTAAAGCCAACCTATCTTATACATGTACAAAGTTGCAGATTAATGCTTCCTTCCCTCCAATGGAAATGGGATGGGGATAAGTGTGGGTACACGTCTGCTTGTGCTAAACAGTTATGGGACACCAACCACTCAAAATTGCTACATCAGGGAATCCGGAATCCAGACAAAAAATTAATTTGTAACTGACTTGAAATGCTCTCCCCGAAAAAATAAATCAGTGAACAAGCAAAAGAGCAGGATTGGACTGAGACCACCCCAATTTATTGGTGCATAATTGAGCAAAGTTACAAACTTGGGTAAAACTTCACGGTCAGGCTCCAATGACCCTCAGCGTTTAAGTCCGATACAATGGCAACTTGATTACACATGCAGTCAAATGGAAAATCGTACAGCCTATGGCCAAAGACCATTGGTTTGTGACATAGACATGAGTGAAATGTTTCAGGGCAGGCCTATGGTGTTGAATAGCCCAAGTCTTTCATGCAGACATAAGAACATGCCTAGGTACATGTATTACCTATACACGTAGGAGAATCGCAGAAAATAGCACCATGCTATTAATAAGGGCTAACTATACTGGCCTCCCCTGATGTGAAAATTGCAGAGATCTTATGCTTACCTACAGTATTCGATATAATACTAACCTCCCTTTGCTTTCACTGACAGTATACAGACTACACCAATTGAAATCTGGCCAAGATGGTGGCAAAGTGTGGCAAGAAAATGGCGAAGTACTCACATACTAAAGAACTCATGAAATTGGTCAAGTCTGGTTTCGTGAAAGAAGATAGTACCTCTTCATTGTCTCTAGACTCTATAATACCAGGGAGAGCAATCATGAAATGTCAGTTTGGATCTGGAAGCTTCAGTTACAGGATGTTTTCCGTCTTAAATTTTCCGCTAGTCAATCATACCTTGTAGTGGGTAAACTAAAGAACCCCGAAGGTGTCCTAGTAGTGTCCTGAAAATCACCTAATTGTAATTAATTTTTTGGGGTGTATTATCTTAAGCTTCGGCCATGTTCATACTTGAACTAAACCTTGTATTGTTCTTCCAAAAAAGGTTTTCCAACTATGTTTGATAAGAAATGAGACTGTAATTGCTCGTTTACACGGTTTTGAAGCTTAGTTACAGATGAACATTGTTTTCTCGTGTATTTGCTATGAATGTGGGAATGATTGGTCAATAGAGTTGCCTAACAAGTTTGAAGAATCCCCTGGCTGGGTTAAATTAAATCTACTGCCACACCTAGTTTCAAGCCAAGGATGGCTCTTCTTATCTTCATCACTTCTAGTAGCTGGATTGGTAACGCAGACAGGTTCGATCCGATCAGAAGATTACGGATTCATGAGGTTCTTGTCACCTGATGCTTCTGAATGTCCTATATTATTTATTACCTTTGAATAAAGTTTGGCTGAATAAAAATAGTGGTTTGGCTAGCTTATGTTTAAATGATTGAAACCTATTTATTATGTTTGGCTAGAAAACTTTTGTCAAAAAATTGTCATTATTGGCTTTCCAAGTTCAGGTAAGGTTAAGGCCAAAAGGTGAAAAGTGGCAACAAGGCCTCGTTGAGGATTAAGCGCGAGGAGATGAGGTGATGTATCTAACATTGCAAATAACAACTATTCACCCAAACATAAAGACATCAAACAAAATCTAAACTTCAACTACCAAATATTCATAAAAGAAAAACACAATAAAAACATAGTTACATAAACATCCAACAAAATTAAACATTCCAATATCAGGGCAACTGTTAAACTGAATACCTCCTGCCTATGACTATATAAATACAGGATGTGCAATCGCACCAAAGGAAAGAAACAAGCACAATGGCCAAAGGTCCTCTTCAGGAATGCAAAGTACAAATACAATATGTTAGAATAAATCAAGGATCACAGTTACAATGTTTTTATAGCAAGCAGCATTTCAGTGCCAACTACAGAATGGCATGATCTTAAACAATTAAACGCCGGAAGAGACACGACTCTTAACTTTGATATTGATGTAAATTAGTAACATAAAAGGGAAAGGAAGGAAGAAAGACAACGAGTATATTATTGTTTACGTAGAAGTTATGAAGGGGTAAAACAAAGGTGAAAATTTCAAGCGTTGTCGTAAGGGGACAAAAGAAAGCTTAAAAAATTAAACTCAAACTTCTAGCCATACGTACTTCGACATGTCCAGCATGAAAAAGATCGAATGCTCCATCAATGTATACCACTCGAGAATTTGGACCAGGCCCCTGAAAATAGATGAAACTAATTGAGCTCTTCGACAATAAGTTCCATAGGACCGATTATCCCTTATTAGAGAGCACAGAAGCATAGGGACATTAGAGCTTGGATAAGACAAAAGATAAAAATCAGGTCAATATGTTTGGAGTAGTGTAGCTCTGTAATTCACATTTTGTTGGCTCAGGGGAAATATGCAAGACTTCAAATGATTATAAATAATAACTTACTAATGAAGGAACAAACATACAGCAATGATAGAAGGTAATTCCTAACTTTCGACTGTCTTAGTGTGATGACTATTGAAGAAGTTAGTTAAGTCAAATGTACCTTGCCACCATTTGAAAATTGCACAATCCGCCTAGAAGTAGGTAAAAAATGTGATATGTGGCCACCGTTGGTGCAACTTTCCTCACCCTGAATGCCATTTAGGTTATGAGGTTCTCCATGCAGAGATGATCCTTCACGACCTTCGTAAACTTTCATGTCTTTTGCAGAAGCAAGTATCCTTCCTACATCATTCAAATTGTGCACAATTAACGAAAGAGCTCAATTTGGGTCTTGGACAATGTTTTCTTCTGATTTATTAGATCAGAGAGAATGCAAACGATAAAGCACACCTGCATCACTCTGCTTTATCCTTTTTCCTGGATAGAGGGACAGGTTACATATCTATGAGGATCAAATGAGCTCACTCCCACTTAACATGAGCATATTTTTAAGTACAACTCGTTTAACAGGGTTATTCTAAAGGGAAAAAAAAGCTCATTTCATCTCATACTGATATCTTTTTTGGTAGCCTAACATGAGAGTATCCCACATCCAATAAGACCAACAAGCGAGTTGTTCCAGCTAAAACTCCAAAATACTCTTAGATAAAATAGAGAATTACAGTACCTACAATATCTGTGCTTGATACGCCTTCAGTGCGTTTGATCTGCTTATAGCGCCCAGCTTTCTTTGCCAGGGCATACGCATCAGTTCCATCTGGAAGTAAGCAAGGATCATCACCGTGTATAATGTAATCAATCTTGTGTTCGTTGAAGAGACGATTCATAAATTCCTCCGTAATAGCATAAGGAGCATTATCAATGACTTCATCCACCCACTTCAACCCACTGACAAGGACAAGCCTGGAAAGCACCTAAAATTTATCTCAAAATGCTACCAGCTATTCTAAAGGAAGTCGTTTCATAAGAGTTCATACTGCTAAGTGCTAAATTCTGGAAATTAATCGCAACTCATGAGCACAGCAAATCTAGAAAGATACCATAGATGAATAAAGAAACTGAATAACAAACCACAACCAACCATTACCATGATTTTATGTATTCCTATAACAAAAAACAGAAAGAATCCCAACTACGTAAAAATTATTAAATGGTAGTAAAGATCGAAAAAAAATAAGTCAGTAAACATAGTTATATCAGTTATCTTGTTCCTAAGGAACAGTGAGGTCTGTAAACCTTTAAGACCGTAAACTGAACCCTTCCATATGCTATAGTCATTGAACAGATGTGGCCAAATGGGTGAAGCTGTGTCAGCTTCTTCTAAACTGAACAAAAAGGGATTTCATCTGAATCACGATGGAAAGCAATCATATACATCTGTTTAGGGATCATTAATTGGAGCAGCTGTTCACAGGAAAATAATTTTGCTGGAAGAGATTTTTTATAAATTAAAATAGCTAAAATGAGATTTTCATTCAAGAAGGGAACTTTCTGCACGAAAGGCTTGAAAAGCTACTTCATGAATCTTCCCCATCACATTTGGTAAGGTAAGTATAATCGCCTCTTGTATTAAGGCACTGGCTAACGCTTCAGTAGTAGAATAACAAGGCTCATATGTCATGATTAAAAGTTTTCTGACCTCCTCAGTAACAAACACCCATATGTTATAATCTGAGGCAGAGAGGGAAAAATGGGGCTTTCTCAAATGGTGATTCTCTGATGGTGTCTAAGATATAACAACTCCAGATCAAACGAGGGAAGTAAGGTGGACAAGGTGCACCCTTCAAATGGTAGTGGGCCTTTTGAACTCTCTTTTCTTTAGGCTCCGCGTTGTTTTCAGTGTGACCGAATAATTCTTCTTTGATCCCTCTAATGGCAAAGAAGTGCATGGTATTTGGCAAGGAAGAAAGAAGATCTCCGCCAAACTTCAGGAGGGATGACCAATAGAAGTCACTCATGTCTTGGTTACTTGTCTCAGCCAAGCACACGACAAGTGTATTTCCCACCCATGTTCCACTTTGGGTTAGTGGACCTTCACAGGCATTGTTGTATGCTTCTTAAATTGACAGCTTAAGTTTTATTGGCATCATGACATGAATGTTTAGTTTCTGTATCTGTTACTTGTATCAGTAACATGGTTGCCATTATTCTTTAAGATCATACAAGTATGAACAGCACCTTGGAGAGTGACGTGTGTGCCATCATGTTGTAAAATATACTTCTTATTCATGTTTCTTATGGTTCATTTTACTTTCTCTGCGGCTTTCAAAACCCTACAATACACCAGTGTCATTAAATTAACACATGGTCTGATACCAAACATGCTCATTTGTATTTCTATTTGCCCATGCCTCAGAACTGCTATTAAGGTTTTTTAGAATCATATGACCTTGATTAGAGTCACCCAAATATCAAACAGGAAACTCGTAAGGTCATTCTATAATTTTGTATGGAAACAAATAGAACTTTTTTCCCGAGGACTTTCCATGTGCATGACAATGGCTTTTCAAAGAAATGATCTTTCCTCTTATATCAGATTGACATCTGGAACAATACTGAATCCAATGACCATTTGAGAAGTTGGGCTTGAAGCTTGCATCATTTCAACATAGCCAATAAGCGATGCATGAGTTGGGGTAGTTGCAATAGTTTCTACAAGCATGTCTATGTGGGTATAGTCACGATTCTACGGTTTTCTATTTCGCGCACTTATTTGTAAACATACAAGACATCGCAACATCTAACTTTATAGAGAACACATGTTCAACTAAATGAAGAAACTATTGCAACTATGTCCACATGTTGTGAATATTCTCATCAATACATTGACATCTAACTTTCTCAGTAGTTTCTTCCAGCACTTTCAATGGCAATTACGATATTACCAGTTTAGTTAACCTCTTTATAATGACCTGGAAACAAAACGAATATGCTGACCGAAAATGTAAGCGTAGCATGATAATTGGCAGGACTCACTAATACCAGAGCTCCCATATGCGTTTTTTCTCTATCTATATCCACACTACACCTTAGTATCTCTTCCAAAAACAATGGGGTTATAGAACCCAAAAAAAAACCAATTATCACCACCTATGTTATATATGTGAGAAGTAAGAAACTATCAACCGTCTGTTTTGACCAACAAACAAAGGTATCCATGTGGGGTGAAAACATACATACCTCTCTTCCATGGACAAAACAGGGGGTCCCTTATTGGTTATAATCTCCTCATCACTAACAACTCCAACCACCAATTCATCTCCCAAAGCCTTTGCTTGCCTCAATGCATTTGCATGGCCGTAATGCATAAGATCAAAACACCCATCCATGTAAACCCGAACGTGTTTCTTTCCGCTTTTCTTCTTGTGAAACATCCCCAAATCAGGAAGGAAATATGGCAAATTAGTAACACTAATCCCACCAAAAAAGCTGGTTGACAAGCCGAGCAAAGCTGCAGTAAGCATTATACCACCAAAAAGATGTGGGTAGTAATAGACACCGTCCCACATCCAACCGTTGGTATCGAAGTCCATATTTCCTGGTTCCATGGAGGCCCCTTAGCTCATCAATAAAAGGAGACACACACACACCCTGCAAATAATGTCAATGATTCATCCAACCAACCAAAATAAGCATAAACATCAAATTATCTTAAAAGGCAGCCCCATTGACAAGTTTAGAAAGAAAAACAAACAAAAATACTGTCAAAGTAGTGAAACCAGGTTGAACTAAAAGTATCTGAGTAGACATACTGACATAGATAACAATATGGAAACGGTAGAGACATTTTCTTGGGGCGGAGAGAGAGGAAATCAAATATCCAGCTAAAAATTGGGAAATATTACTGTAATTGAAAGAAACAAGAATCCAAGAAAAATGAGGCAGAGTATTTTGCTCCAAGAAACCATCAAGTTAGTTTTTCGCTGAGTAACAACCAAGAAATCAGAATTTTGACAATTTAAAATAGGGAAATGAAATATGGGTGTCCCTTAAATCGTATCCCACACGTTAAAGTGAGCAATTTAATTGAAATTCAGGGCAACGAGAGATGGTTACAGACATGGGTATCCCCCAAAATTCAAGTCCCCCGCGTAAGAATACAACAACCCATATTGAAATTGAACGTACGTAACCACAGCCATACGTGTAATAGAAACACAAAATGCATTTTTTTCAGAATTTGATGCATAATCCCCCACGGAAGAATACATCAACCCATTTGGAATTGAACATACATAACCACAGCCATAGCTTTCATAGAAACAAAAGAATGCAGTCTTCAGAAATTCATAAAAAATCTATTATAACCAGAAATCTGAATCTAAACAAGAACTCAAGGCAAATGAGCAAATGGGTATAGGCAGAAACGAAATCACATGCGATCCGAGTGATGGAAAATTGGAACCAAAAAACTGCCGAAGAAAAAGGGGTCATGCAAATTGTGAGATCGAATTCTTTTCACCTTTTGGCCGTTTGTGTTTGTGTCTCCTCGCTTTTTCTCCCTCTGGCGTGGTTTGTTAAGAAGGGGGAGGAAGGGGTCCCGCTTGCTTCCTCAGGCTTCGGGTTTAAGGAAAAGGAAAGTGTCGTGTCAAGAGGGGAAAGATCAAACAACTTTTAAAACTAAATTGACATTTGACTTTGTTTTGGTGTTGAAGGAAGTTTTTGGTGCTAGAGAAGTAAGAGTTTTTGGTGAAACGAAAACGAGTAGAGAAAGAGATAGGAAAATGGAAGTAATAATAATTTAAAATAAAAATTATTGAAAATTATGCGCAAAGAAAAAGGATTGGATCCAGAGCGAAAAAATTATAAGAAATGCTAAGTGTAAAGAAAATGGACAAAGAAAATATCCTTAAAGTGTACATAAATTACTCAGATGCACTACACAGTGAATCTAAGCCTTTCATGTACACTTTAAGGATATTTTCTTTTCCAATTTTTTTTTGTCCCTAACACTCTTCAAAAATTATTTCAATTTTCTTAGTTGAGTTTTGAGTTGCTTAAAGACCAAGATTTGTAAAGATTCAACGGGTAAAAAATGGGAGAATATATTATCGGCTAAGGTAAAACGTGGTCGACTAATGAATGGTTGCTTTCTCATTGTAGATATGACGTTTATACGTTACAATATCCTATAAATCCCTAGGTTAATTGATTCATAGTCTTGTTAAGTTCGGTAAAGAACCATACGAGACCATACACAAAACGTAGTGCGCACAAATCTAATTCTAGTAATGAATGGTTGTGATATGCTCAAGAGGGAAAAGATCAAACCACTTTTTAAACTAGTTTGACATTTTCGGTCCTTAAATTTTGATTCAATGGTCTTTTAGTTGAGTTTTGAGTTGCTTAGCCTTGAAGAATTTTCAGTGCAGCGCATCCGAGTCGTCCATTGTATTTTTTGACTGCTCGGATTTGGAGAGAAAAGAAAGAGAGAGAATGTGATGTGGTGAGAGAAAAGAGAAGGTTTCAATCCGAGCCGTCCAAAAATGTATCTGTCAAAGCAAAAAATTTGTACGAATTACATATTTGATTACCAAGAATTTTGCTCGAAAAACTGAGACCGGGGCTAGTCTCTGAATAATTTGTTTAGGCCACGATAATATTTTTGAAATTTTTCAAAATGAAACCCGGACTACGCGATTAGAACGGGACTCGTTTTCGCGTCCACGTGGGATTTTTCCCTGCCGACGGCTTATTTTGGCAAGCTTCTAAATGCCCACCCATAAAATTTACTCTCTTGTCCATGTCCACCCAACCACCCACACAACCACCACCCCCACCCCCCCCGGCTTTGCTCCCAGCCGTACACCTCATCTCTCTCTCCTGCCGACATCTCACTCTTCCCTATATCTATTTCCCTCTCATGCGCTCTTTCTTCCACAAACCCACTCACCGGCACCATCACCCCGAAATCACCCACGGCTCCTCTCCCCACCGCCTACACCACCTCTATTCTCCGTAACCACCGCCGTCGCTGCGCTGTGGTATCACCACGGTTCACCAGCCACACCACTCGGCACCACCTCCACCAGGACCACCACCACCCGAAACCACCCACAGAGGCGGCTCCACATGGGACCTTCCATGGTCAACCGAACACCCGAACAATTTTTTTTTTGCTTAGAATTAATACATGTAAAAATTATGGGTTAGCCTTTCTTTAAACACCCAACATAAATAATAATAAACACCCAATTCTAAAAGTCTTGAACTCCTAATCCAAAAAGAATTGAACACTCCTATCACAATCCAATTTACAGCCCATCAATTCAGGTAATTTATATTTGAACACCTAACACATTACATCAAATAAAGCATACAATTATAACTTGTAAAAAGAAAGTGAAAAGAAGAATCTATTGATTTATGCTCTGTATTCTCTCTCCATCTTTATTGTCGATTGTCTAAATGTGTTAATTTCGCATTCATAACAATAACTCTCTTTTTTTTTGGTCTAGTTAGCTTATAAAATTACGGACAAAGCTTTAAAAAAATTCAACTACATTGTAAATGCCATTAACTTGAATAATATTCCTTCGAATTTAAGACTACATGCGATAGAAAATCTTATCATGTCATCCTAAAGAACATATTTTCAAAAAGGTCAACCTCAACGTATTCGCTACAATTTCTTTCACAAGGATTTTAGTAAATTAATACGCTGGTTTCATTGACACAAAATATGAAAAATCATTTAGGACAACTGTAAAATTTTACTCTTTCTATTCTCGAAACACTGTTTACTACGAAATACAACTTTCAAAAAATTGTAGTAAATTTTTGTTAAAAAAATAGTATATATTTTTAAGTTCTCATTTCGTCTCGTAGTTAATTTTTTTAGAATAGAAGTTATGTTTTTTTACTGTACTATTTATACAACTATATGAGATTGTGTACATTTATTATTGGTTAATATATCAGCTAGTAGAGTTAAGGTAATTTTTGAACACCCTATCATAAATTCTTGGAGCCGCCACTGACCACCCACCTCCTCTCCCCCTCTCTCTCCCTCTCACTCACGGGTCCTCTCTCTCTCTCTCGCTGTATATGTACGAACATGTATATATGTATATATATGGATACCAGTTACATACATACTACTGTTATAAGTTAGTTTTATTATACAATTAAATAAATTGTTAGTTTTTGTAGTAATAAAGTTTGTAAAATGATTTTTAGATGCAAGATATGAATAAACGGGATTTTCATTTATTGGAATCCATCGTTATGGAATTTGTAAAGAGTTTACGGATGCGGGCCTGTGCAGCCACAAGGCTCCGAGCCATTAACCACGGAAAATACGCCACTACACTGGAGCAAGGTTTTAAATTAGAAGCGTCCGATTAATTTATGACTCGAACGGGTCCCAGTTCAACCCGTTAAATCTTCCCGTACTGTGTTGCTTGGGACTTATGCATTAGAGGTGCGTAATTACGAATATACTCTGTTTACACAATTATGGTTTAGAATGCTGAATACGTGATTATGTGTTTAAAAAGCATCAAACCTCGCATCGATTTATTAAAATTGGACAGTTTGCAAGGAAGCTTCACTTTTAATTGAAAGAGAATTCTGATTGTTGATAATGGAGATATTGAATATGATGTTGTGATTGAATTACTTAAAGAGAAGTAATTAAAGTTAAAGGGATGAAACTCCTTCAAAGAGAAAGGAAACCGAGGTTATCGGTATCGAAACATCTGAACGTTGAGTTTGGCCATTATGAGGAATATTGCCGGGTATTCTAGGGTCTTGATATTATTACCTAAATCTCGGGCTAGCTACCCAATCATTGCCGGTGTTCCGTTCATAAAAGATGTTGAAAAGAGATAAGTCTGTTCTCCCCCCGTTCTATTGTAAAGTGAAAAGAAAATGCATAAAATGACTTTGCATGCTAAATTGTGGAAACTTAGTATATCGTAATTCTCACTGAAATATTTTGTGTTAATAAAACATTTCAGGATGTGCGTGGATAAATAATTGACTAGTCTCTCTAGTCTTTCCTGCTGATGATGTTGCTATTTATGATTTGGTATTGTAATAGTTTGCCGGAGTATGTATTTGGTGCGGCCTATAGTAGTGCCCATAAGTTGTAAAATAAAGCCCGCGAGCATGTTTGTTGTACTATCACTTATGACAGCTCGAATGTATGTAAGGAAGTTTTTAAATTTACCACTTCCGCATTTTTTTTAAGTTATTAAACTCATTATTTTTAGAAAGAAATTACAGACGTAGTAAAAAGATGGCCTTCGATGATTCCTTTTCACTGGCTGGTCATGTATTCCTACCCTACGGGTTTGGATCGTAATAGTATCGGATGACTCGGATGTGCCGAATGGATACCACGTGGAAAATTTCTCCTTAGCCTTAAAGACGAAGATGAGTAAGATTCAACGGTCAAAAATGGTATGGAAATCATTTTCAGGTAAGGTAAAAGAATGGTAGACTCATGAATGGTTGAGACTTCCTTTTCGTGTGACTCAAAAGGGCAAAAAAAAAATGGTTGAGATTGCTTTGATTTACTATTATCCTATATATCCCCTAGGTTCATTGATTGAATGATCTTAGCAAAGACCGGACCCGGGGCTCTGCTGCCCCCATGGGCATAGCAGTCCCTACCCAGGGACAAAACGGCAACGTTTTGGTGGAAAAAAAAAATCATCCTCTCTATTTGCAATTCTATAGAGCAGAAACGTGATTATGAGAGCTCTAACGACAAAATTTGATTATGTCTCTTTAGAATAATATGATCAGAATAGTAAGATCTTCACACCCGTCCAAATGGATTAAAAATTGGAGCACTTAATTTTTTAACCATATTTTTTAATATATAAACGGTCTCAAAAAATTAAGTGCTCAAATTTTCACTCCGTTTGAATCAGTGCAAAAATTTTGTTATTCTGATCGTATTTTTCTAAAACGTTGTAATTAATTTTTATTTTTAGGGCTCTCATATTAAGTGTATGCTCTTTATTTAGGATCTTGTGGAGCAGAAATGTGATTATGAGAGCCCTATAGACAAAAATTAATTATGACCATTTAGAATAATATGATCAAAATAACAAGATATTTGTACCGATTCAAACGGAGTGAAAATTTGAGCACTTAATTTTTTGAGACTGTTTATATATTAAAAAACAGAAAATTTATGAGTACCGACCAAAAGGGGAGGGAAAACGTACCGATGGCCGCCGGCGGGCCGTCTCCGGCCACCGGACGGCCGATCCGAGCCGTCCAAAAATTTTAAAATAAAAAACCGATGGGGCCTACGCGAGAATCAATGGCATCCGAGGTGTGTAGGATGCTTGATCTAAGCACCTTTTTTTCTTGTATATATGTGTACGCCGTCGGTACGTTTTCCCTCCCCTTTGGTCTGTACATATAGCAGCTCTCATTAAAAAATATGGTTAAAAAATTAAGTACTCCAATTTTTAATTCGTTTGAATGGGTGTGAAGATCTTATTATTCTGATCATATTATTGTAAAGAGACATAATCAAATTTTGTTTTTAAAACTCTCATAATCATGTTTCTGCTCCATAAGATTGCAAATAGAGGGCGATGATTTTTTTTTCCCACCAAAACGTTGTTGTTTTATCCCTCGGTAGGGACTATTGTGCCCATGGGGGCAGCAGAGCCCCCGGGTCCCTTGAGGATTTTTTTCCCCCACCAAAACGTTGTCGTTTTGTCCCAGTTAGGGGCTGTTGTGCCCAAAGGGCAGCAGAGCCCCCGGGGCCCTTGCTAAGTCATGTAAAGAACTAGGGGTGAGTATGGATTGGATTGGTCCGGTTTTGTGGTAAACCACTAACCAAACCAACTCTTATGGATCAAAGATTTTGAGAACCAAACCAATCCACAAAATGCATAAGACCGAACCGATCCAAACCATTAGACTATGGTTCGGTTTCGATTTTGAACCATGGTTTAATTGAATTTGAAATAATTTGATTACAAAGCATTTGAAGAAACAAAGATTCACATAGAAATTTAAAAGAAAATTTGATTTTGAACAAATTTCTTGAAAGGGTTATTCTATTGACTGTCAACTAGGTTGTCAATAAGCAAACAAAAAGAAAATAAAATAAATTCCAACTCACTTTTTACACTTTTTCCTCCACTTTCACACAATTTAGCATTTCCTTCATTAATATCACCAAAAGTTATTAAAAATGAATTCAAACTCATTTGATAGTACTAAGATGAAGAAGGTATATTATAATTGAGTCTTTTATTATCTAGCAATTTTTAAATTAAATTAAATTAAATGAAATATAGAGAATTGCAGTTCGAATTGGTTTGGAACCAAAACCGTGACCGTAAATCCACAAATCAAATCATTTGATTCGGTTTTTACATTTTATAAACCAGGACCAAACTTCACGCCTAAAAAACCAATACAAATCGACTGGTTTGGATCGGTTCAGATTGAATTCGTGGTTTGACGGATATTTTGCTCACCCCTATAAAGAACCACGTGAGAGGATACACAAAATGCAGTGCACAAATCTAATTCTAGTACTAAAATTAGGGGTTGTTCGAACAAAAAAAAGAGCCCGCTTTCCCGCCAAAAATGAGCCAAAAAAGCCACAATGGTTCGGCTAAAAAGACAACATCAAAAAGCCACACTGTAGAGGAGTGAAATTACCAAAATGCCCTGGCTAGTTGTCTTGCTCTGGCTTCCCCACAAACCCTATCCTTTTTTCCACCGTAGCCACACACCGACTCCACAGTCCAAACCCTTTTCGGCACCTATTTTTTCATCACCGACTCCACAACTAGTTGGGGGATTTTTCCACAGCTAGCGCATCCAAGTTGGGGGATTCCTCCACAGAACCTGTTCAAACGCCTTTTGGAGGATTTCTCCACAGAACCCGTGAGGAACCCGTTCAGCATCCAAGTTAGGGGATTTCTCCACAGCTAGAGCATCCAAATCCCGTTCAGACACCTCCGCCGACATCACCTCCCTCCAATCCTCCTCACCAACTCTCCACAGAACCCACATCTCCTCCACCCACCAATTCCTCCATCCTCTCGAAATCCCATCAGGCATAGGAACTCTGGCATCACTCCCTTCCGATCGTGAACCGTACACAACAGCAAGAACTTCCACCTTCGAGTTTTTCAGAGGCAGATCGTATTCATCCAACCTACGCCCCCTCTCTTTAACACACAACAGTGAGTGCTCAAACCCTCATCCGAGTTGATGTATGTAATGCTTGTGTTTGTTTGAATTTCCGTGAGGATGATTGCGACCATAGGATGGTACCAGCCGTACCATAGTGAAACACAGTTTTTTCACCTCAACCATAGTTCAGTGTGTTGTGTTTAGGAGTTCTATTGAAGTAGTTTTTTTCAGTTTAGTTGAGGGTGAACAAAATGTTCAATCCATACCTAATACTGCAAAACTCAAGACGAAGAAAAATCTTAGTATTAAAGCACAGAGAAGAACACGTGAGATCAACATTTTCTGAGTTTTACAGACAATTGATAGCAATTGGAAAATATGCAGCAACCTTTCGCTGGAAATTGTGAGTTTGGACTTTTTAACTGGCACTTCAGCACATTGCACTTCAGCCAATTATTTTGTCCACACCTATTTGAAATAGTAAAAGAACATAACTACTTCAAAATAGAGTCCCCAATATCCAAATTGTGCAACTAAAAAACCATAAATCAGGATAGTAATTTCACTTATCAGGGCTTGATCCTTTACGTAAACTGTTTCAAGGTCAGGGCACTCCAGGCTATTCCTGCTCAAAACCTGAAATCAATAATTCAGTTACATTTACTGAGAGCATGAAGTTAACATCAGAGATCACTATCTACCCAAATACGAAAACATATTAACCCAACATTCAAATTTGTGAAAAAACATATCCTACATTCATCAAGCCATACCCTCCTTCATGAAACTTGCAAACTCGTATGATAAAAAATAAAAAAATCATAATAAAACCTTATGTATATGTGCCTTATGCAAATTAATCTTGTCGACTTGTGACTTAAGGTGTATATTATGAAAACTTTAATACTTGTTTGATGTTTTATGTATCTTTCAATCTTCCGTAACTTTTAATTTTATGGCCACATTGGATTTATACCACATGATACAATCTAAGTTTGTTAAATTTTTTGATTCGTTTAATATACGTGAAGACATGGTGTCCCTTTCGTAAGAGGATGAACCTTGGGAAGAAGGTAGCACCAACTGGCAGTCATCGCCTTAGGGTTGTGCCTCCCGAAGCATACAGACTCGGATGAGCTAATTGGGATTCATAGATATCAAGGCTGTTCTTACAGCTAGCCATAAAGGAGATTGAAGCTGAGGGTAGGGGAACGACACAACTTTCCAACAACTTGCTGCGCAACATTGCTGCAGAGCTTAGCACTAGGATTGGAGAAGTGATCACTCTGAAGCAATGTAAGAATTGGTATGGTGTGTTGAAGCGGGATTGACAGGCATGGATATTATTAGCTGATTAGAGAAGAGGTGCAACATGCCTGGGTATGAATCCAGTCATGGGTACTTTTACAGCACCTGACCATTTTTAGGCTAACCTAATTGCAGTAAACACTTTTGCCATTTATTCATTTACTTTTTGTTGCATCACATGTGTGCATGATGAAAGGCCAATAAGCTACTGTTCTAGTTTTTCTGGCTCATTGCATCGATCAGTTCATATTCAAGGCATTTATTGATGAAGCACTCGTATTTTCTATTGATGTAAAACTTTTTTTGGTGGCTCACGATAGATTTGAAACTAAGTTGGCAGATTGGAGTATATTTTGCATAGCCTAATTTATTTTACAACACGATCTTTACTTATTCGATTTTATCCATAGCTGTGTGTTGTGGCTTGTAATTAGGGCAGCAAATTGTGCTACAATAATTGACCTTGTTGTATCACGCAAAATTCGAGTTTGCAAAAAAGACAAAAAAATGCTGAATAAGGTCAATTTTATTAATTTGAGAAATTTAGGGTTACAATCTCTGATGAAATTTTCATAGAAAATTAATCCTCTGATTCTTTTCTTTGGATGCTGAAATGAGGATTTGACAGCTTGATCTCGATTTGAACGGCAATATCTTTTGCGATTTTTGCGACGATGACAGCGAATTTGACTGATTTTGACTTGAGGGCTTTGAAGCTTCTTCTCAAGTTGAATTGCTTGATCTTCTCCAATTTAGGTGAAAAGAATGACGGATTTGTGGATATTGACTTGAGGGCTTTGGAGATTCTTTTCAAGTCGGTATTTAAGATTTTCTTCGTTTTGGTTGAAGGATATGCGGATTTGCAGATGTTGATTTGAGAGATTCAGAGCTTGGTCTCAAATCAATAAGCCAATTTTTTTGTTTTTATTCAAAAAAAAATTGGATTTCAGTCAAAATTTTTTACTTTTTAGATTCCTCTTGTCGTGAGGATACAATAATCCCCAAAAAATGACAATAAGCCAAGTGATACGAAAAAAATTTAAATAAGGACAAAAAATAAGCCACTGCAGCTTATTTGTCCGAACGGGTTATTAGATTAGGATGAGACACATTGATGCGGGGTGTTCAGTTAAAAAGAGTAATATAGTAAATAAATGAGGGAACCTTTAGAGTGCTAAGGCTGTGTTTGAACTTATAGAAAAGAAAAGAAAGGGAAAAAAAAAAAAGGAAAGGAAAATGAGAGAAAAATAGAAGTGAAAATTTATTATTTATTAAGTTTAAAATTTTTCTTTTCTTTTCTATTTCTCTCTCAATCAAATAATAGAAGGAATTTTTTTTTTTAATTTTCTTTTCCTCTCTTTCTTTTTCATAAGTTCCAAGCATATCCTAGTCTACTACTGCTTTCATCGACTTCTTCTACTTCTTCCTCTCGCCCCAAATATACAGTTCCGAGCTTCGGACAAACTAACCTAACCCCACTCAACAATGGCTTCCTCAATCGCTCTGAGAAGAGCTGCCACCGCCGCCGCCATGTTCGGCAGTATCTCACTGAAACCCACTTCTACCGTCTTCACGCCTTCCGCCTACACTCGCTCCTTCGCCGCCGCCACGTCCTCTTCCACAGTCTCCCTAGAAGACATCGACAACTTCCCTTCTAATCCTTCACGAGAAACTTTTTGGTATAATCGGTATATAAACCATTTGGTATCCCCCTTCAAAAAAAGCTGACACTTGGCAAAGTATAATTTTAAGGACTTCAACTGTAATTTCCACACAATCTACTCTTCTTCCCGCACAAACCACTCCTTTTCCTGCACAAACTACTCCTCTGTAGCCTTTCAAAAGAAAAAAAAACTACTCCTCTGTACATCTCTGCTAACATCACTTTTTTCTCATCCATTATTTGTCATCTCCAGTTCCAAATAAAAAAAAAAAAACGTCAGTTTACCAACGGGTAACAACACATTTCAATGGTTTAATTTTTTAAATACTCATTTAATCTATTATCTTTGGCACGCGGAGTTTCAAAATCTCAACATTTTAATAAGAGTTTATCGATGCTATGTAGGCTTCTTCTTCAAATCCAAAGTTTAATTCACCCCCTTTCAGCTTTATGAGATTGCTAGTTGGGGAATATGCAATACCATAGTTGAGAGTCAAGAATCAGTGCTAATGGGTGTGGAAATGCTATCACCGCAAAAATGAAACAAGCAAGATATCTACGGAATGTCTTTTTTTTGCAAGAAACGATATAGTGATTGTAGTTTTTGTTTAATTTTTTGCTATTGTAGTTTTTGTTTAATCTTTGTGCTTTCAACTGAAATTTTACTAGTGTTAAATTTTACTACGGACCTTTTATTTTTTTAGAATGATTTAAGTCCTCATAATTTATAATTTATACTTTACGAAATTTCAATTAAAAAAATAAACCCTTCAAACCTGTTGGTAAAATAAGGATATCCTTTGTTGATGTGGATCTGAAAATGTGAAAAAATGGGATGAGAAGGAAATTTTTGTGTGTGTGTGTGTGTGTGTGTGTGTGTGTGTGGGGTGGGGGGGGGGGGGGGGGGGGGTTAGCTATTTGTGGCATTTGTGCGGAAAAAAAAAACAGGGGACGGCTATTCGCAGTCCCGTATTTGCTCCTTTAGCCCGTTAAAAATTTTCAATTATACTCGACAGTTAGTTACCGAAATTGAGATACATTTTCAGCATCCAATTACCGAAATATAATATTTTTTTCAATAGCTATTTACCGAAAATGTATGTTCGGCAATTGTTTACCGAAGGTTGAACATATTTTCGACATGTAATTACCGAAATATAATCTTTGTTTCAACAGCTACTTACCGAAATGTTATGTATGATTTTCAACAACTACTTACTGAAATGTAGTAGGCTAAGAAAGAAAATACGGTATTGCGAATACTCCCCCCCAAAAGTAGATGTTTTAGTGCCAATATGAATTGGGGGATGGGAAAAAATAATTACAGTTGAAGTTTTTAAAATTACACTTTGCCAAGTGTCAGTTTTTTTTGTAAAGGGAGATACCAAATGGTTGATATACCGGTTATACCAAAAAGTTTCTCAATCCTTCACTAATACTCTCTCTCTCTCTCTCTCTAAACAACCTCGTTTCTGTTCTTCCCAAATTGTTGGTCGGTATTTTATACGGTACTTGTTTAGGTTTTCGTTAAAAAATACTTAGGAGCAATTATTTTTTAAATTAACTAAAGTTGAAAAAACTGGCCAGAAAAAAACCCTGCTATTTCATACTTCCTCCGTCCCTTATTTATAGTCCGGTATTCCATTTTGGACTGTCCCTTAATAAGTGTCCATTTTGTGAAGTTAATGGGTAAAAATTGGTGAATTGTCTATTTTATCCCTAAAAGTAGATTCCATTTTAAAAAGTAAGTGAGTAAAAGTGTAATGATGATGGGTAAGTAGGAAAAATGGAGAAAAAAATTGATGTGAAAGGTATAATGATGATGTCTTTTTAATAAGTTGGAATTACGAAGCAGGACACTTAAAAAGGGACGGAGGGAGTACCTTTTTTGTTGGGAACTTTTTTTTTTGCTTTTAAATATTAATTTTGGTTTTTAGACTCCTTTCCCAAATACATTTTTCTATCTCAGGTTTTCTATGTTTTCAGTGGTTTTTCGACTATCACCTGGGACATTTAATTCTCTTTTTAAGCTGGAAAATCCACTCCAGAAGAGGGGACCTCTAAAGCTAGCGGAGGTCGACCAGGTCACGGAGGGTACGCTTGTGAGGTTGTCGTTGCCGAGCGTGGGTCCGGACGGAGTTACGGTTTGGGCTGAGAACAACACCGTGTTCTTTGCCGGGGAGGGTGAGATCGAGCTCGAAGGCGAGAGTGGCAGAAAGTACGAAGGAAGCCTTGAATTCCAGCTGGAGTTCAACAGTGCTGGTGGGGTCGAGGCCCAGGTTGTCAACGGGGTTTTGAGGCTGCTCATCCCTTATGCAGAAGGTGGGGAGAAGAAGAAGACGGACGGGCTATGAACTTTTGAGTTGGTTGGGCATTCATGGTCATCAGGTTTGTTTTGGCCAAGTCACCACTGAATTTTTCTTTGCTAGATTTCCTCTTTTTGGTGCAATGTACCTGGAATATGATGGGATTTGGGTTGCTGGAAAATTTCTGCTCTCTATTTCTGTAGTATGGAATGAGTATGGTTTGAGTGAGCAACGATGGATGCTGTTGTGGTTCTTAGCTCATATATTATTTGTTTGTTGGACTAGTCTTGCCTTTTCATTATCAACGACTCGCCTCATGTTCATGTCAAAAACTAATCTTGTTAAGTGACTTTTCTGCCTCATGATTAAGTCTTCTTAAGAGACCGTAGATACTAGGTTTTGATGATTTGTTGTGGACACTTCCTCATTAAGAACACCTTTTTTATTGCTAGGTGAAGGGAATGCATCCTACTCCTTTTCAGGGTGCTGGGCTATTGATGGCCCTACTGGCCTGGGCGGAAGTAGGATTACGATTAGTCAGTTCTGATTTAGAACTTGGTTAAGGGATGGTATTTCCCAATTTTCTTCTTGTTGTGTCATTGTCCTCCTTGTCCGAATGGACATGAGGTGCTTAGTCCACAGATTTCAGAATCCTATTTCATGGAAGTGGAAAATTTGATTTTGCACATTCTGAATTTCTAGTTCTCCCACCTTTGCATTTGCAAAATTCTGGACTAGTTGTTCCCTGTTAAGAACATCTCTACAAACAAGTAGACTGTTTATTTGGCTAAAGTGTCTATGACCAAGAGATAAATGAAATATGTATGTGAATTGCTCCCGCTGACCTGGAAACAAGGCTGGGTCGGGCCTTTAAGACCTGCTTATAAAACCTTGCCAAGGGGATCTGGTCTTGTCGTGGCAAGGTGCACAGCATGTCCGACGTGATGCTATACATATTTGTGTCCTTCCGTGCAAGCCATGCAAGCCATTGGAGTAGCCCGTGCACAACGTTCTACACATCATTCGCGCTAACCATCCATGCCAATCACAAGCACTTCAAAGCTCATTTTGGAGGGTCACATGTGTCATTTGAGTCTTGTAAATATTTTATTTATTACACTTTCAGTCCTTGTATTTTCATTACGCTACGTCAAGCATAAGCAATGTTTCTTCATGCCACTTTAAAAAATGCTTAGAATGCTATATTAACAAGAGGGTTAGGTATGTGCAGATGTGCTCTTACTACACAACTTTGTAATCTTAGTAGCCATTGCTTACTTTGAGTTGGCATACTTTGTAACCTTGTTCAATGCTTGTAAATGTTTTAAGTGGATCAATGAAATGGCTTCATTTGTGCAAGTGTAGTGCCTTATTGTTTGCTTTGAGTATGTTGCTTATGTTGCTTTTGGCATATTTCTAGCGCGTACTTAATCTTGTTTGATTGCATTGCAAACACATCTGGGCTTGAATTAAACAGGCTAGCAAGGGAGATTGTCTAGCGCCACACATGTTGTGCCTCATCCACAAAGTCACCACGTGTTCCATGGGAACTTGATGCATCTTGAACCTGTTTCTTCCTTAGTACTACTAACCTTGAGTGTGTCCTATGCCCTTTCATTCTTTTTTATAGATAATAACATCACTAATCTTATCCATGTCAAGTTTTGTACTGGATCAATGGAGAGACGTTACAAGTAGATAATCGGGCACGTGACATGTAACTGAGGATTAGTCTCCAAAGATCGATCGCATATATGTTTCTATCCTTGTATTGTCGTGCAAGTGTTTGTTAGAAGTACAGTGGGCAGTTGCAGAAGTTAACCTATCCCTTTCTTGTTTGGTGAAAGCGATGAGCTATGAATACTTTGCCTAATTTTACTTTGAAATCTACATGGTTGTCTTTTGCAGTTAACGGATCCCTTTCTTGTTTAATGAAAGGCGTGGTATTTTCCTTCCCCGGCCAGCCGTCTGCTAGGTTTTGTCATTGAATGGTTGTATTTTAAAGAGTGTGTTAGGGGCTGTACATGCAATGGATTCTCCTTGATTTTTCAACAACCCGAGTTCATTGTGTAGCTTTACATGTCTGAAGCTTTCATGCAAAAAAAAATTAGACCGATCGAATATCGATAACTGATAAGTAATTGATTCAAATTAATTTAATGACTTTTGGCATGGATAATGATCGAATATCAATAAGTAATTGATTCAAATTAATTTAATAACTTTTGGCATGGAAATTGATTCAAATTAATTTAATAACTTTTGGCATGGATAATGATTGTGCCAAGACCTATAAAATTAACGATTTTGATTGTCAACTTATATAGTGGTCTGTTCAGAGGTGTGTAAGTAGACTTACCCTTTTCAAAAACGTTAAATTTTTACCACACACTACGAGCACCAATGTGTATACTTAATCTTACTAGAGTCCTGCTATCGGAAGCTCATTGAGCTTTCATTAAGCTAAAATGATAACAGTTGCAAACTCCAACAATGTTTTACACTTTTTTATATATTTTCACACACTTTCATATACTTTTCATTACGTTTCAATACATTTTTTCAACATTAACATAAGCTTACTGATCTCTTCTTCTTTTTTTAAGTGTTTTCCATCTCACAAAACCACTGCGGATAATTAAATTCAAGTTTAAACACTAAGGCTTTGTTCAGAAGTTGAGGAAAGTGGGAGAAAAGAAGAGAAAGGAAAATGGAAAAAAACTGAGAGAAAAATGAGAGAGAAATTGAACTATTCCCACTTCTAAATTTTTCTATTTTCTCTTCTCTTTTTCTCCAAACCAAACAATGGAAGAGAATTTTTTTTTTTGATTTTTCCTTCCTTTTTCTCCCACTTTCCTCAAGTTCCAAATAAAGCTGGAGGGGAGGACCTAAACAAAAAATACTAAGTATGTTCCAGTACATACCTATTCAAGTCAACCAGTTGCGGTGTCTTAATGAAGTCATTTTCTTTTTGGGTGATTTTTGCTCTTTCCAAATTGTTAAACGCTTACTCAAAGGAAGTGCGAAAATCAATATGGAGGTAATATTTGCACTTCCCAAATTGTTACCAATTTTGAAGAGTGCAAAAATCTTCTCTTAAGAGTTCGATCGATTAATGGATTAATTCAGAGAGTACGAAAATCTACTCTCTCTTTTTTCCAGTCAATAATGAAGTCATGACATTTATTCACCTAAATGTTTCTTGGTAAAGGTTATTATTAGGGCTATGCATACCTAGCCAAATATAACAGCTGATGCTTCGGTATCACGTTAAGCTTTTAGACTTCAAATGTATAAAAAGAATCCTTTAGTCCATACGGGGACTTGCCCCGGTTTTAATTGTACTCTTTGTTAGTAGTGGGATTGGGTCTTAGAGATTAGTCGAGATGCACGTAAGATGATGCAGACACCCCTAGTTACAAAACAAAAAAACAAAGAAAAAAGATGAAAAGGAATCCTCCCGCGTTTGAACATCCGATGGTTAACTACTGACACCACCATGGTTCACCTCAAGAAAGTTCTGAGAACTAGCTTAATTTCTCATCCATCTACTTGGTGTACTACATATACAGTGACCAAGAAATAAACGATTTGCCCTTGTGTGATCAACCCAAGTTGAGGTTCAGAACGAAGTACCTAAAGAAATAGGAGCATATGCATGATAATTTACAGGTTCGTCGAAGGTTGGAGTGTGGACGTGATGATAAGTTTCCTGAGACGCATATTTCCGGGGGAGATGAAGGCACCTCAGTAGCTACAACCAATGACACAAATGTAATCGATTTGAGTACTATTGCGAAAGATGTAATTCCAGAAGTTGGCAAGGAATTCGAGACAGAAGAAGCAGCATACCTTTTTTATAATGCATACGCACATACAAAGTTGGTTTCAGCGTACGCAGAAGCATCAAACATGAAGATAGAAGTGGTAAGATCACATATGTATAGAGTATTTTGTTGCTCATGCGAAGGTAAGCGGGGAAAGGATAAATGAAATGTAAAGTCTTGTCGCCCGGAGATCGACAAGATTTGGACATTGGCAAGTATCGAGTTGTTGAATTTGTTGCTGAGCGTAATCATACGTCGCGTACAAATGAAAGTGGGTGATACGGGTGGGTACTAGAGCATTTGCAAAAAAATGCAATTAGAAGACCCTAACTTTTATTGTGCCAGACAAGTAGATGAAGATGATTTTGTTGGCGTGAGTAGTAGATTAAGGAACTAATTACAGAGATTTTAGGAATAAACATTATTGTCAAATCCCTCCAATCAAGGGTCAACCATGATTATAGCCATAAAATATGTATAGCCAAATTAGGATTGCTAATCTCTCTATTTATTTGTGCCTCCATCTCTGTAAAAGTATGAATGAATAAATACAAAGTTTACATGGTATCAAAGCAATTCCTGGCTCTCGGTTCCCGTCAATCTCTAGTCCCTCATTCCCATCCACCTTCAAACCTCTGATATGGGGGACAAAACCCCGGAGAAGTCCGATGAATCGAGCCCCGACCTTAATACACTCCTCTATGAACTACTTACCACCAAGATGACCGAGGCTTTGTCCAAAGCTCAGGCTCCGACCGTACCTACTGAACCTGCGGCTGTTCCTATTGGCATCAAGTTGGATGGTTCCAACTATGCTTTATGGTCCCAAGTTGTTGAGATGTACATCTCCGGCAAAGACAAGTTGGGTTACATCAATGGCGAGTTACCTCAGCCATCTCCGACCGATCCGTCCCTCCGCAAGTGGTGTATTGACAACGCCATTGTCAAAGGCTGGCTGATCAACTCCATGGATCCGGCGCTGATTGGCAATTTTATTAGATTTCCCACGGCCAAACTGGTTTGGGATTCCGTCGCTACCACCTATTTTGATGGTGGAGATACCTCTCAAGTCTATGACCTCCGGCGTCGTGTCTCCCGTCTCTGTCAAGTGGGTGGCTCCCTGGAGAAATACTATACCGACTTACAAGGCCTCTGGCGTGAGATCGATTTCCGTCATCCCAATCCGATGGAATGTCCTGCCGATATTCAACTTTATAATAATCTCCTCCAAGAAGAACGGGTCTATGTGTTCTTGGATGGTCTTGACGACAAGTTGGATAATATTCGGAGCGACGTATTACAGATGCACCCCTTCCCCACTGTGGAGCAAGCATATGCCCATGTCCGTAGGGAGGCTTTTCGCCAATCAGTGATGAATACTAGTGACCACGAACCAAGTCCAGGGGCGGTGCTTGCTTCGAGAGGCCTTCAAATTGGATCATCTTCCACTGGGTCAGCCGCTAAACATACTGGGAAATCTTCCTCCAAGGTCCGAACCTCATCCGGTAGTCTCAAATGCTCTCACTGTGACAGTACAAAGCACACACGGGAAAACTGCTTCCAGTTGCATGGGTACCCCGATTGGTGGCACGAGCTCCAAGCTCGAAAAAAACGAGACACTGCCGGTACTACTGAAGGCACGGGAAAGGCTGCTGTGGCAGCAGCTGATCCTTATCTCTCTCTCATTCCGCCCATCGGCTCGTCTAAACTGAACTCTCCTCATTCGGATCCAGGTAACCTTGGTTATGCCTTGCTTGGTCATCGCCGCGATGTGAATAGTGGTGCTTGGCTCCTCGACTCTGGGGCCACGGATCATATGACTTTTGATCCCACAGATTTCTCCCACCACTCATTTCCACGGCGCACAAACATTGCGAATGCTAATGGAGTGGTCTCACCCGTCACAGGGGCCGGATCTGTGACCCTATCACCCTCTCTTCATTTACCCAATACTCTACTTGTTCCCTCTTTATCTCACAAATTGTTATCCGTTAGCCAAGTTACTACAGATTTAAATTGTGCGGTGCTAATTTATCCCGATTTTTGTCTTCTTCAGGATATTCTCACCAAGGAGATAATTGGGCGTGGTACTAAGAGGGGGGGATTATATTACATGGAAGATTTCAGTTTGGGTTGTGCACATCACGTGTCTTCTTCATGTGATTCCAAGGCTCGACAGATTTGGTTATGGCATTATCGGTTGGGACATCCTTCATTCGGTTATTTACGGCATTTATTTCCTGATTTATTTTCCAATGTGGAGATTTCTGAATTTCAATGTAATACTTGCATTTTAGCCAAAAGTCATCGTGCTATTTATCCAATAAGCATGAATAAAAGTGATACACCTTTCGCTTTAATTCACTCTGATGTATGGGGACCGTCTCCTTTATCTATTCTCTCTGGTGTCCGTTGGTTTGTGATATTTGTTGATGACTGCACCCGAATGACCTGGCTATATTTGCTAAAACATAAAGATGAAGTGGTTAATGTCTTTCAGTCATTTCATGCCATGGTTCAGACTCAGTTTTCCGCTAAGATACAGATTCTCCGCTCCGACAATGGTGGTGAATATGATAATCACCGCTTTCATGCCTACTTTCAACAACATGGCCTTATCCATGAGACCACATGTCCAGGGACTCCTCAGCAAAATGGAGTCGCTGAACGAAAGAACCGGCATATTCTTGAGACTGCCCGAGCTCTCCTCATTGGCACTCATGTCCCTGCACGACATTGGCCTGAAGCTGTTTCCACTGCCGTATATTTAATCAACCGTCTGCCTTCAAAAGTCTTAAATTTTAAGACTCCATTACAGTCCTTGTCTGCCTCGGTTTCTCTACCTACAGCCTTGATGCTCCCTCCTCGCACATTTGGGTGTACCGCATATGTACACCTTCCTAAGAAACAACGCACCAAACTTGACCCATGTGCTCTTCGGTGCCTTTTCTTGGGCTATGCTGTGCATCAAAAAGGCTACCGGTGCTACGACCCTGCTACCAAGCGAACCTATGTGACTATGGATGTCACCTTTATGGAGTCTGAACCTTTTTATCCTTCTTCAGCATCCCCTTCCTCTCTTCAGGGGGAGACACTAGATGAAGAGTTGAATTGGCTGTGTTTCGATTGGCTTGAAGACTGGAATAACACACCAATAATCAGCGAGGAATCAGGACCGGTCATACTCTCCGAGTCGAGAGAACCATTAGAAGTTGAGCCTACATCGTCCGGAGAAGAACTACCAGAATCCCCCCATCTCTCAGTACCTGCAAACCCATCTCCTGAGAATATTCCTGAGGTAAGCAATCTCACTACATCCTCATTTGTGAATAATATAGATACCTCGGATGTATATACCTTACCTTTCAGGCACAATCGTGGCAAGCCACCAAACAGATACTCTCCAGACATTGAGGAAAGAAGGTCGAGGTATCCCATTGCCAACTATGTCTCTACAAAAAGGCTACCTGAACCTCTTAAGACATTCACACATGAGTTGTCCGCGTGTCATATTCCCACTACAGTTCAGGAAGCATTAACAGATCCCAAGTGGACACAAGCAATAGAGGAAAAAATGGGGGCACTGCTAAAGAATCAAACATGGACCCTGGTTCCATTACCCAAAGGAAAGAAAACGGTTGGGTGCAAGTGGGTCTTCTCTGTCAAACACAAGGCAAATGGATCTATAGAACGATACAAGGCGAGGCTGGTAGCAAAAGGATACACTCAGACATATGGCGTGGACTATCAAGAAACTTTTTCACCAGTAGCCAAGTTAAATACAGTCAGGGTCCTATTATCTCTTGCAGCTAACTTGGACTGGCCTTTGCATCAGTTCGATGTAAAGAACGCGTTTCTCCATGGGGACCTTGAAGAGGAAGTCTACATGGATACTCCTCCAGGCTACACGGCATCCTCGAAAGAAGTCGTGTGCAAATTGCAGCGAGCACTATATGGACTAAAGCAATCACCTCGAGCATGGTTTGGGCGGTACAGTCTGGCAATGAAGAAGTATGGCTTCCACCAAAGCAATTCAGACCATACATTATTTCTGAAGCACCACAAGGGCAAGGTAACAGCTTTAATTGTATATGTCGATGATATGATCATCACAGGGGATGATACGGAGGAAATTGCTAAGCTTCAAAAACAATTAGCGACCGAGTTCGAAATGAAAAATCTAGGAGGACTTAAATATTTTCTGGGAATCGAAGTTGCCAGATCAAGGCGAGGTATATTTCTTTCTCAGCAAAAATATATATTGGATTTGCTCACGGAGGTTGGAATGTTGGATTGTAAGCCGGCAGACACACCAATTATTCAGAATCACAAGCTCGGGGAATATCCAAGCCAAATACCGTCAGACAAGGGAAAGTACCAAAGACTAGTTGGTAAACTTATTTACCTCTCCCATACTCGTCCAGATATTGCTTACGCAGTAAGTGTAGTGAGTCAATTTATGCACCAACCTAGTAAGGATCATATGGAAGCAGTAAACCGGATTTTGCGATACTTAAAGTCCTCTCCGGGAAGAGGGCTTATGTTCCAAAAAAATAACCATCTCGGAGTTAATGGTTATACAGACGCAGATTGGGCGAGGAATACTACAGACAGAAGATCCACCTCAGGCTACTTTATGTTTGTCGGGGGAAATCTTGTTACATGGAGAAGGAAGAAGCAAAAGGTGGTGGCATTATCAAGTGCTGAAGCGGAGTTCCGTGGAATGGCTAGGGGACTTTGTGAACTCCTATGGCTAAAGAGACTCCTAACGGAGATTGGTTTTGCTCCTACCTCAGAGATGGATCTCTTTTGCGATAACAAGGCAGCTATTGCTATTGCTCACAATCCAGTCCAACACGATCGGACTAAACATGTGGAGGTTGACAGACATTTTATCAAAGAAAATCTCGAAGCCAAAACAATTCGGTTTCCATTCGTGAAATCCGAAGACCAATTGGCGGATATTCTTACAAAAGCTGTATCAAGCAAGGATTTCTACAACTCACTAGACAAGTTGCGCATTAAAGATTTGGATGCTTCCACTTGAGGGGGAGTGTTGGCGTGAGTAGGAGATTAAGGAACTAATTACAGAGATTTTAGGAATAAACATTATTGTCAAATCCCTCCAATCAAGGGTCAACCATGATTATAGCCATAAAATATGTATAGCCAAATTAGGATTGCTAATCTCTCTATTTATTTGTGCCTCCATCTCTGTAAAAGTATGAATGAATAAATACAAAGTTTACAGATTTGATCACTAAGAGCATGTACACAAGTCTCTGTATATCCAATTTATTAGGTAAAATAAAGAGAAAAACCCATAAAAACTGTCTACACCAGCCTAGTCAAACACACAGGCAAAATACCTTTGCTTCAATGGCTCGGTACTTCAACCGAGCTACTATTCACCAGCAATCCTTTATTTTATTATTTCTCTCTCTCTCTCTCTCTCTCTCTCTCTCTCTCTCTCTCTCTCTCTCTCTCTCTCTCTCTCTCTCTCTCTCCGTGTGGAGGCAGCAAAAGAGTTTGAAGATTTTGACAAGGAAGAAGAAGATCGAGATGAGCTGCTGAAAGCCGGAGTCGACGGAGATCGACACGTGCTCGTTGGCTTCTTCGGGCCGAATTTTCCGACTTCTTCTGATTTTGTATAGTTCAAAATCAAAGATTTGGGGTCAATTTGTGGGTTTGGGTTCAGTTTTTGGATATTGGGGTCAATTTGTGGGTTTGGGTTCAAAATCGGAGAGGTTTCCAATCAGCTTCTTCACCGGAGTCATTTTTTGGGTTCAATTTTTGAGTTTTCTGCTAATGAAGTGGGTGTTTGTGTGTGAGGGAGAGATGGGATAATATAATATAGTATTTTATAAGGATAGAGATGATAGTAGAGAGGATTGGTGTGAGGTTGAGAGAGATTTGAGTAGGTAAAATAAATAAATGCACTATTTTGTAGCTAAAATGCAGATCCCTTGATGTACGTGCTCTAATATCTTTTGGGCTGATGCAAAGATGATGTCTGACTATGCAAATTGTGGTGACGTGATTTGTTTTGATACAACGTACAGGAAGAACAAAGGTGGTCGTCCTTTTGCAATGTTTGTTGGGGTGAACCATCGTAAGCAAACCACAATATTCTTAGCCCTGTTGATGACTCCATCTAAAATACAATAGGGACAACCGTTTCCCGCTAGAGTAGATACATTAATGAGGTACCTCTCGAGTTTTTGGTGGTGCATTATTATATATAATGATGAGACAGCTGATACTTTCATGTGTTTGTTTGATACTTTTGCCAAGGCTACGTGTGGGAAAAAGCCTAAAACAATTCTTACCGATCAAGATGCAACCATGGCATGCAAAAGCATTAGCTGCTCAGTGGCCGGAAACATCTCAGCGTTTATGCATTGGGCACCTCTACCAAAACGCGGCAATACACCTAAGCGGCGTGTTTGCTAAGTTCAAGGATTTCACAAAAGATTTCAGCTCTTGCATTCATGATTACTAGTGAACTCTCATTGTTACTACATTGGTCTTCTCCGACCTTCATTGATATGACAGTAATTTTATATTGTACTTTATGAATGTCATTTACACCCTTCGACGGGTTCTTGATGTGTTGCTTTGAAGGTATAATAGTTGGACAATGTTAATATAAAAAATTATTGGAAAGTTCACTATAGCATATTTGTAACCCACTAAATCCACTTCTAAATTTCATAATCCCTCTAGTCCACTAATTAGGTTTTGGTGAGGCCTTAAGTCCAATTCTATTAAAAAAGGAATTAGTTCAGGATCAAAATACCCTTACCTTTAAAAACTGTTAATCTGATATAGCTCACTCCTATAAAATCTCTCATATTCACGTTGTTCCCATATCCAGAAGGGAAACAGAGTCCAAACGAGAGAGAGAGAGAGAGAGAGAGAGAAGATTACCCTTTTCATTCAAATCTCATGTTTTTAGCCCATTATCCGTTCTACGTTTGAAATTCCAGCAGTTACGTTGGAATAAAGCGACAGAAGATTCTCTATATAACGTGATATACTCGTTCATCAGTTCACATTTAACGTGAAATACTTACATTTTACGTTATATACTCATTCATCAGCTCACATTTAACGTTATATACTCATTCACTCATGACAAAAGACCACATATAACGATATTAAGGATGCAAACCCAAAATGATTTTGGTTGTTTAGGTTTAACCTTATATAATGTCAATATAACGTCATTGTACATATATAACGTTATATAAGGTTATATACTTTATTGAATTAGTCCGTGCAGCGGCCTTAATAGTGCGACAGAAGATTCTCTTTTTCTGATGCACTGTATATAACTTTATATACTCGTTCATCAGTTCACATTTAACGTGAAATACTTACATTTTACGTTATATACTCATTTATCAGCTCGCATTTAACGTTATATACTCATTCACTCATGACAGAAGACCACATATAACGATATTAAGGATGCAAACCTAAAATGATTTTGGTTGTTTAGGTTTAACCTTATATAATGTCAATATAACGTCATTGTACATATATAACGTTATATACTTTATTGAATTGGTCCGCGCAGCGACCTTATTGACTTGCTTCTGATAACCGTATATGTATGAGCTTCTGAAATCTTTTTTATTACAATGCAAGAACATATAAATAATCTTATATATGTTTACAATGAAAAAACAAACAAAGAACCTTATATGTGTTTCGATTACTTTGCCACATAAATAAATACACAAAAAAAACGTAATACGTGTGACAAAAAATAAACATATAACCTTATAACGTTATACATGAATTCTGTCCTTTCTAACTCAAAAAAAAAAAGAAAAAAAAAGAGGAGATCTCGTAACTTCTTTCCCTTCGATTGCGATGTAGGATCTGAGGAAGGCGATGGAGAAACGAAGGCGAAGAACGGCAACGGCGACGGCTTCCGACTAAAGCGAGGGCGAATCAAAGGCGACGGAGACGAACGTGGGTGAATGGAGACGTACGTGGGAGAAGGCCGACGACGAACGTGGGAGAAGGCTGACGACGAAGAAGGGCTGACGCCGAAGAAGCCCGACAAGGACGAAGATTGCCGACTACCAAGAAGGCGACGACAAAGAAGTTCGTCTGTGGTTTCTAATGGGAAATCGTTCCATGGTTTTTGCCGAGTTTTGTTCGTCTGAGTTTCTGCCGAGTTTTGTTCTTCTGGAAAAGGGGGGGGGGGGGGGGGGGGGGGAGAGGGGGGATGGGTTTTATAATGGGATGTCTGTTTGAATGGAGGAATCCGAGAAAAAAAAACGGGAATGGAGGAAAAAAGGGAGAAAAAAAAGGGAATGGAGGAAAAAACGGGATAAAAGATTTTTTGAAAGCAGAGGTATATTAGACTAATCAGGGTTATTATATCTTTACTAATAGGTTAGTGGACTTAGAGGGTTATAGAATTTAGAAGTGGACTTAGTGGGTTTGGAAAGTGGTATAGTGAACCTGGAAAAAATTCTCCCATGTTAATAATATGACCAATTCACATGCAAGAGATTTTAGTGGAGATATGAAATGAAGAACAACGGTACTGCATGTAATCTGATCCTGTAAGAGATGTTTGTCTTAGTTTTTAACAATTAAAGTAATTTATTTACATTATCAAGTAATATCATGTCCATATCTCCATTATTGTCTCGAAATCGTAGTCAAATTATATTTCCGATATGAACAGTTGACGGGGGGTTCGATTTCACTTGAGATATGGGGTACCCGACTTGTTTCATTTGTATGCCATGCTTGCTATAACTAACAGAGAGCATTTGCAAAAATACGTCATGTGTTCAATGCACGTTAGCATTGGTTTCATTCTATATACTCATGAAGGACGTATAATAAAAAATAAATTTAGAGTACCACGTGACGGTATCCAGTGGCATAGAATAATTTCCTCTCCCTCCCTCTCCCACGTTTCCCCTCTCTCTCTCTCCAACTTTCCCACATCTCTCTCTTTATAAACAAAAAAAAGTTAAAAATTTAGGAAATTAGGAATGACGATTTGACGGCTTGTGGGGTCAGACACATTTCTATAGTCTGAAGGGATTTTCTTAGCAACTATTTCGTAACTAACTCATCAGTTACCGAACTCATACATTTCCCACCACCCCCTCTCTCCCTCTGTACGTACAATGCACATGTATGTCAATATCGTAGCATAAAGAGTTGTAGTCAACTTCGCATTAACTCTATTTCCAATAGAAATCCATAAATCATACAAAGCTCTGCATCACCCTCTCCACTTCTCTCATCTCACGTCTTTTCTTCCTTCATCCTTTTCACTTCCTCATGTCACTCATTTATTGTCACCATTTCTCTCATTTAATTTTTTTGCATATGGTTGGGTAGTCCTATGGTACACACCACTTATTAAGGGGTGTACCATACGCATCATGATTTTAACCCCTTAGATTTGAAAGTAAATAATCCGGACCATCCATTTATTAAACCAATTAATAAAATAAAAAAATGGCTTAACAGGTAACAGGTCTCTTCCTTGACTTTCTCTCCCTCTCCCTCTCCCTCATGTGTAAAATACTACAAATTATATAACATAACCACAATTGTTATAACAACACAAAAAATTGACACTTTCTTACCACAATGTGTCGTACCAAAAGAAATCGATCAAAAGATACTAGATACAAGACCAAAATATATCGTTGCACAATCAATAATTATTATACCCAAACAAAATACATGTCTAAAATATCACAAATTAAATATTGTATAACTTAACATCCTAACAGTCCTGATCGATCATTTTAAAAATAAACTCACTAACGACATTTAGATTGTACAGTCAATTTATACATGGTATGAAACCTAGTCCTCTATTGTAGTTGAATGTAATGTAGCCATGCGACTGTGACACAATAATGACGATCAAATCCGTTGAATTTTTTTATGTTTGTTGATTAAGTCACCTACGTAATTTTTTGTCTCAATCAAGTTTAGGAAGCTCCATCATCGGCATGCAAATTGAATAATAGAATGATATTTTCCATCTAATTAAGTGTATAGCTATAAGCCATCAACTTCATTCTTGATACGAATGACCTAATTAATATTATGTAAAAGATAAACGATTTTGATAAAATAAAAAATAAAATAAAATAAAAACCTTACGTGGGGCTCAGATGGTGCATTATTATATTTTAATGTTGTATTGAAATTGAACGATGAGATTTGTTGAAGTATGAAACTTCAAGGACTAACTATGTGATTTATTTTAAAAAATAATAACATGCTTTTAAAAAAAATAGAAACGAAGGGTTTAAGACTTAAACCCCAGATATTTTAGATAAATGTCCAGACTCCAATACCTTATCACTATGATACACAATTGAGAATTTGTAATTCTAAAGGCTATTAATTATATAATATTTTCTTGTATGTAAGGGCTTTTTTGCAGGCTAAAAATTTGAGAAGGCAGAGGCCTCAAATGTCTCCATCCTAGTGATGGGCCTGCACTTGTAGATCATATTATAGCTATGTCATTGGTGTAAATTAAAATGTCGACTATAATAATTTTTTTTGAAAGAAAGTACAATGACAATAAATTTACAAAATTATTTAGATTTTACTTCCACGACCTAGTTCCAAGGACCACCATTAAATTTGGATTGGTACGCATAGGGTGAAGGTTTGACACCGATCCATGTGTTAAATATATAGTGCCAATTGTTAAGTGTACCGCCCTAAATATTGATAAGATTGGGTATTAATATAATTAATTTCACCAATTACAAAAAGGAGAGTAATTTTCACATTCTATTTTTTGATATTCACACTTATTTTTTTGTACTCCATTTTAGTGTTGAAATTGTATGTATTTGAGACAGTTGGATAATTATTTTTTTCGTGACCTCTCATTTTTCCACAAAGGAATTTTGATTTTTTGAATTAAATTTTGTAGAAAAAGAATTTGATTTAGACTAATATTTTGAGAGGAAATTGTAGTTATATTCGAAAATTTGGGTATAGTACTTACTTTTTAGTGAATTTCTTAGATGAAAATTTTGTGCGAAAACTTCATTTTTAGTTTAAATTATTGAGGTATTGTGTAGGGACAAATAAGAATTTAAAAAATTAGTGTAGAGGGAATCGAAAATTAAGACAATATGGTAGAAATTTTAAAATTTGAAAAATAATGTGGCGAGAATTGAAAATAATTAGTGGTATTGTATTTTGTCAATTATAACTATCGTTTACTGAACATTTCGATTGAATTTTTTTTATACGACACGTTGTGAGTATGAAAACGCCAATTTATGGTGTTGTCATAACAAATTTGGTTATATCACTGAATTTGCAGTATAGTATTTTGCTAATAATAACTATCATTAACTGAGCATTTCAATTAAATTTTTTTATACGATACGTTGTGGGTATGAAAACGTTAATTTATGGTGTTGTCATAACAAATTTGGTTATATTACTGAATTTGAGGTATGATATTTTGTTGATTATAACTACCGTTAATTGAACATTCTGATTGAATTTTTTTATACGACACGTTGTGGATATGAAAACGTTAATTTATGGTGTTGTCATAACAAATTTGGTTATATTATTAAATTTGTGGTATTTTAGACATGTGTTATTGCGGAATATTTTAATTAATTTCCTTTGGTACGACACATTGTGGTAAGAAAACGTCAATTTATGGTATTATCATAACAGTTATGGTTTGTTATAAAACTTGTGGTATTTAAATATATTTTCTTTTGATATGACACGTTGTGTTAAGAAAATGATAATTTTAGGTGTTGTCATAATAATTGTGGTTATTTTCTAAAATTTGTGGCATTTTACAAATATTTTTGACTTGGGTATAACAATTGTTGATTCTGTTACGACATATTTTGATTTTGTTACAGAATATCATACGAGTCAAAAAAATTGGTACGATTCATTGTGGTAAGATAATGCCAATTTATGGTGTTGTTATAATATTTGTGGGTAACATTATTTAATTTTTGATATTGTACGCATATATTTGGTTAGGGTACAAGTATTATGGATTTCGGTACGAATAATTATGGTTACATAATAACAATATTTTTTAATTATGGGTAACCTGCTAATGACCTATTCAACAGGTAAATTTTAATGTACAAGTCGTAACTAGAATCATAAATATGTATTAGAAAATCAAAAATTGACATAATGAAAATCACAAATTGTCATAATTTAGGCATATGGTATACCCTATGTACCATAACTTCCTCCTTTTTAAAAAGCTATGTTAAAAGTGTTAATCTTTTCATTTTTTAAAAACAAGTGTAATCGTGATAAAAAAAAAAAAATTTCTCATGCTGTGCTTCCATGTGTAGCACGGATTTTGCGCTTGTATATGGATAATGCATTTGAATCTCATCACATGCACAGGCATCTAAGTTGAACTCTCTCTCTCTCTCTCTCTCTCTCTCTCTCCACAGCCAGTATGAGTGGCTGGTGTACACGAGTAATTATTTAGCGTCTCCGGAGTACCACGTAGGCACGTGGTATTCCCAACCATTTATGTTGCGATAATTTTACGATAGGAACATTATCGTTCACTTTTTTTTGAGTAAATGAGAGACAAGTAATGACCCTCATTTTGTGGTGCCGATGTTTTATTTGTAGGGAGTACCATATGACAATGCCCTGTGCTACTTTGGAAGTACTGAATAATTGGCCGGTGTACATTGTCCTCCTCATCACTTGCCACGTGGCCCACAGATATTTCCTAAATTTCCCATCTTTTATTCCTACACGTGGCAGTCAACCACAGCTGCCTGTAGATCCCCCGTGGGTGATCCAATCGTACGCCGCAGACCAACCGTCTCGTAACTAACTCTCTAACTAACTGTATTTTTTTTTATTTTTTATTTCTGAACTGTAAACTGTTCTGTTCTGTTCTGTTCTGAGTAGCAAAAGAAACAGTTAAAATTCCGAACCCGTCCATTTCCCGCCTCTCTCTCTCTCTCTCTCTCTCTCTCTCTCTCTCTCTCTCTCTCTCTCTCTCTCTCCACCCATCACGATGCTAGAGTTCAAGCTAGTTCAGGGAAACCGACTGAGGAACGCCGTGGGGCCGCTCCAGCACATAAGAGGGGTAGCCGCCGTCTTCTGCAATTCGGAGACCTTGTATCTACAAGCGTCAGACATCGACCGTACCATCGTCGCTCTGCTCCGGTTCCGTTCGGGGTTTTTCAACCGCTATGTCATCAACAGGAAGGCAATGGCCGGCGTCGGAGTCCTTGCTCTGGGCAGTATACTTGAAACCATGGATGACGAAGATTCCATCACTGTTCGCGCTGATTGTCGCTCTAACGTCATCGACTTCACTTTCGAAGATGTTGGTCAGTTCCCTCTAATTCCTCTGTTCTTGGTGCATTGGAATGGTGTATAATGTGTTGAGCATGTTTGCCTTTTGAATTGATTCTTGAAAACCCGTGTAATTTTCTGTTCTTGGTATTTGTAATGTTCACTTGCGGAGATGTTGATCATTTCTCTTGCTCTGTTTCTTGATTGATTCCCTTGCATAATGTGATGTGATGTATCTGATTGTGTGTAATGTGTTTGTTTGAATTGATTCTTGAAAACCCACGTGTAGTTTGATGAGATTATCAAGACCCAGTTTGTTTTTAATTGGGATTTGAATTCGTAACCGAAATCGGAGTCGGAAATCAAGAGGGAAATAGCTAATTAATTTCTTGAGTTTCTTTGGTTGGGATGACTCTGATTGGGCTTGAATTGATATTCGGAAAATCCTTTGCATTTGATAAGGCCTAAGGGAAATGATCAATGAAATTACAGAGCTGAATTTCTTGTTTTGATTGGTTGGGATGAAACGGAATTTCTCAAAAAAAATTTAATTTTAATGTTCTTGTTTCGATTCAAATATTTTCTTATAATCTTACATTTGGTAATTTTAATGTGATGTGTAAAATATTCTCTGCCTAAGCATAGATCAACCGTTAGATTTGAGTAGTACGAGTGTGTGATTGCTATTCTTGAAAATCCTTTAGCATCTAACAAAATTGTTCTACATTTTTTAAGAGAACGTTTGGAACTTGTATTCGTTGTCCCAAAATAAATGAAAAAGAAATGGTAGTGATTTTTGCATGACCCTTTTTATCGTCTGCACTACTTTTTCTTGTTTTATGCATGTGAATTTATATGCATTAAAAAAAAGGAATGTGAATTGCAAAGAGCGACATGAAAATCAAATTCCCGAGAAAAAGAGATAGAGAGAAAAAAGCAAACGAAATGAGAGAGAAGTTTCTTGGTTTTGTTTGGTTTAGATGATAAATAACAAGAAAATTAACTGGTATTTCTTTGAAAAAACAATGGGTCATCCTTTTTCATTTGGCTGCTATATCCATTAACAAGATTTCATTTTTGGTTTTCTTTTTTGCCTCCCCTTCTTAAATCCCAAATTCCAAACCAATAACAACCTCTATGTTTACTTATTGTTACCCAACAAAGTAAGAGTGAGATTGGCCTGAAGTTTTGGCACTGTTTTTTGGTTGCTTTCTCTTAATCTTTACAAAATTCGGGTCAAAGTATGACGTAACGATTTGACTAGAATCTTGCAAAGATTAAGAGAAAACAACCAACAAGACCGTTCAAAAACCTCCCATGAAAAGTTAGACCAAACTCACCCGTCAAGGGAGAACGTACTGAAGTGAAAAAGGAGAGAGATTTCAGTTCATTCGTCTATTCTGCTTCTTGTATCGCTAAAGTTCTTTATGGTTTTGAATCTCCACTCTCCAATGTGCTATTTACTACTATATATTTAGGTTGATTAAGTAATTTGATTGTGGATAAATGCCTTTTTTTCAGAAACTCATGAGACTAGAAACACGTCTGCGGACATCGTTAATATCCCCCATGATCATGTCGAATTTGATGACTCAAGCTACGAATACGAAGTGGTAGTCGGGGTGCCATCGGCGGAGTTCAGAAGAATTTTTGCAAGCTTGAGGAACTCTGGTCCAGGAGGAGGTAGTGATAATATCGAACTAAAATATACTACGATTATATGTCAGATTTTGTTGACACATTGGTTTGTACTAGTTTTGACCTATTTGCAAAACTGGACAACTAGGAAATCCTTGTATTACTACTGGTTTTGCGTGCAGTGGACTCGGCCGGCTAGTTTGGACTCAATATAGGTTTAGGGCCGATATTTGAACCCCGTACCTCATGCATGGGGAAAGGAGCCTGTGCCAACTGCACTGGCGCCCCACTCGCAGCATATGTTAGATTGGAAGTTTTTTTTTTTTTTTTTTTTTTGTAGTAAGTACTTAATCGGAAGTCTATTCTAAACTAGTTGTTATATACTGTAGGAGTAGTATTTAGAAATAGTGTGCATACGTGAAAACCATTTTATCTTTATCCACATACTCAGAACACATAAGAAATCCATCATTTGGATAATTTTCAATTAAAGGGATACTTCTGCTAAAATAGGATTAGGGTATGATAACGATGACACGTGAAAGTACCAAAAAGATGAAGACATGATTTTGTTTTCCAAAAAAGATTCATTTCAAAACTGATTTCTGAAAAACTTCCATTAGATGATTATAAACATAATTTCCCAAAAAGTTAGCTGAGGGGGATAAACTACAGGCGATTGATGTGTTCGGCACCGAGGCTTTTCTATTTCTTTGCTTTATTTCTTCATTTCCTATATTGGTATCCCGTATTCACATGCATCTCTTATTATTAAGCATGCATATATATTAATACATTGGCGCGTGTATATCCTATTGCAGCAATTGTATACGTAACTGCTTCAAGAGTGAGATTCTACACAGTTGGTCAAGAGATTGTCCTCACAAAAGAGGTATGTATGTGTTTGGATTGCCTTTAGTCAGATAGATTCACAATGATCCCACTGAATTCGTTTGTGTGATATGCAGCATGGGGAATGCATAATCGGGGGAGTTAAAGAAGAAGACAAGGAGATAACTTTACTGGGCAGTCTTCATCACAAGATAATTCCAATTCTAGAAGCATCAGAGCTCTGTGGAACAGTGTGGTTCCTGCAGTTGGATCGTCGCACGAATTCCCCTCCTCCTACCATGATAAATTGCCCCATTGGACTCATGGCTAACCTCAACTTCTACTTCGTCAAGGAATAGAATGCAATATCTCTGTCTCTGTAAAAAAAAAAGAGACCAGTACTGCAGTCAGTTTCATGCCATTTCAGCTCAGTCTCCGAATTTCCAACAAATGCAAGCCCCTGGATTTGTTCTCTGATTCAATTCTTCACTTGTGAGTAAATTCCAATTCTTCACTTGTGAAAAATTGCAATTCTTTGTGATAAACCACTGTTGATATTGGTGGATTCAGTAGTACAATTTACTAGTAGTATTGTGTTTTGATGAGTCGGCTGAAGTTAGAATTTCAGTTTGTGATTCGATTACTAGAATTGTTATTTTCTGAGAGAAGACCTCATGTATTCCAATTTCACACTTTTTCTCCCCGGAGTAAATTCTAGATTTGTGCTAATGGGGCAGGTCATTGTTTGGCCGGCAAGGGTGTTCGAGGTGTAGCGTATCCATGTGAGAAGCTTACTTTTCCCTGTTTGGCTTTGACGGAGGATGCGTGCTTTTTCTTATGTTTCTTGATCCTTTTGTTATCAATGAATGCCTTACCATTTTGACCCGGCCCAAAAAAGAAAATGTCAATTTTGTGGTTGCAATTAGATTGCATTCTCTAGAAACGTTTGTGCGGACATGACCACCACCCAACGGAGTGAGCATGAATAGTGTTCTGAAGAAATATGTCAGCTAGCATGATTTGTTGCTCTATTTTGTGCATTTTCAAAGGCTAATTATGCTGATCGGCGTTGCGAAGAGTTGAAAGATGATTTTAGAGCAAGTCAAAGTATCCCATGTTTATCTTTTTCCAGTAGAAATATTGAAACATGAGCAAGTATATATACCCCGCCCGGACGCGTTTGAGTCATTCCAAGCTGCGTTGTGCAAAGCTGATCATGATTGTACTTTGGTTATTATCTGGTGAGTTTGGAACCATCGATACATATGAGATCACTCCTTACCAAAAACCACGTCACCATCTTGTTACGTACGACTCATCAGAAGGTTCGGTGGTGAGCAGATGAGCAGTTGTGAAAAAATTTGAGTTTGTGAGAATATGGTGTTCACGTGCACTTAAAGTTCTTAATTTCTTCTAAGAATGTTACTGTGGGGGTTTGTATATCAGGACCTTGACTGTGGGTTGGTTTCGGTTCCTTCCTCCGCCGCTCTGCGCGCCCGCCGCCTAACCTGCAACAAGTCACTAGAGCTGTGGAAGCCCAATGACCCTCAGACGATCAAGTTAGATGTAGAGAGAAGTGGATAGGTCTAGAGTTATGGTAGAATGACATACCTCTCTAAGTTAGAGTCCCTTTGTATTTATAGACTTTGCTTTGCTTGGCCTCCAAGCTAGCGCGTGGAGGGTACGCTCGGGTAACCGCCTCGGGTGACGTCATATGTGACATAGGGGATAAGGCAGTTACGGAGCACATGGCCAGGTCAGATCCCAATGATTATTCCCCTGGCATAACTGCACGGGGCCCTCCTGGCGTAACTGTCTTCCTTCAAGCAGCCTCGGGAAGTCGGGGTCGGGTATGCTTTGCACTCCTTAGACAGCGCTGGGATCCGGCCGGACTTCCCCCTCCAAGCGATGTTCTGAGGGGACGCCATGGGTTCCCTGGACCCTATGTTGGGTGAGGAGTGGGGAACCTCTTGGTCCCGCTCGGAGCGTTGTGGCTCGGTAAGCAACCCGAGCCCCATTTCCGGAGCCACTACAGTTACAACTTAGAAGCACGCCAGATCAATACATTTTATCGTAACAATATTATTGAAAGTAGGCATAAGTTGGTGCATGCGGAAGTTGTTGATAGTTGCAAAAATCTTCCCGTTGGAACGTACGCAACAGGACTTCTTTTTGCGCATAGATAAATAACGTATGATTTTGTCGTGGAAAGATAGATATACTACAAGTTGAAGGGGTAGACAGTCATAGATATCTAATTTTCGATTCTTAGCAAAGGAAAAGATATCTCCTTTGGTTGCACTACTTGCAGTCGATTGTTTTTTTTGGGTACTGTATGAGTTGGTCGCAAGGCTATCAATTGTAATGTTTTGACTCTGCTGTGTTTGGTTTGCTTCTCAAAAAGAATTTTTCAAAAAATTCCTCCTAAATTCCTCCTAGATTTTCCTACTTCTAACATTTCTCTCTTTATCTCTCTCCACTTATTACCCCTACTATTTTTCAAAAAAAAATTCAAAAACCAATCCAAACAAGGCATATTCATCATGTTAATTGGTTATTCTTTTAATCAGCTCTTTGTCAAGCATTTTTGGACAGATTCTAAGTGAAGGTTGACTCTTAGTTGGGACACTCTTTGATGAATTCTGTAAATTACTCATTGTTTTGCAAAAACTGGTAATGGATTTTCTCGAAAGTGGTGTAATACTCTAATAAAGGAATTGATTTTCACACTCACCTTTTATTCAAATGCACTCCTTTTCATGTGTGAAGGAAAAAAATGTATGAAGGATAGTTTCGTAATTTTACATGAATAAAAACAAAAAAATAGAGTGCTCCTAGACGAAAGTGGAGTGTGAAAATTAATTTCCTTCTGATAACCCTCAAACAAGCGGAATATTTGAAATAGTTCACAGTTGGGAGCTGTTGAGTCTTTTGCCATGGACATATTATGTTGAACTAGGCAAATGGAGTAGCATGCATGTTAGTATTTGAAAGAGACAAATTTTCACAGGCATTTTGTCAAGCAAAAATATGCATCTTTAAAGGCTAATTAAAACATTTCTTGAGCCTGCAGACACAAGAAGAGTGATAGCAATAGTCAAGAGTTGAGTTTCATTAAACAATCTCGTTTGAGTAAAAAAAGAAACAAAACAAATGTCATCCCCACACTATCGGAGTAATTGATGAACTCACACTAGATGACATCTCTTGATATGAGTGGATGCCAAGATTTGGTTGTCAGGTAAATTCAAGTCCAACTGTTATTACGGATGCTATAATTTTTTTGAGGAAATGGAGGAAAGCAAGGTTGTGTCTTTTGCTCCTCTTTCATTTGTCTCTCGGGCAAGCCAAGGTTCTGTTTTTGGCTGGAGAAGAAAGCATATATGTGTTAATTATCACTAAATAGACAAACAGAGAGTTAGACTAACGGAGGGTATATAATAGACGTTAAAAGAGATGAGGGTTGAACCGTTGAAGAGTAGTGAACAGATGGCATATTTTGGTAGCGTTTTCGGCTTGGCACATAGATCTGCTACGCCCGGCCGGATGTGGCTATCAAGTTAGTTACAACGACACTAATCATAACCGGTAGACTTTATATATTACTACAAATGTGGGTAAGTTTTGTAAAGAACCACATGACACAATGTACAAAATGCAGTGCACATATCTAATTCCCATCTAATACGCTCTCAAGGATAATGGAATATAGTGCGACGAGGATGAGGAGAGGGAGGGAAAATAGTTTTCGGTTGTTTGTTGGACGAAGGAGTTAATACTTAATATGGTTTGATTGAAATGAATGGTGGGCGCAACTCGCAAGGTTATGAATCCTGACCTGTACCGGCCAATTAGTACTAGTATTGTCCAAGTCCGTTACTCTACAAGTGTATTTCCATTTACCATTCAGAACCCACTTTTCCATTACTCATATTTCCATTAACCTTTCCATTAACCTTCGGAACCCATTTTACCCATTTTTTGATTTTTATTAGACAACAAGGTCTTTCGGTAGACTTCTTTCATTGGAGTTTTACTAACTTGACCCAAATTAAAAACCAGAATAAAAGGAACAAAAGCTATTATCAATCAATGGTGCTGTTTTGGCATACCTTTTCAATGAGGGAGAACGAGAATCAGCTTTCAATGGTGGAGAAGCAACAATAGGAGTCCATGACGGAGAAGGAAGAATAGTTTCGGAGACCTTCGGCGGTGGAGGATCGATCAAAGGAAGAAGGAATGGAAGATGGGGAAGCAAGAGGAGTCCATGAGGGAGTAGAGGAATGGTTTTGGTGGGAGAAATGAGGGATCACGGAGATATGTTAAGGCTTTTTCTCCCAAAAATCTAAAAACTCAACGATTAAGCGTGCACCGAATAGGGCCCTTGTGGGCTAAAAGGGTGTATCCAGAACTACCCAAAATGCCGTCATGTTTAGGGGCATAGCACGCTGGGACTCGCACCTCTTCCGAGTTCGGTAAAGAACCACATGACACGATATACAAAAATGCAATGCACATATCTAATTCCCAACTAATATGCTTTAAGGGATAATGGAGTATAGTGTGACGAGGACGAGGAGAGATAGGGAAAATAGTTTTTGGTTGATTGTTGGACGAAGGAGTGAATATGGTTTGAAAATGAGAGAGGGGAGAAATGAAGGGTGAGCGCAAGGTTATTAATCCCGGCCCGTAATCGGTATTGTCCAAATCTAGTACCCTACAACACGTATAACTCCGTTCCGCGGTACCGGTCAATACTGAATAATACCGGACAACTTTTAAATATATTTTATGCTTCCATTACCGGACAACACTGGTCGGTACAGGTAAGTACCAACTTTTTATTTTTATTTTTAATAAATGTGTGTATTATACCAATAAATTCTTTACCATAGGAAAATAACACTAATAGGGAATCGATGTCCAATATTTCACCGGTACCGTTACATAGCGTACCATTAGGAAAAAAACTGGTACTCTAGGAGCCGGTAGCACGGTATTCATTATTCAGAATCTTGGGTGGGTTGGGCCAAAAAAGTCTGTGGACACAGTAAATCTGTGCACAGATTGCTATGGGGTCTACTAGGGGTTCCACACAAGTGATCCGAGCCGTACATTATGTTTAAAACATTTTTTCAAGTGCCCTTGGGTAAAATCAGCTCAATCTAATACTTATAAGTACTTGATCTAATCGTCTAACTTTTCATTCTCTAAAAACCTGAATGAAAAGTTAGATGATTAGATAAAGCACTTATAGGTATCGGATTGAGCTCATTTTTCTTAAAGGCACTTAAAAAATATTTTAAACATAATTAACGGATCGGATTATTTATATGAGATCCTTAATGGGCCTCACAACGCAATCTGTGCACAATCTATGCACAGACTTGCTGTGTCAATAGCAAGACTGGGCCAAGGGATGAAAGTTTTTGAAATTAAATTACTCTTAGAAATTAGTACTCCAGATTAATAATTGAAGGGGGTCTTGCTGATAACTTTTTCAGATGAGGGGCGTTTAGTTAAAAAGAGTGAAAATAGATGGGTGAACCTTTGTAGTTTGTACTAAAACTTATCTTTCCTACCTAAAAGGAACGGCGCGACTATTCGCAACTCTATATTTTCTTTTTTAGCCCGTTAAAAATTTCTAATTATAGTTGACAGTTAGTTACCGAAATTAAGATATATTTTCAACATACAATTACCGAAATATAATATTTTTTTCAACATCTATTTACTGAAAATGTATATTCGGCAGTTGTTTATTAAAAATTGAACATATTTTCGACATGTAGTTACCGAAATATAATCTTGTTTTCAACAACTATTTACCGAAATGTTATGTATGATTTTCAACAATCATTTACCAAAATGTAATGGGCTATGGGAGAAAATACAAGCTGCGAATAGTCCCCCAAAGGAACACTACTGCTTTCATCGTCTTCTTCGTCTCGCCCCAAATACACAGTTCCGAGCTTTGGAACCTAAACCCCACTCAACGATGGCTTCCTCAATCGCCCTGAGAAGAGCCGCCACCCCCGCGTTCGGCCGCATCCCGCTGAAAGCCACTTCTGTCGTCTTCACTCCTTCCGCCTACACTCGCTCCTTCGCCACCAACACCGACAACAGGACATCCTCTCCCACTGACGACGACGACGACGTCCCCAAGTACCCTAGTACTGGTTTACCACTATTGCCGACTCTATCTGAAAAATTATTGTCTCTTCTCGTCAAAACTTGCTCCCAGCTCAACCCGACGTCCTATTCCACCGCCTCCGACGACGACGCGAACAACATCCCTGGTACTCCTTCACTCCTACTTCTCTCTCTATTTGAAGACCTATTTGTCTGTTCTTCCTGAATTATGGGTCGGGATTTATTTTATACGGTATTATTTGTTTTTCGTAGTTTATCGTTTAGGTTTTAGTAAAAAAATAATATATTAGGAGTACAAATTTTTATATGAATTTCGAAAGGAAGAACAAAAATATAAAAGCTGTAATTTAGGAAGAATAGGTTATAAATACTGTGTTTCTTTCTCTATTTTTTAAAAAAATTTGACGTGGGGATTTTCAGTTGTTATTCAAGTTGATCAGAAAATATAAGACACTATTTAAGGTGGAAACCTTGTTCCAAACGGACAGGCCTTTAAAGCAAGTGGAGACAGACCAGGTTAGGGATGGTGCACTGGTGAGGATGACAATGCCTGGTGTGGGTCAAGATGGATTGAAGGTCTGGGTTGTGGACAACTCCGTGTTTTTTTCGGGAGACGGCGAGATCGAGCTCCCAGGCAAGGATAGCAGGAGAAGTTACAGCGGAAGCATTGAATTTGACCCAAAGTTTAACAGGGTTGCTGGGGTCAAGGCCAACATTTCCAACGGTGTTTTAAGACGGTTGGTTCCGTATGCTAAGGGTGGAGAGAAGAAGAAGGACGGGTATGAACGTGTGGTGAATTTATAGTTCTCCCACATTTGAATCTGTAAAGTTTTGGTTCGTTAAGAGCACGTCCTTAAGTATGGACCTTTTCAGGGTGTTGGGCTATTGCTGTCTCAATGGGTCTGAGATGAAGTAGGATTACATTAGTCACTTAGGATTTCGAACTTGGTTTTAGGGATGGTATTTCCCGATGTTGAATTGCTTAATTGTATTATTGTAAGTCATTTTCGTCTGCAGATCTCAGAATTGGGAAATACTGTTTTGGAGTAGTTGTTCCCAGTTAAGAACAGCTCTACAACAAGTGTAGTATTTTTTTCTTTTTGGCTAAGACTAAGAGATGAATGAAACGGAAACAAGGCTGGGCTAGGCCTGTAAGTTCTTTGTTAATAGAGTGCACGTAGTAAAACTATATTTCCTTCATCTTATCTTCACTTCACTTTTGCATAAAATACATTTCCCGCGCAACATTTTTGACAACTGAATAGAGCCTCACTCATGCCTTTTTTTTCTGGATTTTTCTATTGTTTGGGTGTAACGTGAATCAATGCATGGAATATGATGCAGTTGGTTTCAGGAGAAAAAAAAAACTCAGCTCTTATACTTTTATAGAATGCAATGAGGACGTTGAATGCTGTTTTGGTTCTCATCTCATATAATATATGCATTATTGAATTGCTTTGGCCTTTTCATGATCAACAACTCGCCTCATATGAGATGTTTTCTGACTCATGATTAAGTGTTCTTTAGAGACTGTAGATGGTGGCTTTTGTGATTTGTTGTGGTCTTGCGCGTTGATATGAAATGCCCAATTTTCCGTTAAAGATGCAGGGAGGAGCAAAATGTCAAATGTCTTGGCTGTTAAGATTGTTAAACAGATTGTTTTTTTGTCCAATGGTCAGGTCATAAATAGTTGTACTACTTGTTAGGCAAACTTTTTTATCAGTGGTAATTGGGGTTTAATATGCACTGTTATGAAACGATAATATACGACAACTTTGAAACTACGAGTTAAAGCTAGCAAATTACTCCTCTTTCCCTCTGTTAGCCAGAAAGCACAAATCCTGATGACTGATGGCGAATTGGTATTGGCTTTGTTTTACTTTGTTATCATACGGTATAACCTTTCTAGGAGAGTGCGAGAGGCTTATCGGGGAGTTTGAATGCTACCTTTCGATAAGAAGTGATTTTGTTGTCCACAAGCACTGTTTCTTAGGATTCTACTAGTATCAGTAGGTATGCAAGAATGGGGGTCCTTGGCTACACAATTTCTGTGGACTAGTGTATGACAGTGGCAACTCATGCACTTCAGGTCAGGGTGCTGGGCTTTATATTTCCCAATTTGTATGAGATGAAGTAGGATTGCAAGCGGTCAATTTGATTTAGAACTTGTTTTAGAGACATTATTTTCCATTTTTTTACCGTTTGGTTGTATTTTGGTAGGTCATTGCCCTTCTTGTCTCAATTAACATGAGGTGCTTAGTATGCATATTTCCTAATCCCATTGGATGGAAGTCCGAAATTCGACTTTGCTGAATTTCTAGTTCTTCCACATTTGATTCTGTAAAGTTTTGGTTCGCTAAGAGCACGTCCTTAAGTATGGGGTGAAGGAAATGTATCAAACACCTTTTCAGGGTGCTGGGCTATCGCTGTCTCAGTTGGTCAAAAATGAAGTAGGATTACAGTAGTCACTTAGGATTTCAAACTTGGTTTTAGGGATGGTATTTCGCAATGTTGAACTGCTTAATTGTATTACTGTTAGTCATTTTCCTTCTTTGCCGAATTGACATGAGGTGCTTAGTCTGCAGATCTCAGAATCCTACTTGATGGAAGTGGCAATTTTGATTTTGCACACTCCGAATTTCAATTTCTCCCGCATTTGCATTTGCTAAGTTTTGGAGTAGTTCCCAGTTAAAAACAGCTCTACATCAAGTGTAGTGTTTTTCTTTTTAATTGGCCAAGACTAAGAGATGAATGAAATATGTATGCAAATTGCTTTAGCTGACCTGGAAACAAGGCTAGGCTGGGCCTGTAAGACTTGCTTATAAACCCTAGCGAAGTGGGTCTGGGCTTGTATCCTACACCTTTTCAGGATCCTGGGCTATTGATGTCCCAATTTAGTCTGGGATGAAGTAGGATTACAATAAGGGACGGTATTCCCAATCTTGTTTTGTTTATTTAACTTCATTATTATAGGTCGTTATCCCTCTTGTTTGAATTGATATGATGCGCTTAGTAGTCCACAGATTTTCAGAATCCTACTTGATGGAAGTGGAAATTTTGACTTTGCAACATTCTGAATTTCTAGTTCTTCCCCTATTCGCAGTTCCTAAATTTTGGAGTAGTTGTTACCAAATAAGAACACCTCTACAAACAAGTAAAGTGTTTTTTTGTTCAGAGTCTATGAATGAGATATGTATGCAAATTGCTCTCTCTTACCACCTTAAAACAAGGCCGGGCCGGGCCTTTAAGACCTGCTTATTACCCCTAGCCAAGGGGACCTGGGCTTGTGGTGGTAAGGCCATGAGCACTTGCATGCCTGGAACTAGACATATTACCAGGTTGCTTCTTTTTCTTTTTTATATCTTGAGGAATATGCGATAAAATAGGAAGCACCAGATGATATTCATGGGTTGCCGCCAAAAAGTTGATCAATTAATCTCGAAAATGGAGTGCATAAATCATCCTATCATCTTCCTTTCTGTTACAATGGGGCTAGAGAAAGATACTTCAAGTTTGTGTACCATTTTAAGACCTTAGATTTCAAATGCACAAAAAGAATCCTCTTTCATTGGATCATCCAACGTCTAACTACTGTCTGACACCACCATGGTTCACCTCAAGAAAGTTGCAGAACTAGCTTTGTCAATCATCTACTTGGTGTATTCCCTTTCAATTTACTACCCACTAATCTACTATGCAGTGACTAATTAAAATGATTTGCCCTTCGTGTGGTCAACCCATGTCGAGGTTCAGAACAAAGTATCTAAAGAAATATGTGCATACGAGAAACCAAAACAAAATTGCTAGCCTTCTATTAAGGTCAACATGTAAATAGGACATGAGGCCTTGGGGTAACACCTAGGATACTATGTGTCATTTATGAATAAGTCCCGCCACGTGGCTCAAGTCTAGTCCTGCACATGGCGCAGTCGCCCGTCTTGTCACAACATAGCACATGGCGATCATCGTGCACGACATCGGGCCAAAAAGTGGCTATCGGCTCCACCTTGGCCTCCAAGGTAAGGCACTCTTATAAATAGCACAGTAACAAAACCCTAAGAGGTCTCCTAGCTAAGTTCTCTGTCTTCTCTCTTGACCTCAAAGTTAATTTAAGTATTAGAGTGTGTTTTTCGCCAACTTTGGCTTGCAAGGCAATAACCGATTGTTCCTTTTGCAGAGCTAGGTGGAAGGGCATGCGTGCCCAACACACTCAGCTTCCACGAGATCTGAAAGAGATAGGATATTCAAATTGAACACCACCCTAAAAAACTATACAAACGATGAGGAAAAAATAGCTTTTGATTGTTTGTCGGACGAAAGGAATGAATATGGTATGATTGAAAATGAGAGATAGGTGAAATGGATGGTGCCTCTGCGTGAAAAAGAGGCAAGGGATCATGGAAGTGTGCTAAACTTTGGAAGCTATTTACACATGTAGAGTATTGTTAGCGATATCATTCTTAACTTATAAAATTTCTTACATATGGAATGGTGTATATATGTAGAGGTTAAGCAGAAGTTGGACCCTTGACCATAGTTCCACTGGTTGTCAACCCACAAGTCCTCCCATCCATACCCCCATTTTTCCATATCACTCCATACTTTCATTTTAGTACTTTTCCCAAGTTTAAAATGTTAGATTCGAATCCTTCATTTTGTAGGTCTTACGGTCTCAAACATATCAACGGAAAACATAGCGTGGGGTTCTCATTCACCAATTAGACTTCTCTTCGAGCGTCTGAAGTGGGTTCGCCTTGTCCTAGCTCCGTTGCCTGACCTACACACAAGAAAACACGATTAAAAGACCATACTGGAGGAGCTCTAAAATGGCCCTTTGGCATAAGAGTGAGAAAGTGCAGAGCAAGTAGGAAAGGACTATGGTTTTGAGTGCGAGAGACAATATACCTCTTAGAATTGCTATCACTGGGTATTTATAGAGATCTCCTTGCTTGCTTTCCAAGTACAAACATACGTCTCACACGCGTCAATTGATGTCACCTGTGACATAGCGGATAAGACGGTTAGTATGAGCTATTGCCCCATGTGCACTCATGATTACTTCATTTGTGAGACGTCATATACGTCACTTTAGATAAGACAGTTACAAGCATGTGGATGAGCCCATGTGCTCTTGGGATGATTCAAACACTAATTAGCATAATTTTTGCTGCTGCTGATTTGATGGGGCTCAAATTTACTGCTTCTTTTGGGCTGGGATTTGTATGCCAATTTTTGGTTTGTTAATTGTGGATCTTATGTATTGTACTGTGTTTTTTTCTCTTGCATTTGGGTGGATCGCAGGTGGCATGTGATTGTCCATGTTCTTGGTGCCAATCTAGTTGTGATTTTGATCTTTAGTTGTGTTGCCGTTTTAGCCTTGGCCTCGGTTACTTTCGTAATTTGTTTCCAAATGTTAGTAAAACATTATTCATACATATTATACACCAAAATAAATAAACAGAGGCAACATGGTCAAAAATTAATTTATAATTTATTTTCATCACATATCTCTCAAATACTACCTTTGTTGCGAAATGCATTCTTTACATTTCATCCAAACAGTCTACCAGATTCAAATATATTCTAATTATAATTTAAAAAATGGAAAATGAAAAGTGAAAAAACGTAGACTTCCAAACCCCCCTTTAACCCCCCTTCAATCTCTTCATTCTGGACACACGCACCATAATTCCAAACAACAATGTTACAACCACACATAAATATTTACACATATTCACAATAGGAATGAGCTCCACGTACACTACGCACCTCTAATGTGTGGGTTTCACATCTATTATGAATGTGTGTAAGTACTTGTGTCTTTGTTTGTGGTTGTAATTATTGAATCCCAAAACATATCTCCTTCCCACTTCAACAATGCTACATGTACAACAAGGACCACAACACATTCACATACACGTGGGGCTCGCACTTGTGAACCCCATAATTATGTTGTGTCTCTTGTTGTGCACCTAGCATTTCCATAATGCTAGAGACATTCCTATTAATCACTTCCCCTTACGTGTGTGTGTGTGTGGGTGTGGGGGGGGGGGGGATCAACAACAATTACTGTAATCAGATGTGAGCCCCACGCACGTGCGAGAGGGAGTGGTTGAGAGAAGAGTCCCCGACATTTTGTTATTCCCACGTTTTCTACATCCCCAGCCTTGGAGCTTTACGTATTCCATTTTAGAGAGAGAGAGAGAGAGGGAGAGAGAGGCGTTGAAGACGAAGATAGTTTTCAGTCACCTGAGATCGTCTCCGGCGACTCTCCGGTAAGATAATCGTATCCCCAAAGCACAAGTCGAATTTTCCCTTATTCAACATGATTTGCCCCTCTCTTTTTTCCGGATCTGATTCTAGGTTTTCACGAATTGATAACTGAAACTGATTCTAGTATCTAGATCTGATTTTACCCCCATCGTATGCCCTAAGCACACGTCGAAAATAACTGGGTTTCTCGAATTGATAACTGAAACTTTCTGATTCGGCACGGTATCTGGAAGGATTTGTTGTTTAAGTTTCTTGGCACCACTGTTAGTTTTCTGGTATTAACTGGAACTTCTTGTCTGTGGGTCTCTGTCCAAAAGCATTCCTCTATCATTTTGATGTATTTTCTACTATCAAGAACCATGGTCAGGATTAGAATTTTTAGATCAACTGTAAATTGTGAAATGCTCAGTCTTAGACTTGCAAATTCGTACACAGCTCAAATTTGTCAGTAATTGGGTGGTTTGAGTTTTGAATTGGAGCCACAATCTAAATGCCAGCCAGAGAGCGCCCATGCAAAATTGTATCAAGAAGTAGACCTTTTTTTTTGTTGACAAGGTCACTTAGTAATGTGTTTTTTTGTTGACATTGCTGTTCATTTTCATACTCTTAAAGAAAGTGGCAATGAGAATAGTGAGTGGGCTCCCCCATAGACCTATCTCGGTCCTCAACCAGACAAGCTCACAGATCTTCTGTAGAAATAACAATTTACATTACATATTATGTTACAATGGCAAGACTGGACAAAATTCAAAAAAGAAGGGAAGAAGAGGCTGGGGGTTTCATAGCCATACAAACTTGTGGCAATGGTTACTTGTGCGTTTAGTCTATACATCCTACTTGTGGACATTATTATGGGTAGAGTAGGTGAGCGTCCACGTATTCCTAGGAATCCAAATGGTTATGAACACCAAATCACTCATCTTAATAGGCTCATATGCGGAAGTGATCAAGACTGCCATGATAATTTGAGGGTAAATAGGCATACATTCACGATATTCTGCGGTTTAATTCGGGGTGTCAGGTTAGAAGACTCTCTCTCTCTCTCCACCTCTCTTCCATTCTCCCCCTCTATATCTCTGCACACACACACACACACTTATGCGAATTTGAGCTTCGAGATCGTATGATTAGGGTTTGCTTTGATACAATTTTGGTCCATTGACGTTTCTCTCTCTTCTCACTCCAAGGACTCTGCTCTCATCAAGTTTGATGAGAGAGAGAGAGAGAGAGAGAGAGAGAAGGGTATAGGCACGACAATTATTATCATTGGGAAGCCATAGAGAAATGACAAGTTTTCGATTTGATTAAGAGGCGCCGTGAGGTTTTATGAGAATAACAGATGTGTGGGTCTCTGTGTGTGTACACGTATGTGTATGTATATATATGTTTAGATATGTATCGTGTCATTTGGATCCAGTGCTTTGGTTTGTGTTTGATTCTAGGACTGATTGTGTATTGCCCTCTTCTTTGGTTTTCCCAACTCAAGCGCGATATATGGAAGAACCAGAGATGTTTAGTTCTTTAATGCCTTTGTTTGTCTTGGATTTGGAGTGATATTGTGTATTGCCCTGTTCTTTGCAGCTGTTGATAAGGAAGCGACGGGACCATATTTTGCGTGTTCGTTCTGACTTCTGAGGTATCTGTTTCGATCTTCTTCTCAAGCAGCGGTACCAGTTTTTTTTCTTGCTGTTAATATCTTTGGCGGCTGAACCATTTTGTTTTTTTTCTTGCTGTTCATATCTCAGGCGGAGGGACCATTTTTTTTACTTTGTTGTTATCTTTTTTTTTTCCTAGACCATGGCTTCCCGTCCTCCGCCAGAGTCTTCCTCTGTTATCTGTTTTTTTTTTCCTTTTCTGTAGACCATGGCTTCTTATCCTCCACTACAGTCTTGCACTGTTGATCAAGATGATAATTGTCCACTCTCGAAAAGAAGTAATTCATTACGAGTTGTCTCAACATATATATTTGTACTCATCTTTCCGAGAGTTGCATTTTTTCCTTTGAATTGTACTCCCTCCATCCCAATTTTAAGTGTCCATGTTTCTGTTTTGGGATGTCTCAAAATAAGTGTTCACTTTCTAAAAATAACCATCAAAATATGTCAAACTTCCAATTTAGTCCCTAAAAAGTACACACTGATTTGCCAGCTTTTTATATTCGTGTCATTTTTAAATTGACAATATCTTTCAATTTATAATATTTGTTCATATTTTGAAAACTTTGTATAACAAAACTAATTGAGATCTATCAAACAAGATCCATATTACATATTTTTTGAATCCATATTGACAGATATAAGCGATTTCCATACATATAATTAACTATACAGTTTTTAAGGTTAATTTTGGAAATTGAGAGTAAAAAATTTGACTTCTTAAAATACACGATTTCTCATAGAGGACACTTAAATTGGGACTGAGGGAGTATAACAACTCTTGGAACGATGAGTATGAATATAAATGTTGAGACAACTCATAATGACAACACCCGAACATATAATCCGCTAAAGCATGGAAATCAAGGTGAAGAACCTCAGGGAGCTGCTGCGAAGGGAGTCCACAAATTAACTCTGTAGAGGATATGAGAGCCGTAATCATAACCAAAATTAACCCCGAATCTCCTGAGCTTAATGCATATGCAGAGAACTAGTGTTTTATCAACAAAGTCAGCAAATTCACCAACATTACTGTCAACAAATGAGTTGTCTCAACATTTCTCGAATTGAGTACATGATATTTAGGGATGAGGTGATCCAAAAGATATTAGTTGGTAGTCCGTTGTTGGAGATTTTGGAGTTCACTTAAGCTACACGATAATTCTTGCTGCCTGGTTTTCCATTTTCTTGAAGAGACTGGATGCAACATTAGTTTTCTTTCTTCTTCTGTTTTTTAAAGGTCTATATGACGACGTGTGGTGAGCAATCACTTATTAACTAATTTTATGAAACTCGTTGGACTAAGGACGGAAGTTATAACATTATTGTGAGTCTTAGATATATGCATGGTTGTAAAATATTTTTTCTATGCTCGTGCCAAAATTTAAGCCTTTAGCCTATATATGTTTAATGTTAAGCATTCCACATTGTTGTTGATGATACCCTTGTACTAAAACAAATTATATGTTTTGGTTAGGTTGTCCATCTTGCCTAGTTCATGTACATGTACATGTGTATGTGTATGTGGGTGCTATGCACAGCTAAAATGTGAATGGACAGTGTGGTTCTGAACTTTAAACTGGTTGTTGTAGAAATGGCTGTCGGTGGAGCAGCACCCCCAAGAGGAAGTGCAGCAGCAGCTGCTGCCAATCTGCGTAGGAGGAGAACAGCAGGTGGTGGGACTGCTGCAGGAGGAGCAGCCGGTAACATGCTCCAGTTTTACACAGATGATGCTCCAGGGCTTAAGATATCTCCCAATGTTGTCCTTGTAATGAGCATTGGTTTCATAGCATTTGTTGCTATTCTTCATGTCATGGGTAAGCTGTATTTCGTACGTAGGGAGGCTTGAGAAGTTCTATGGTTTACCAGCTGTTTAAATTTGCAGAATTTTTGTGTTTGGGATCCTAACGTTTTGGGTTCGTAAGGACTGTGTTGTCCTTACTGCTTTTGATTACATTCAGAAACACAATTTGCTTGGAACCTGGAAATGCTCTTTTTGACGGTGATTGCTTATGATTTTTTTCCGGCTAGTGACACTTCGCGAGGTGACTGTCATTGTGAGGGCGAGAATTCTCGCTCTTCACCCGGCATATGAAATGTCCAGTTCCAATAATTGATTTTTCCTGCCGCTGATAGCGTATGGATTGACTGAACCCGTACACGTTTGTTTATTGTATGTTTATCAGTTTCTCATCTGATTTCTCCTAAAATAGCCAACAAGCCAATTTTAGGTCAAGCTAGCCTCTCTCCGATTTGTTTTTTACCATCTATTCTGGCAATAAATTGTTGCTCCAAGAGTTCACGTGTTTCATTCCTGTAGATGTTGAACATTTCAAACTTTTGGGCTATTAGAAGTTTGTCCGGTCATTAATTTCAGGGTCTCAAAAAGTAGTTGAGCTATGCGCAAATTGACCTGGACATCCAGTTATAAAAAAAAGTGACTTATTCGGTCTCAATCTCACAATCCGGGATATCCATTAAACCCAAGCAACCATGAAATTTAGTGATCAATGAATTGAATACTAAAAAAAAAAGAAGAGGAAAAGTCAATTTTTTGAAAAATATTTAGGTAAAAATTGTAATTTTTTACTTTTTTGATTCTTCTAGAAGAGACGAATTAATAATTTACAAAAATTTGATGCAAAATTAAAATTTGTAAAAAAAATTAAAAATATGAATAAGGACAAAACAAAAAGACATGTTGTAATTTTTTTTTTTTTTGAAACTTGGCCCAAGTTATCGGGTTCTTTTTTAATGTAATTGTCGAAATCTTGTTCAAAATAAAATGGAAATTAATATTCACATTTTTTTGTCTTTTAGCAGAACATATATATATATATATATATATATATATATATATATCACTCCGGTTCTCCTGAGGGATCCCGGATGAAAGGGCTAGTGCGGGACTCCCATCTCAGCCGTTGGATCTAATCCAACGACTGTCATTTTAAAGAGCCACACGCGGATCTAAACACGGGTGGGTCGAGTAGAAACTATAGGATCCGGGTTCTAACAAAGCAACATCTCACCCGGCTCCTCTCATTTCTTCTGCATTTCAACGAGACCACGAAGAGAGAGAGAGAGAGCGCGACCAAACTCAAAAGATTTGGCGATTTCGACGAAGAACAAGAAGAAGAACACCACAAGGTCTCTCTCTCTCTTTCTCTCTCTCCCTCTCTCTCTCGTTCCGTACGAGAACCAGAAACCCTAACTCGTTTATTAGGGCTCTTCTTCGTGAACACAGAAGAACACCACAAGTCTGGCTTTGAAGTTAGGGTTCGATTTAGGGTTTTTATTGATTTGAAGCCCTAATTTGTGGTTCAATTTTCCCCCCAAAAAAAAACCATTTGATGTGTACAGCTTTGTGGTACAAGAGATTTGCTACCTTTGCGGTGTGTTTGAAACGTAGAAGAAATGGGAGGAGCCGGGTGAGATGTTGTTTTGTTAGAACCCGGATCCTATAGTTTCTACCCGACCCACCCGTGTGTTAAATCCGCGTGTGGCTCTTTAAAATGACAGCCATTGGATTAGATCCAACGGCTGAGATGGGAGTCCCGCACCAGACCTCTCATCCGGAATCCCTCAGGAGAACCGGAGTGTGTGTATATATATACATACACACACTCTCAACACTAGAAAAAAAAAAAAAAAAGTGTGCATATCAATTTTCAATAAAAAAGATGTAATTGTCGGAATATAAATATCTATTACACCTTTTTGGCGTAAATGTCTATTTTAAGATCGACTCAATTTTTATTTTTTCAGTCAATCGATAAGATGGGATAGAATCATAAAAGTAAGAATCTAATGAAATTCACAGTGATAAGGACTCGGACCAGACATTATACCTGGTCTCAATTGAAATTGTTTCTTTCGCAGCACAAGTGTGTCCGGGACGCAATTTCTTCTGGTTTAGGGTTTTCTACGTCAGCAGCGACAGCCCAAATCGTAAATCCAATAGGTACTCTCTCTCTCTCTCTCTCTCTCTCTCTCTCTCTCTCTCCGCCTACGGCTCATAACAGCAGGAATTAAGGTGAAGTTCACTGATTTTCCAACTCTCTGGGGTTACAGGCCATTGCCATGGCCACTGACTTGGACGCTCTGGACGAAATCTTCTCCGAGCCTGCTGCAAAAAAAGGTCACTTTTAGCTTCCCCACCATTTCAATAAAGTTTCTTTTATAAAACGATGATGATCGAGACGCGATTCGGCATTTTTTTTTTTTACCACAGAAAACTCATTTATGTTTCGGTCGTGTGCTGAGTTTTTTTCAATGTGAAATTTGCTTGCAGTTAGGACTGGGGTCAAATTTCAACCGAAGGCCAAACCCCGTCCAAGAAAGGAATCATCTGCTGTTGTTGATGTTGGAGAGAATAAGAAACCATCTTTAGTTGGTTCTGGTTCCGAGACCCTGAAGAATGAAAAGTCATTGAAAAACAATGAAGACTTTGTATCTGGAGTTCATTTCTCCGATGACCGCGCAGTGGTGAACCCCTCGTTGGAACATTTTGTTACCGGGGAGTCTTTGGGCTCCGGTGCTGGTCTGCCTTCCGACGTATCACCTGACGTAAATGGATTGCATTTTACCACTGGCAAATCAGCAGGAGAAGTAAAGATATAGATTCTCTCTCTTTCGTGTCACTTTTGAACGTTTCTTTCTCCGTTTTCATTAACTTTGTTACTTTCAGAGTGCAGATATCTTTTTCGGGTTGGAGTCTCTTGATGATTTTTATTCTCAATCTACTACCACTTCAACGGGTAAGTGATGAAACTTTGTACCGGATTGCATTATTTGCTTGTGGTTCTTATGGCACTGATTACGCATTATGTTGGTAGTGGGGGCTGCGAATAGGTCTCTGAAAGAGGTTGACCTGAGCGTCCATCTTGGAAATGATTTATCAACATCATGTCCGGTAAATAACGATGCTGAAGGCATTCTTGCGCATTCAGATATACCCACTGTTCGTGATTCTGATACCAGGAGCGTGGAAGAGGAACCTGTTATTCCGGTGGTTTCTCATCTTAATGTATCAGCTGTTGGGGTATCCAATGCATCCTCACCTGATCCATCTGCTGATCTTACTATTGCTCAGGATCCCTTAACCTGTGGGGACAGTGCTTCATGTGAAAGTGGAGTTCCCCATATAAACACAAGATGTGTGGAAATAGAGGTGAATGCAGTTGTTCTTTTATGTCCTTTGTTTAAACAAGAGCTTGTCTCGCTGAAAGTACTTATTGGCTTCTTTATGGTAACTTTCAGGACGCAGAGGCCAATCCTTGCTCGGAAACCTTATTTCAGTTAACCACGCAATCTGGTATCTAAAAAATTAGCTCTTTGTTGTTGTTTTTTTTTTTTTTTTTTTGTGTTCAATTTACCGGTATAGTTCTTTATCTCAGGTCAGCGGAGGGGAAAATTCAAGCCCAAGCCCAAGGCTCAAATTGACGGGGAGAAACCTGGCGGTATGACTTCTCGTCCACAGGGGTATGAGTCAGTTCCATGCTCTCAGAATGCTCAGTATGTTCCTTCTGAAAGTGAATATATAAATGATGCCTCTATCCCTGCAATGCCAACAAACGATCTTCTGAATTTCTCGTCATTGAGGTTTGATGATACTTCATCCCAAATCCCAGAGATTGAAGAACCAATGTATCCTGGGGAAACTTCAGAAAAGATTGTATGCATCCAACTTTGGCATTGTCGTTTATTTTGATGTGATATATAATTCTGTATGATTGCGTCATTTGATCCTACTCTTATGCATTTTTCTCTCTTTTTATCTCTTGTTTGAATTTTACAACTAGGTTTCTCCAAGAACCAAGTGTAGAAAAAGAAAACGTCGAAAGGTACCAGTTGTTTCTTCGGACCACCAACAAGCTTCCATATCTGGTCCGGAGAACGAAGCTGATGATGACGAGAACTACGTCTATGAATCCCCAAGTGGTTCACATAGACATGAAGATGAAAGTTTTGATGGTAAATTACAGGAGATTAAAACAACTAAAAAAAGAAAAGTGCCAAGAAAGTCCAATAAATCTGCAACTCAGAAAGAAAAACCTGTTCGGAAGCATAAGAAGGCTAAAGAAGTTCCTGACCCGGCATCTAAAGAGCCTCCCGGAAAGTTCTCTCACTCTACTAAGCGTAAGAGAAGACAAGGTAACTTGCACTTTCGGGGTGTATGGATTGTGACTCTAAAAGATAGTAAATGATATTGTTTTTCATGTGTTTGCTTTTTTTTTTTTTTTTGAAATAGTTGACAAGGCTTTGCTTGACACCCCAGAAGATGAAATTGATGTGACAAAGTTATGTATGAGAGATCTAATCTTGCTCGCAGAACACAGGGAGCGGATTTCTGTATGTATTATGCATTATCCTATGACTGCTTCTATTCTAATGGATTTGTAGAGCGACCATGATTACATATGTTGGATCAGTGTTTTGTTGATACTTTGTTGACAAAATGTTTTTTTTTTTTTTGGTAAGTATTGTTGTTGTTTTCAATACGATGCCATTTCCTTTCTTGCAATGTCACCTATAGCCATGTAACGTCTTGGTTTTGCTGTAGCATGCCTGATATCTGCCTTGGTACTGTTTGGTTCTCTTGTGCAGAGCAAAGAGGGAAAAACATCGGAAATACCTTCAACCTTGCATAGGTATGGAAGTTCACTAAACAAGAGCCTTTTTCGAATAAAGTTTTATGATGCTGTATCTAACCTCCTCCTATGTGTCTATTATACTGTTCTGTTTTTACAATTCAACTTTTTCTTATGTTTGTTGGAGTTGAATGAAAGGAACCTTAAATGTCTATTTTTGTTGGAAAAGGAGGATTGAAAGGATGGTAGAACTCCCTAATACTTGCCTGAATAGATTTGGTTTTCTTAAAAGCGAGCTTAGCCAGTGTTTGTTACTGGTTTTATTGCCCTTTGTTGAATTTCTAGAGAATGTACACACAAGGAGTTTTGTCCCCTATACTTGTGCTAGATCTTATTTACAGCTATTACTGAGCATAAAATGTGGCTGTGGATGTGCAATATGGTACTCCTATGCGAGCGTTTGTAGCTGATCTCAGTATTCAACCAAGCTGGTTGCATATTTGTTTTCCTTCTTCTTTGGAAACAGAAAATAAATCAGAAGAATAATTGGATTCGGTGATAATATAACCTGTAGAAGCAGTAGATTATGTTTTTGAAAAATTGAAGTTTGATATGTGATGCATAGAGTTTTGGTGTAGTGGTACTTTTAAAATTTTTAACAACAGTTCATTTTCCTGTATATTTAAAACAAAGAATGTTTTCTGAAAAATATCTTAGGTATGCCTTAGATCCTTAGAATACTCCCTGTTCTTGAAAACATACGCTAGGGTAATCCATTTACATATATTTTAAATCAGATAAAGGTGCTGATGGGCATTGAAATTTTATCATCTGACAATTTGCCTTTCTCATGTAAAACAAAATATTTGCATCAGATCATGCTGGTAAATGGTTAGTAGTTGGTTTGCTTTTCTGATTTTTACTTTGTGGTTCATAGACTTAATGCTGCATCCCCACCAATTGGTGGTTGGTGGTGAGCAATTGAGCAGTGCAAGTCGCTTTAATCTGTAAAAGTCTGAAAATTAGCTGAACTGAATCAAACTGTCTTGTTGCTAGTGTGTCATGCAAATGTTCTTCTTGTTAAAGTATTCTTTTCAAAATCATTTGACGATCATTGGAGAGGCTGCTAGTTTTTTCTGCTTATATCTAACCAATGGCAGACATGCTCTAAAACTCCCCTCATGTGCAACCCCCGACTTGCATATGGAGATATGCAAAGGATGTTTTTTCTGCTTATATCTAACCAATGGCAGACATACTATAAAACTCCCCTAGTCCCCTCACGTGCATCCGCCGACTTGCATATGGAGAGATATGCAAAGGATTCATGCTGTTGGGATCACCATCAAACAAGGTGCATTTAAGACAACCAAAAGGGCAATCAGTCAAGGAGGTTTTGCTGTAGAACTTCCAAAAGTCACGCTTTGATACCATGTTAGAGCATCCAAATAAAAACCAATATTCGATGAGTTGAGAAACCTCCCAGGCTCATAAACTAGATTTTTGAGGAGAAAATTAACAAGATCGGACAAGCTCTAAAACATGTTAGCTATGATATTAATGTGGCTTAGCAAATGTCTCCCTTCTTGGATTTCCATACGGATCCCCGAGTCTCAAAATTTGATTGTAGATCTTATGTCAAAAAGTTTGTTCAACTTGCTCGCGTTGTTTTACTTTGGTTAAATGCTACTTGCTCGGTAGGTTCTTTGCTTACCAATCAAAACCAAACCAAACCGAGTCTTGTGTCCCAATCATTAGGGTCGGCTACATGAAACCTATTTTTCCATTGAGCTCTGTACAGGGCTACCTATTGTCCTGTTCACTTAGATTTAGTAAGCCCAAATCCTTCCGTATCACGGCTCCCAAAGTCAGTTTAGGTCTTCCTCTTCCCCTAGCCCTACTATCCACAACTATCAAGTCACTCTTCTCAACTATTGCGTGTGCATGTCTACGGTAAATATGTCCATGTTCATATTTGCTTGTTTCCATTATTTGAGGGGTTCACCAGCTTAGTCCCAAATTCTCCCAATTTGCTGTACTGTGCATGAATGAGGAAATGAATGACCTAAACTTTGCACGGAGCAGCTTTAGGACCTTATCTAAGGTCTGGATCAGTTTGAGTCTTGAATATTTGCTTCTAATGTATCTTGTTGCTGGTATAATACTCACTAGTATGGGTTTTTTTTAAATCTTTTTGGTGTTATATGCAGAGTATGGTGTATTTAGGTTGAATATTGTAGGAAAATATTTGTAGTGTGCTATTTTGGAAATTCTCAGCTTTCTAGAATTAGGACAGCTTTGTGCCCATGAATATGGATGCTATTTTTATAGAATTAGGACAGCTTTATGACTTATTTTCTTTCGCAATTCCTAAAACCTGTAACTTCTCCTTCACCAGTTGAAAAATCTTAAATGGAGGGGCTTTGCTTTATCACACTTCATCCACCAGGAGGCAGCTGTATTCCAAGATACCAAGTTCTGTCCAACATTAATGCCACTCGACTCATTTTTCTTATTACAAATATTTACGCAGATTTTTTCCAATTATGAAGAATCAATGTCTAAACACTTGCTACCAAGAAGAGTGATAGTTGCTCTTCTGGTTGTGACATTTGTGCTTGTGGTTTTGGTATTTGCTCGTGTTGTAGTACAGTGGTCTGTTGCTAAGGAAATGGTTTCCATATATTTCTCAAGTCTTACGCGTTCCTGGAATTTATTTCTAAGAATTCTATTCTGCAGTGCTGGTACTTCATATGCTGGTTATAATGAAGATGAGACATTTGCTTCAGAACAAGGGGGCTTAAGTGATGATCAAACAATTCCTATTGTTCAAGAGAGTTCAACTTACACTAATTATCAAACTTACATGAACAAAACACCGAGGTCAAGATGGTCGAAACAAGACACGGAATTGTTCTACGAGGTAACTCTCGCTGCTGTTAACATTGTTTTTACGAATATTTTTTTTTGAAAACCATTTGTTTTGGGGGTTTTTTTTTTTGTATTGTTTCTTAAGTTAAAGAAAAATTGATTTCAAAGATAAAAACTAGTTTATTTCGCTTCATGCTAGAACTGTAACTGGAGTTAAGCTCAGACCATGCATATGACACATCACTGTATCCAATCCAAATGATTTGACCAAGTTTCAACTGGAATGACCATGGATTGCGATGCTCAAAACAAAATAATGGAAAAAAAAAACTGTTATGACCAGATTCTTAAGGTGACTAAAATGTGATGTTGTATCAGTTTTATGAAATGCTTGAAGGTTCCCCTCTTCCCCAAGAAAGAGAACCTATTTTTGTTTGCCACAGTTGATGAGGACTCAATGTGTGCTCTTAATTGTCGCTCCAATTGTGGGTTGCACTTCCAGTTTCTTGGGATTTTAAGCTTTTAGAAATCTAAATGAGCGTTAAACCAATGAACTTGTTTAGTCTTGAATTGTTGGCAATAGTTGCGAATGTCCCAGTTGGTAATGATTATTGATAAGGAGTGTGTTCTTCATTATTCGTTTTTTTTTCTTTCAAAAGTCATTTTTTTCATATCCTTTGAGATAATCCAAATTCTCCCATTTTGCTTACTTACAAGATGCTTTGGGATGCTTGTGTGCCCCTTGAAGTTAAATGTGTTCGCATTTACAATTACTCAAAGTAATCTCAAGTCCATTTGTATGGTTCATGCGCCACTTGTTTAGTGCATGAATCTTGTTTCTCACGAGATTTTGGTAAGACAGACAAGAGAGTCACGACCAATTCGTGATTGGAGGCCAATATAGACGAGATATTGGTTATAGAGATGAGATGACGAGGGTTGACCCGCCAAGTGGTTCAAGCTATGTTTGGACTTACGTTTGACATTTGGAACAAGGAGTAACATACTCCTTGTGTGACGAGATCAACCAATAGAGTGGTTGAAGAGGCCCGAGGAGAAAGAGCCAAAACGAACAACGGACAGTTATTTACTTAGTGACTAGAGATAGACGGAAAAGCCCACTAGGCTCATAGACGAACAAAATGCAATGTGACGAGAAGACGAGACGAGACGAGACGGCAAGAGACAGATGTATTGACAAGTAGTAATCAAGCTTATGGGGGGATGTTGAAATATGGTAAGCTTGATTTACATGTGAGAAACATGTTAAAGGATTTGCTAAGGATTTGGATCAGACTAGGAGATTTTGCAAAGATTGAATAGATAAGATTTGGTCTGGAAAGTCCAAATTGGTAGGCGCATGATTTAGAGCTTGTATCCTATATATATATGTGTGTACAAGTCGCAGTGTAAAAGTGTGGGTA